>MEHQ01003351.1:56968-133201 GCA_008828725.1 Saccharina japonica | reverse complement strand
GGGGGGGTGTACTCATGTCGTGCACGGCCGTAGTCGTATGACCATAGACCCTCGCATCCCTACAATGACGGAACGAAGCACGTTGAGTTTTCACCAACCAGGTAGACACTTGCACCAAGCGCGAAGTGCCGTGAGGTACTGGGCGAGTCGCATGGAGGGTGGGCTGTATCCTACTAACAACCGCCTGTGAGGCGGACTTGCATATGGACGACAGCCTCCAATGAATTGATTTAATTTCTGGTATGGCCACTTCCTGAGACAGCAATAGATATTTGCTAGCGGGGGCGGGGGGGGGGCAGGGGGAAGGGGGGGGTACTCATATCATGCATGGCCGTAGTCGTATTACTCGGTTGGGGGGGGGAGGGAGCGTGGAAGGCGAGGGGGCGCGTCAGACGTCGTTTTGGAAAACATACAATCAACATCGGTTTTGTTTCGTTATCACCCTACAATCGGTGTACAGCGGACATTCCAATCCGAATATGACCCCCATAATTTCGAATATGACTCCCAGAAATTAGGAACTCCGATTTTTTTCAGTGTCGCTCACACGGCCACTTTCACACATCGAACAGCCCCCATCACGATCTACAAAAGTGGATAATTTAGATCCTTTATCTGCCGTTTAGGGATAAATTTGCGGGATCTGTATCTCGTACAAATCCCACCAAGGAAAAATGCGATGGAACATGCAGATCATACAGGTCATATATCCCGGTAGCATAACCTACGGTATATCATGCAGATCGTGCCAATCACGGGCACATCTTTCCTGTGCGGTCTAGATCGTGAAATGGATGTCTGATTGGTACGATGTGTACATAGCGTTGGTTGTATGGCGTAGTCCACTGTCCTACTTAGTCACGTGACTGAATAGGCCAGTGGACTAAGCTATGTGTGTTGTCTTCACATTAAACTCGTTCTTTCTACTGTAATGTCTGTCCTGATTCCTAATCCTAGAGAGATACAAAAATCATGTGGTCAAAGACTGTGAGACAGAGAAAAACCAAAACAAAATAAACGCGAATGAATGGGTAAAGTAAGTGAAAAGGCAACGTACCAGGGTACGAAAACACAACGACACGAGCCAAACCAGAATAATAAACATAAAATATAATAAAAAAACGAATTAGAAACGAAACAGAATACAAATGACACAAGAAGACAGAAACACTCCTAGAAGAACGCATACGTGCCCAAGGGGAACAGAAGACTGTTGCACGGGTGAAGCAGCATGAAGAAGAAGAGGAAGCCACCGGCATAAGACGGAGGGGGGGGGGAATACTTATAGGGAAAGACAAGTAAAAAAGCAAGAAAGTAGGCACAAGAGAGGAAAAGAGAAAAATCGTTCTCAAGGCGGTGATAGTAACATGAGTTCCCGTCTCTGCTACGAAACCGATACGGGGACCATGCCACACCTTCTGCCATCTCCTTCCTACTCTCATCGAGGAGATGAAAAGGAGATATTTACACACTTTCGGGTTCGATAAATATCACCGTGCTGCATTGATCCCCGGGCTACTTCCCCCTCGCCACACTGCAGTGGTATACCACCATGTAACCATCCATGATGTTCCGAGTGCGCACGCACATAGTTAATAATTTTCCCTCACATTGACTCCAGCCCTAGGAAAAGAGGAGCCAGTGTGCCTCGAGATAAGAGCTTCCGGTGCCAGCCTGGCCAGTGCGCGCCGCTTCTTCTTCGAGGAGAGGGATGCACATATCTCCGGTACAATGGTGTTGACCTGGTGGTGTTGGTGTTGGTGTTGTTGGTGGTGGTGACAGTGGTGGTGATAGTGGTAGTGGCGGTGGTGGTGGTGGTGGTGGTGGTGGTGGTATTGTTGTGGACTTCTCCCCGCTGTATATTATGAGAATGAGGGGTCAACACTTGACTTCTTCATACTTGCTATCGACATGTCGAGCTGGACGTTGCCAGGGGGCAAATGCCATCCGAATAATGGTTATTGTTTATCTACCATATTACATCCGCCCACCCCACCTCCTTCTTATTTATTTCAAGCTACTTATAGTCGCAGTACGTGTATATAGAGCCAAGGAATATTCCCAGAAAAATATCCCTCTGCAATGTGGAGTACCCAGCTCTACATTCTTGTAACCTGGGTTACATATACGTCGAATAATGGACGCTCACAACACTGTTCCTTTGAACATACTGAGTCACGTCAGCTACAGCCGATACATAGAATACCTACTACCTGATACCAGACAATATGTACGGACAAAAGTGGTACGTTGGTATTCGACGTACTGTAAACATCATCGGGCGGCTTATTGGGTATATCGGGGTTTTAGGCCCGTATCGGATAGGAATCGATTATGGTTCCGATATACTAAACACTTCACACCTCGGGCAGATGATGATCTAGATAATCTACAGATAGACCATGATCTAGGTCATCTAGTTTCTCACCTGCCGTTATAAGAGGTTGTGCAGGATCTGCATAGCACAGGTCCAACCAAGGAAACATGTGCTAGATCATGCAGATTATACGGCTCCTACCCGGCAACATGATGAGCTACATAGATGTGTATAAGAGACAGGGGGGGGGGAGGGAGCGTGGAAGGCGAGGGGGCGCGTCAGACGTCGTTTTGGAAAACATACTATCAACATCAGTTTTGTTTCGTTATCACCCTACAATCGGTGTACAGCGGACATTCCAATCCGAATATGACCCCCATAATTTCGAATATGACTCCCAGAAATTAGGAACTCCGATTTTTTTCAGTGTCGCTCACACGGCCACTTTCACACATCGAACAGCCCCCATCACGATCTACAAAAGTGGATAATTTAGATCCTTTATCTGCCGTTTAGGGATAAATTTGCGGGATCTGTATCTCGTACAAATCCCACCAAGGAAAAATGCGATGGAACATGCAGGTCATACAGGTCATATATCCCGGTAGCATAACCTACGGTATATCATGCAGATCGTGCCAATCACGGGCACATCTTTCCTGTGCGGTCTAGATCGTGAAATGGATGTCTGATTGGTACGATGTGTACATAGCGTTGGCTGTATGGCGTAGTCCACTGGCCTACTTAGTCACGTGACTAAGCTATGTGTGTTGTCTTCACATTAAACTCGTTCTTTCTACTGTAATGTCTGTCCTGATTCCTAATCCTAGAGAGATACAAAAATCATGTGGTCAAAGACTGTGAGACAGAGAAAAACCAAAACAAAATAAACGCGAATGAATGGGTAAAGTAAGTGAAAAGGCAACGTACCAGGGTACGAAAACACAACGACACGAGCCAAACCAGAATAATAAACATAAAATATAATAAAAAAACGAATTAGAAACGAAACAGAATACAAATGACACAAGAAGACAGAAACACTCCTAGAAGAACGCATACGTGCCCAAGGGGAACAGAAGACTGTTGCACGGGTGAAGCAGCATGAAGAAGAAGAGGAAGCCACCGGCATAAGACGGAGGGGGGGGGGGGATACTTATAGGGAAAAACAAGTAAAAAAGCAAGAAAGTAGGCACAAGAGAGGAAAAGAGAAAAATCGTTCTCAAGGCGGTGATAGTAACATGAGTTCCCGTCTCTGCTACGAAACCGATACGGGGACCATGCCACACCTTCTGCCATCTCCTTCCTACTCTCATCGAGGAGATGAAAAGGAGATATTTACACACTTTCGGGTTCGATAAATATCACCGTGCTGCATTGATCCCCGGGCTACTTCCCCCTCGCCACACTGCAGTGGTATACCACCATGTAACCATCCATGATGTTCCGAGTGCGCACGCACATAGTTAATAATTTTCCCTCACATTGACTCCAGCCCTAGGAAAAGAGGAGCCAGTGTGCCTCGAGATAAGAGCTTCCGGTGCCAGCCTGGCCAGTGCGCGCCGCTTCTTCTTCGAGGAGAGGGATGCACATATCTCCGGTACAATGGTGTTGACCTGGTGGTGTTGGTGTTGGTGTTGTTGGTGGTGGTGACAGTGGTGGTGATAGTGGTGGTGGTAGTGGTGGTAGTGGTGGTAGTGGCGGTAGTGGCGGTGGTGGTGGTGGTGGTGGTGGTGGTGGTGCACTTTGCAGCATGGTATGTAGGCGTTACGTGAGGAGTTTGTGCGATCATACCCAGATCGCTGCTACTCTACAGTCGTGTAAGTAAATGCTATGGATTGACATGAGCTTGCTGTTCGCCACTTGCATATTTGTCCCATCTTTGTTCCGTATTTTGTNGGGTGGTGGTGGTGGTATTGTTGTGGACTTCTCCCCGCTGTATATTATGAGAATGAGGGGTCAACACTTGACTTCTTCATACTTGCTATCGACATGTCGAGCTGGACGTTGCCAGGGGGCAAATGCCATCCGAATAATGGTTATTGTTTATCTACCATATTACATCCGCCCACCCCACCTCCTTCTTATTTATTTCAAGCTACTTATAGTCGCAGTACGTGTATATAGAGCCAAGGAATATTCCCAGAAAAATATCCCTCTGCAATGTGGAGTACCCAGCTCTACATTCTTGTAACCTGGGTTACATATACGTCGAATAATGGACGCTCACAACACTGTTCCTTTGAACATACTGAGTCACGTCAGCTACAGCCGATACATAGAATACCTACTACCTGATACCAGACAATATGTACGGACAAAAGTGGTACGTTGGTATTCGACGTACTGTAAACATCATCGGGCGGCTTATTGGGTATATCGGGGTTTTAGGCCCGTATCGGATAGGAATCGATTATGGTTCCGATATACTAAACACTTCACACCTCGGGCAGATGATGATCTAGATAATCTACAGATAGACCATGATCTAGGTCATCTAGTTTCTCACCTGCCGTTATAAGAGGTTGTGCAGGATCTGCATAGCACAGGTCCAACCAAGGAAACATGTGCTAGATCATGCAGATTATACGGCTCCTACCCGGCAACATGATGAGCTACATCATAACAGATCATACAGATCAGGGATCTATCTGCCCTCTGAAGGATCTAGATCACCATTATGGTAGAAATCAATGACCTGTTCAAGGCGTGCAACAGTCCTATAGTCACCAGACCTGGTCGCCAAAAGACTCCGAAAGCAAGCTGTACAGCTGCTCGGCGTCAATACGTCCCCTTTTGTACCGCTTCACGGCTGTATCCAATGGTTGAGGAGCGTGAGGACCCTTCCCTGCACCGTTCTCCACCATGGTTGAAAAACTATCTACAGAGAGGTCCAGTGAAAACACCGATGCCACAGAACTGCAGAGACGGAGACCACAATTGGAAAATACACACAGTGGGGGGGGGGTTGGGCGAGGGGTGGTGGGAGTGGCGGCGTGGTGGGATGTGGAGGATGGGGTGGGTATGGCGGTGGGAATTGCGACACTGGGGGGGGGGGGGGGGTGTTACTCATTGTTCGTGCACGGCCGTAGTCATATGACCATAGACCCTCGCATCCCTACAATGCCGGGACGCGAGCGCGTTGGGTTTTCACCAACAGGCAGACATTGCTTGCCACCAAGCGCGAAACGCCGTGAGGTATTGGGCGAGTCGCATTGGAGTGGTGAGCCTGCATCCTGCTAAGAACCGCTCTGAGGCCGGACTTGCATATGGACGACAGCTTCAATGAGTTAATTTAATTTCTGGTGTGGCCACTTCGGAGACAGCAATGGGTTTTACTTATGTAACTGCCTCGCGGACGCCTTACCATATTAACACTACGTGAAACGACCATTCCCTTGTGCGGAACAAAGGTTCTCCACCCCGCACAAATGCATTACTCGACCGCCAGCTTTGGTGACGCCCCAAAAAAAATAAAAAAAAAAAAAAACGGCACCCTGGTTGTCTTAGCTCACGCAGGCGAGTGGTGTGTTTACAGCGTCGTTGCCAACCGACGCCAACCACCTATAAATATATCATATATTTATAGGGGGGGGCGACAGCGGGGGGGGAGATTGGGGCGTAGGGCGAGGGGGAGGTGGGTGGGGGGAAGAGAGGGTAGGGGGGGGGGGGCAGGGGGGGGACATCCTCATTTGATGTTTGCCTTAGTCATTTGACCATTGACCACGCATCCGTTTCGAAACGGTGCACCGGGGGCAGTGGGGGGGGGAGATTTCGTCGAATCGGTTGTTGGCGAAATTACCGATATGGTCGCCTGTACGCTCCGCCCGGGGCTTTGCACAATTATTGGCACTTCCATCATATGCCTGGTCTGTTGTCACTTATGGTGCTTTACCATTCCATCCTTGCTAATATGGTGGCCATCCAACAATTCAGTGTGCAGCACGAGCTTCGACGTCGATCACTTTATAAACATTCGAAAAAATACGAAAACAAAGAACAAAACCAAGGGGGAAAAACAAAATGGAAACCTATGACGTACATTATTACGTCCTTTGCCATCTGACAACGTGCACCATACCATACCATACCATACCATACCATACCAGTGTCAATCACAAACAATGAACGAAGAAAACCCGACTAAAAAAAGCACCGTTTTGTTTGCTCACGTTTTCTACCAGCCAGCCAGCACTGTCCCGTGCTGTACCCACTTGGTACAAACTTCCACTACCGCGATAAATCAAGCACGGACTGTCATGGACAAGGTCAGTTCTTAAACAAGCACACAGGATACAAACGAAGCGCCTATAGTAATTCGCTCTATATACAACAACAAACAACAAATTACCCTCGAAACGGTCCCCAATCTCTGACAGCCTTCTCCTTCATTTCATGTGTTCTTGTGTTTGTAAAAAACTGAAATGCACGGTACAGCAACTCACCTCCTGTCATCAGCGGAGACCGTTACTTCTTCCTCCGCCTCCACATCCCCGTCCCCTCGTGAAACCGGCCCCTTAACCCTCCTTGACAACGCCTCCGCTCGCCTGGACCTCTTCAAGCGCTTTTCGGAGAGTTTTCGCTCGCGTTTTCGTTCCCTGTGCGTTTCCACTAAGGCCCACGCCTGTCGTGAACATTTCAAAAACAAAATGGGGGGTGGGCGTACTCGTTTATTGCTTGCCGTAGTAATTTTACCATTGGCCACTTGGGGGAGGAGGCGATTGTACTACGTAAAACTACTGCAAGTACTTCGGATCATTGTTCTTGTGTTTTTTTTTCGGGGAGGTGGTTGTACGGGAGCACATACTGTAATACTGCAGTATTCACAGCATAATATGGTGCATAAACATAGAGAGACACGTGCTTTTTGGGGTCCATCGCGGGATTCAAATTACTGTGGCCCCTCGTAATACTACTGTGAGCGCTTGGGGTCGTTGGTCTCGTTGTTGTGGTCACAAAAAGCCCCAAGCCAAAACATAACTTCAGTTAACTTTTTGGAAAATACCTCTTCGATGGGTTGTTTGGCTAACCGGTGTGGTTTTTGGTTGCGTTTGGCTCGTCGTGTCATGGTAGTCGACGAACAGTGGGAATGCTGAATGGAGACCCTATGCGACCTATAAAACTTGAAGGCAAGTATGTACCGGATGGGGGAGGAGAAGGGAAGACACCTGTGACCTCGCCTTGTCGTCCAGAAGGTCGTTGGGGGAAACAAATCCTGGTGGAAAGTAAAAGTGACGGTCCCAAAATACCAGGGCTGTTCACGGGTCGGGTCAAAACTCACGGGTCGGGTCGGGTGAGATCACCTACTCTAGCCCCACCCGACCCACATCTCACGATCCGACCCGACCCGATCCCACCCGATCCGACCCGACCCGGTCCGACCCGGTCCGACCCGATCCGACTCGACTCGGTCCGACCCTACCCGGTCCGGTCCGACCCGACCCGACCCGACCCGACCCGGTCCGGTCCGAGCCGACCCGGTCCGAGCCGATCCGGTCCGGTCCGACCCGACCCGGTCCGACCCTACAGGGTCCGACCCGGTCCGACCCGGTCCGGTCCAACCTGGTCCGACCCGACGCGACTCGACTCCACCCGAACCGACCCGACCCGACTCGACCCGACGCGACCCAACGCGACCCGACCCGGTCCAACCCGGTTCGACCCGGTCCGACCCGACCCGACGCGACCCGACCCGGTCCAACCCGATCCGACCGGACCCGGCCCGACCCGGTCCGACCCGGTCCGGTCCGACCCGACCGAGCGAAACCACGACCCGGACAACATGATCGACCCGATATACCCGTACGACCGAACCTCGTAAGCCCTTTCGACCGGCGGGGCACGCGCCGCGGCGACACCGATCCGACCTCCACGACCCGACCGAACCCGACCCGACCCGACCGACCCGACGGCGCGACCGAACCCGAACCCGACCCCCGACACGCGCATCTTCTTCCAGCTTCACACTCTTGTTATTCACTTCCTTCTCGACCCGACCCGACCCGACTCGAGATGTCAGAGAGCATCTCGAGACAATTGTATAAGTTGCAGATTGCGAACTTGCTCAGAAACGCACTCACTATGGCTTGCTGGTTCTCTCTAGCGCACAGGTTATTAGAGCGTTAGAGATACTTCCTTATAACTGTATATATCCACCTGATGACTCTCGCGTTATTTAGGGAATTAGGTTGTCACTGAGCATGCGCTCACACGTATGTCTGTACGTAGGAGCTTGAGCGAGAGACGGTATTGTATGTACTTAACTCACGCCCACACGCGGAGCCGGGATGTCTAGTTGATGTAAGCTTTGTCTATATATGTAGAGCAGGATACTGCAGTGTTTTATTCGCGAGCCGCGGGAACTATTGTGTGTGTGCTCGCCACTCTCACCATGGAGAGCATAGAGCACACAGGTAGAGCGTGCTGGTGCGACACAATCTGAGCGCTATATACTCGCGCGCGCGCTGCGGTCACGCGCTATGGTACTGTCGTCACGCCGTCACGTGCGACACGACAACGCACGCGTAATATGTCGTGTGACTATGTATATTTATCTCGCCCGCGCCGATACGCGCACGCAGCGCGCGCTCGCAAGTGGTCTGAATAGTGCAGTTCTACTATATAGGGACGGGGGGCCATATATAAACATTTGAAGACCAGACAGGAACATGAGGAAGATGAACGCGCATACTTGTCGAACTACACAAAGATTCAGCGTTCAGTCTATCGGGTATCCGTATATATACGCGAGTTTAAACACACCCAACAACCAATGTCGACCAAGGATTTTCCACCAAAACAAATATCAACATACAAAATCGACCAGTCAGAAAACTGCGGGCACGAAAAGGTTAAAAGCGCCATTTTGCCAACTTTTTCCCACAGCCTTTATTAATAGGATGGTCATAATTTTTTGTGGGTTAAGATTGCTAATATATAGGAAACATATTAATACAAGAAAACCAACCAGATTGGTTCCAACCGAATTCTCGGAAACATACTACCCTATTAACAGGACTCTTCACGCTCAATCAAGAAGAAACGTGCACGTAACTACCCAGCACCGATATTCCTTCCCCCTGTATAGAGTGCTCCGTCTCGAAAGGGATGCGTGGTCAATGGTCAAATGACTAAGGCAAGCAACAAATGAGTACGCCCCCCCCCCCCCCTGTATAGAGCGGCCAATACATATTAAAATGTTAAGTGTTGGCAAAAAACACACATTTTTCGTGCCCTATGGTAGTTCACGCCTTATTCGGGTGTCTCCTCCGGGTGGGGAAACGGATTACCGAAGGCTCGCGATCTTCGATATTTCGATCTTGGCCTTGCCTCCGACGCAAGATCGAGAATCGGAGGGACACGAAACGATTTCGATCTCCGGAAGATCGATGAAATCGCGATTCAGAATCGACAATTCCTTACGGTCTTGATCTCCAACACTGACTGGAGCGAACCGCCACCGTATACTGCGATCAAGATAATAACATAATTACACACCAACTGGGAATAACTTCTGAGCAGGTTACCTCCCCAAAAAGGGGGGGGGGGCACACAAACAACAACATATGCAGCAGATTTTGGAAGATGATGATCTCGTCGACGAGATGTTTCGATAGAGACGCACCGCTTAGGACATTCATTCGTCTGAGGCAGGGGAGAGGGTGTGTAATATTATTACCTTGATTAAAGTATGCGGTATCCCAGTCACATTGTTGCGGGGGAATATATAATGTGTAGCGATCATAACCAGAATATGGTGTGTAACCATACGGGCATGCCTGTTTATTGGGTCGATCGCGGGCTCTGACTATTATCCCCCCCCCCCCTATAAATATTTATATATTTATAGGTTGGGTTGGCGTCGGTTGGCGACGACGCTGTGAAACACGCCTCTCACTGCGTGAGCTCGACAACCAGGGTACCGTTTTTTTGTTGTTTTTGGTGGTCACCCATGCTGGCGGTCTTGTTAAATAATTTGTGCGGGGTTGATAACCTCATCTCCGCACAAGGGGAATTATCGCATTACTTAGTGTGTATATGGTAAGGCACCCACGAGGCAGATACGTAGTGATACCCATTGCTGTCTCTGGAAGTGGCCACACCAGAGATTAAACCAATTCATTGGAGGCCGTCGTCCATATACAAGTCCGCCTCACAGGCGGTTCTTAGCAGGATGCAGCTCACCCTCCATGCGACTCGCCCAAAACCTCACGGCGCTTCGCGCTTGATGCAAGCAATGTCTGCCTGGTTGGTGAAAACCCAACGTGCTCCGTCCCGGTATTGTAGAGATGCGAGGGTCTATGGTCATACGACTATGGCCGCGCACGACATGAGTACCCCCCCCCCCCCGTAAAGATGCGAATTGTTGCGGGGGGAGATATCAGTCATAACCAAATACGGTGTGCATACATTAGGGGGGATGTATGGTGTGTATACATTATATGGTGTGTATACATTAGGGGGGATGTATGGTGTGTACGCATTAGGGGGGATGTATTGTGTGTATACATTAGGGGGGATGTATGGTGTGTATGCATTAGGGGGGATGTATGATGTGTATACATTAGGGGGGATGTATGGTGTGTATGCATTAGGGGGGATGTAGGTTTTTTGGGTCCATCGTGGGTTATGATTACTGTTGTGTTGGGTACATATCGTATCGAGTTTTTCGATGTATGCTTGGAAAGCTTTAATATATCGAAATATCGAAATTTCGATATATCGAACTATCGAACGTTTCGAACGTGTTTCTCCCTCCATCCCCTGGCATCCCCGTGCTTTTTTTTTCCAATATTTGTACGTATGCAGATACTGAACGAAAGCTTCGATATATCAAATATCGAAACCGTATCGTATCGATTCGTTTTTTGTTTATCGGCGTTGTATCGAACTCGATTATCGTTCGACATCCGATATCCAAAACTAGTTTTGATTACTATGATGGGCCCTCGTCATAGTCTAGGCAGACAACTTACCTTTTCCTCAGGGATACCCCTGGCCACGTTCAAGACTGCAGCCTCCGCTCCCTTCCCCCCCACCCTCTTCGTCACCATTTCATAAAACTGCCCCACCGCAAGGTTTCCGCGAAGGTACTTCACAGTGGCCGAGTGAAGAAACGCCTCCTCCTCTCCATCAGGGGACATACTCGACTCATCCCCTGAAAATTCATCGACGGATTTTGCTGCAGCTCTGGAAAGCAAAAGGGAGAATGGGGGGACGAGGGGTCCGGGTGCACATGTGTGCTCATGTCATGCATGGCCGTAGTCGTATGACCAAAGACCCTCGCACTCCTACAATGACGGAACAGAGCAGGTCGGGCTCTCACTGACCGAGCAGTGAGGTGTTGGGCGAGTCGCATGAAGGGTGAGCTATACCCTGCTAAGAACCACTTGTGAGGTGGGATTTCCTGCATATGGATGACGGCGCAGAATTAATCGGGGGGGGGGGTAATTCGTCTTTAGTACGATTGGCGTCAAAATTACATTTCTTCTGGAATACTCGAAGCCTGGTTGGTACGGAATATAAGTATTGGCTATACGTTTTTGTAAGTAAAAACAGTATTTACAAGCAGGGAGGGGGGTACGAACCTGCCTGGCTTGTTTTTGCGCGTCTTGCCTGCCCTAACCGGTCTGGAAAGGACAGAGCAAGGTATAACACGATGTAACATGGTGTCTGGCCTGCTTTAGCTGGTCTGGGAGGGAGAGGCAGGATGTAACAGCATTGTATACACCACGGTGGCAGCTTAATTCGCTCGTGGTGTAGAGACCAGTGGCGGCAATCATGGTCAGAAACGAACGTGTTCATGAACAGGCAGGCAGAGCGCCTCATCGCGGATAGGTTTTCGAAAGCTTGTGAGGGGACTGGGGAGTCCCACAGAAGACGAAGTAGTATGGCATGGAGGCAGCGGGTAAACACTTTTAGTGTGGGTAGCTTACGGTACGAGCACATAACAGGTGCTCGTGGAACGGGGTCGAATGTGATGGCATAGACTTACAGGACAGGAAAACGAGCGTTTTCACGAATAAGCGGAGCAGCAGAGCCATATACCGTAAAACGTGTTGCGTTCGCACAGGGGTGCCTGCTATCGATTTTCAAGGATCGTTTTCTCGACAACGGTAAGGAAGGGTGCTAAGGTCGAGGTCGAGCACAGGAGAAGAAGAAGAAGAAGAAGAAGAAGAAGAAGAAGAAGAAGAAGAAGAAGGAGGAGGAGGAGGAGGAGGAGGAGAAGAAGAAGACCTAGGGAAGGCAAACAAGGAAGCCTATACCAATCTGGTCGGGAGCATACCGGTAGTACCGGTTTGATGCTGCTCCGAACGGGGATTAGATTCAACCATCATTGCAAGGCCAGATGACCAGATGGCCAGATGACCAGATGACCAGATGGCCAGAGTGGTACTCAACAAGTCTACATGCCGATATGATTCACCTGTCTTCCTTTGCCTGCTGCCTCGCGTCGACCTTCTCCTCAACCCTGGCCCTCTCCTGCAAACGCCTTTCCACCTCCAAAGCTTCCACTAGACAAGCCTGTCGCAGGCCGTTGCATTCGATTCGATTCGATATGGATGAGACGCATGCTACGCTACGATAGGGGTACTGTACTTTTTTTAGGCAAACCAATGGTTGGACTGACGAGGCCCCTCAACCAAGGAACTAGCCAATAAGGCACATGCCTTTTAAGGCATGCCTTATCACCCAATAAGGCACATGCCTTTTAAGGCATGCCTTATCACCCAATAAGGCACATGACTTTTAAGGCATGCCTTATCACCCAATAAGGCACATGACTTTTAAGGCATGCCTTATCACCCAATAAGGCACATGCCTTTTATGGCATGCCTTATCACCCAATAAGGCACATGCCTTCAAAGGCATGCCTTATCATCCAATCAGGCATGCCTTATCGCTGAAATACCATTATATTGAAGTTTATTATACATAGGCCATGCGATTGTCCATTTGTTCATCGGGTTGCACTTTCATTTTTGGGCAACAACCAACAAAAGGTATGCCTCGTCCGTTTTCACTCAAAAAACAGGTACATACTCAAACCAAGGATAAAACACGCCACCCCACGAGCCACGTGATTGGCGGAAGAAACTTCGTACCTGTTTACAAGGAACATTGACACGAGTACAACTGAATATGGCTATAATGGCTGGGTTTCAACTGTTTTTGGCTACCCATTTTGCTTCACAACTCGTCTACGAGGTATCGTGTGCTTTGTGTTGCACTGCTGCTACGGCCGTTCTTTTGTGCTCTTTCGTTTTCTTCCAAGCCCTTCCACCTTTCACTGTCAGTTCACTCTGTTCCACCATTATGCGCACCTGGGTACGTGCGTCTACACGTCTACACAGTCGTACAAGTACGCACAAACCATGCACCTGCTACTGTATATCGATACCAGGTATACTGTATCACATACCGGTATTCACGACGGCTGCACGGCTGCACTACTCTTGTAGGGTACGACACAGGTGTAATCGAAAACCAAGAAAACAGCACACACGCTTGCCACCATAACTCTGCTGCTAAGCACCCTGTTTCCGCTTGGCACCCTGATCCCACCCAAACCTGATCCACCAGGACCTGAACCTTTCAAACGGAAACTGGATACATCGAGGTACACGTATTTAGCCGCCAGCAAGCGTACTTACGTATCATTGTGGCATTGTCCCTCAGAGATGGGTACGATATGTGTTTTGGCCAATCAGTCGTGCGATGGCTCATGGGATGCACTCGGACTCGATTCCAGGCTATACCTGTTTTTGGTTTCGCTCTTCATTTTTTTTTATTCCAGGGTAAGATTGTGGGTGACTTGGTAGAAGTATAAAGTTCCTATACTGTAATCAAGTGAAGAGTCTCGAGTGAAATAGGTGTACCCTATCTATCGCGGCATGCATCGCCATGATAGCCTTCATATGATAGCAGAGCACGATTCCGTTGATTTGATCTTGCGTGCGGGTTCGGGCTTTCGGCCTATTGTGAGTTATCAGATATAACTTCTGGGTTCGTTGTTTTGGTCGAATCAAGATTTCACTCCTCTTACTCTCCTCCTCTTCCCTCTCCTTCGTGATGTGGAAGATTGCTATGGAGATCTTTACAATAACACAGTACCTCAAATCAATCTCACTGTGGCTCTACGAGCACTCTAGAGAGCCTAAGCAAGTCTCATAGGGGACGAAGTGGGAGATCTACGGGCCCGTTACTGTCGTTTAGTACATACCATATCTACATCCTCCCTGATTCGGCATTAACGAACCGCCTGGAGGCTCTCTCGGTGCGTGGTTTCTTTTTGTCGTAGAGCTATATATTGGGCTAAGGTTGGGACGTTGAGGTAAGGCTAAGACGTCGGGTCAAGGCCAAGGCTGGCACGTTAAGGCGAAGTGAAAGTGTTGAGCTGAGAACAGGAGATACAGGAGGGAAAGAAGCAAGCACTGTGAGAAGAGCAAGACCATCGGCTGCCCACGAAGGCATACGAACACGCGTGGTGTATTTCTTCAAGACGTTGAGCTGAGAAGGCTAGGATGCTGAGCTAACTAAGGATTGCGCGTTGAGGTCAGATTGGGACGTTGGTTTTAATATTGGGACGTTGATTTTAGTATTCTAACGTTGATATAAGGCGAGAACGTTGAGGTAAAATTTGAACGTTAAGTTGAGATTAGACTCAAGCTAAGGGTAGGACGCTGAGTTGAGCTAAAGTTAGGACATTGAAAATGACAATACTATATGTTGCTGATCCGATCTAGCCCTATCGCGCACAGCCTGGTAACGCAGCATACTGCAAAGTACAATATGGAAGGGGAACGCAAGGCAGGGGAACACAAGGTGAGGCTAGGTGAGACAACGCGAGGCAAGCCAAGCCAAGCCAAGCCAAGCCAAGCCAAGCCAAGCCAAGCCAAGCCAAGCCAAGCCAAGCCAAGCCAAGCCAAGAACGCACACACGTGCATACAATACGATAAAATACTCAAGGATGTCTTTTTCTTACCTCTCCCGTTGGGAGAGAAGCTAGCACCTGCGGCCACCGGGCCCGCAAGTCCCCTCCATGGATGCGCGCGAGAAGCTCAAGAACGCCGCGGGCATCCATACCACCCTTCCCGTACATATCCCACACGCGGTAGAGATCATCGCCGTCGCTGTCGTTCACTTCGGGTGGCGGTGGCGGCGCGGTGCCTGCGTGTGGATTTGGTATGTGTAACGGTGCATGGGAAGGGGAGGGTATGGGTAAGGGTAAGGGTAAGGGTAAAGGTAACGGTGAGGGTACGGGTAAGGGTAAGGGTAAGGGTAAGGGTAAGGGTAAGGGTAAGGGTAAGGGTAAGGGTAAGGGCAAGGGTAAGGGTAAGGATAAGGGTGAGGGTAAGGATAAGGGTAAGGGTAAGGGTAAGGGTAAGGGTAAGGGTAAGGGTGAGGGTAAAGGTGAGGGTATGGGTAAGGGTAAGGGTAAGGGTAAGGGTAAGGGTAAGGGTAAGGGTAAGGGTAAGGGTAAGGGTAAGGGTGAGGGTAAGGGTAAGGGTAAGCGCGACGGTAACGTCAAACGGTATGTAACGGTATGTAGTGGTATGTAACGGTACCGGTAATCGTGACGGCAATGCTGGCGGAATCGATTAATTTAGTTGTTTGCGAGTATTGCTCAGTAATCACATAAAAATGTATTGGTGCAGTACCGACACCAATGGAAAAATATTGTAGTATTGGGCAATGTTTGGGTTTATTCGAGGAATCCCAACGTGCAACGATAGGAAACAAACAAAGCGGGGTTCCTGAGATATGAGGGAGTTCCTGAGTTGAGGAGCCTCGTCAGTCAGACCATTTTGTTTCCCGACCCCCCCCCCCCTCTGCCTAGTCGGTGAAAACCCGACATGCTCCGTCCCGGCATTGTAGGGATGCGAGGGTCTATGGTCATACGACTACGGCCATTCATGGAAATTAAGTACACCCCCCCTTACCGCACGATGCTCCGCCTCGAAAGGGATACGTGGCCAATGGTCGAATGACTAAGGCAAGCAACAAATGAGTACGCCCTCCCCCCCCTCCCCCTACCGCACTGTAGTGGCATAGAACCGCACTGTAGTAGCATGGAACCGCACTGTAGTAGCATGGCACCGCATTGTAGTGGCATGGCACCGCACTGCAGTGACATGGCACCGCACTGTAGTAGCATGGCGCCGCACTGTAGTGGCATGACACCGCACTGTAGTAGCATGGAACCGCACTGCAGTAGCATGGCACCGCACTGTAGTGGCAAAGAACCGCACTGTAGTAGCATGGAAACGCACTGTGGTGGCATGGCACCGCAGTGTAAAGGCATGGCACCGCACTGTAAAGGCATGGTTCATTGTGCCTCCGTATATTTACAGCTAGAAACAACCAACCGTGTGGTGAGAGCTCCCGTCAACTTTCGACGCACCTGTTACATTTAACTTGGGTGCGTCGCTGTCGCCGTCCGCCTGCTCAGCTTCAGAATCGCTTCGTTCACTGACGTCGGGGTTTCTGGCATAGAAAGCGTCTTCGAGCAGGCGGTACATGGGGCACCGATACACCGCCTCCTCGTCTAAGTCTTCCACAAAATCCAAGAGGTCCTGTCCCCGTGTTGCGTGTGGACAATTTCCGTGAGTTCAGCATTCATTCACTTGTTCACAGCACAGTAGTACATGACACCAACTTACATATTTGTGTATCCCATTTGCCATCTGACAATGTGCAGTGCTTGTTCCCATCATATTCTACCATCCACATATACGAGGGAAACTACAGTAGTAAACTCCAATGACTTCAAACACGGAAGATGCTACAGAAGTATTGCGGGGGAATGTAGTCAATAGGACCCACCGTACGCACAATAACCGATATATTCACCCATTTTTTACTCACAATATTTAGTCGTATTTACTATGGCCCCCCGTACTACCCATCAGATCTGATTACTTGACAATTTCTTGCTATTATTGTTTTCCTTGCCATCCGATAATTTGTACTACTTGTAGCATGAATGTGCTTCAACGTTGATCCCTCAGAAACACTCAAAAATAAGAAAACCTAGGGCTGGGCACTGGCACAGCATGTACTGGCAGTAGTATTTTACTGGCAGTAGTAATGTACTGATTGACACGGCCAGTATATTCGCCAGTAGGTGTTTTCTTACGCACGTCCATAAAACATGCCACATTATTATACGGAAACCCACCAAATGCGTTTCGGGAGGAGAAAAGAGAGGGGAGAGAAAAAAGTATACTGCTGCAATCCAGTATACATACTGATTGAATTTGACGACAGTATAATCGCTACTGACTGAGTCAGCCAGTGCCCAGCCCTAAGAAAACCTCGGCAATCGAAACCAAATCCCTCTTCACAAAGTCTACAGACTCCTTTCTGTTGCTACTTCCGGCATAAAAAAAAATGTTACGTTTGCCACGCGCAGCACGAGCTTCAGCACTGATCACTCAAAAACATTCTCAGAAAAAAGAGCAAAACCAAAGGGAAACCCCCCAAAAAAGGAAAACCATGCGCGTAGTACAAAAACTTCATTATGTACCCCCTTGAGGGTTAACATCGATCTGCTCCACTTACCTGCTGTTCTGCTTGCTTCACCCTTCGATCTCATACCATGCTTATCTACTTTCTACTACTATTATGGCACACCTCGGGCAAATAACACTCTAGTTCCACTCGATGATCTTCGTAGATCTTCCAGGGAAGATCTGTTCACGATCTTAGGGAAGGTCTATTCCCGATCTTGTTCATTGTGCATAGGATCTAAACGTATAGCCCATTTTGCCGGGTAGGGCCCGTATAATCTGCATGATCTAGGACACATTTCCTGGGTTGGGTCTGTACTGCAGATCCTGCACAATGTCCCACACCGACAGGCGAGGAACTGCAGTAGATGATCTAGTGCTGTACAGAGATAGATCATGATATGTCCGACGTTTCTAGTGGTTTGCAGTGTTCAGCGCAAATCTCGATTGCTCATAACCAGCATGAAGAACAAACCCCAAACGAAAGTTATTCAAAGGAATGACGAACGCTGGTATTTACATCGAAGTTCAATTGATATTGTTTATCACGTTCGCCATCTGACACTGTTTGCTGTGTACCAGGTAGCTTCTGTGGGCGTAAACATAAGGGCCGTCTATACCTCAATATGAATATTTAATTTGAGAACGGCCACAGAAAGAAGAAAAGGGCCTAGTCAGCTACGTGCGGAAATAAGACAAAAATGCAAGGAACCCAATAAAACAAACCTTTTTGTTAGGGCTGGGCACTGGGTGACTCAATCAGTAGCGATTATACTGTCGTCAAATTTAACCAGTATAGTGGATCGCAGCAGTATACTGTCTCTCCTCTCTCTTCTCTCCTCCCGAAACACATTTGGTAGGTGTCAGTATAATAATATGGCATGTTTGATGGACGTGCGTAAGAAAACACCTACTGGCGAATATACTGGCCGGGTCAATCAGTAGATTACTACTGCCAGTAGACTACTACTGCCAGTATATACTGTGTCAGTGACCAGCCCTACTTTTTGTCCAATCGTGGCAGCGATTGCAAAATTGCCCAGCACACTATTTGCATTGACTGTCGAAGATGCTCATATAAGCGCATGCACATGGACTATTTGAATCCCCACCCCCCTGCCCTCCCTTGTCCACACGCCAAGTCATTGTGCCTTGATAAGCTCACCATCTCGTTTGTGATGTCGGCCGTTCCTCCGTCGAGAGCACCCGTAACGATCTTCGTATCGTTCTTCGTAACGTTCTTCGTGATCTCCAGAACATCCGAAACGTTCTTTGTGTTCTGCAGCAGCCACTCGAGGACTTCCGTTCGACCGGTTAGCGCGGCTAACATGGCAGGCGTTTGCCCTCGCCGGTTACTTTTCAGCGCGTCCCCGCCCTGGCGGTAGGTACCCAGACCCCGTGAAAGACCCGAAGAGAAAGCAGCGACACGCGCGTCCACGCATCGCAAATGCCAAAGACAAAATAAGGGTGCTGTTCTTATAGGCTCCTCTTCTTGCTGCCTAAAAACAACTTTGCTGCTGCTGCGCCATGTGGTAAGCAAACCAAAAAGTGTTGTGTTACATACTTACTGCTGTCTGTCGTATATATGTACAGCTTGTACAATGTTTGTACTACACAAACAGTCAGGAAACATAACGGCCAAAAACAAAAACGGCGAGAAAACTCACGATCATAAAAATAACGGGCAGAAAAATAACGACCAGAAAAATAACGGTCAGATAATAACGACCAGAAGCACAACGACCNCCCGACCCGACCCGACCCGACCCGACCCGACCCGACCCGACCCGACCCGACTCGACCCGATCCGACCCGTGAGGTTTTGAAGACCTGCTGATCCGACCCGCGGATCAAGTCATGACGCGTGAGCAGCCCTCAAAAAGCAACCTGTAACACATTATACCCCCTAATTATGAGTAGTTTGTCTCAGAAACGCGGGTCGGTGCAGTTGTACTGCAAAGGGGATTCATTGAGTGGACCACGCTGAGTCTTTCAGGCGTGGTGAATTAATTATATCACTAAGCCTGTCCCGACTTTTCTCTCCGCCCTGTTAAAAAACGACCCAACTGGGGTTGGGTACGGGGAGCGGAGGCTCGTCAATGAGAAAAAAACGAGGTAATTTCGTAATTTGTCATTATTGTTTTTCGCGATCGGAGAGGGGTGTTTGCGATACTCCAATTGGCTGGGGCCATAATAAACATTTGAAACCGACAAACATGAGGATCTGGTTGGTTAAACAGGCGAATCAAAATGCCCACAGAGCTAATCCAACACACAGAGTTAACCCAACCCAACAACCAATGTCGACCAAGGATTTTCCACCA
Organism: Saccharina japonica; assembly: GCA_008828725.1. NCBI lineage: Eukaryota > Phaeophyceae > Laminariales > Laminariaceae > Saccharina > Saccharina japonica. The sequence continues at coordinate 113,048 of MEHQ01003351.1, read as the reverse complement.
AAACAAATATCAACATACAAAATCGACCAGTCAGAAAACTGCGGGCACGAAAAGGTTAAAAGCGCCATTTTGCCAACTTTTTCCCACAGCCTTTATTAATAGGATGGTCATAATTTTTTGTGGGTTAAGATTGCTAATATATAGGAAACATATTAATACAAGAAAACCAACCAGATTGGTTCCAACCGAATTCTCGGAAACATACTACCCTATTAACAGGACTCTTCACGCTCAATCAAGAAGAAACGTGCACGTAACTACCCAGCACCGATATTCCTTCCCCCTGTATAGAGTGCTCCGTCTCGAAAGGGATGCGTGGTCAATGGTCAAATGACTAAGGCAAGCAACAAATGAGTACGCCCCCCCCCCCCCCTGTATAGAGCGGCCAATACATATTAAAATGTTAAGTGTTGGCAAAAAACACACATTTTTCGTGCCCTATGGTAGTTCACGCCTTATTCGGGTGTCTCCTCCGGGTGGGGAAACGGATTACCGAAGGCTCGCGATCTTCGATATTTCGATCTTGGCCTTGCCTCCGACGCAAGATCGAGAATCGGAGGGACACGAAACGATTTCGATCTCCGGAAGATCGATGAAATCGCGATTCAGAATCGACAATTCCTTACGGTCTTGATCTCCAACACTGACTGGAGCGAACCGCCACCGTATACTGCGATCAAGATAATAACATAATTACACACCAACTGGGAATAACTTCTGAGCAGGTTACCTCCCCAAAAAGGGGGGGGGGGCACACAAACAACAACATATGCAGCAGATTTTGGAAGATGATGATCTCGTCGACGAGATGTTTCGATAGAGACGCACCGCTTAGGACATTCATTCGTCTGAGGCAGGGGAGAGGGTGTGTAATATTATTACCTTGATTAAAGTATGCGGTATCCCAGTCACATTGTTGCGGGGGAATATATAATGTGTAGCGATCATAACCAGAATATGGTGTGTAACCATACGGGCATGCCTGTTTATTGGGTCGATCGCGGGCTCTGACTATTATCCCCCCCCCCCCTATAAATATTTATATATTTATAGGTTGGGTTGGCGTCGGTTGGCGACGACGCTGTGAAACACGCCTCTCACTGCGTGAGCTCGACAACCAGGGTACCGTTTTTTTGTTGTTTTTGGTGGTCACCCATGCTGGCGGTCTTGTTAAATAATTTGTGCGGGGTTGATAACCTCATCTCCGCACAAGGGGAATTATCGCATTACTTAGTGTGTATATGGTAAGGCACCCACGAGGCAGATACGTAGTGATACCCATTGCTGTCTCTGGAAGTGGCCACACCAGAGATTAAACCAATTCATTGGAGGCCGTCGTCCATATACAAGTCCGCCTCACAGGCGGTTCTTAGCAGGATGCAGCTCACCCTCCATGCGACTCGCCCAAAACCTCACGGCGCTTCGCGCTTGATGCAAGCAATGTCTGCCTGGTTGGTGAAAACCCAACGTGCTCCGTCCCGGTATTGTAGAGATGCGAGGGTCTATGGTCATACGACTATGGCCGCGCACGACATGAGTACCCCCCCCCCCCCTTCTTGCTGTCAGCCGATGTTGAGGATTTCAAAGCTGTGAAGCTGAGTGTTTTGTTTGTTAGGTGTTGGTGTTGTTGTTGTTGTTGGTGTTGGTGTTGGTGTTGGTGTTGGTGTTGGTGTTGTGGGTGTTGTAGGTGTTGTAGGTGTTGTAGGTGGTGTTGGTGATGTTGTTGGTGATGGTGATCATGATGATGATTATGATGATTATGATGATTGTGATGATTATAATGATGTAGTGATGATGATAATGATGATGATGATGATGATGATGATGATGATGATGGTGATGGTGATGGTGATGATGATGATGATCATGATGATCATGATGATGATGATGATGATGATTATGAATGATGATGATGATGATGATGATGATGGCGATGATGATTATGATGATGGTTATGATGTTTTATGATGATGATTATGATGATGATTATGATGGTGATGATTATAATGATGATGTGATCACCTCACGAGGGTCATTTCCCGTAAATCTAGCCCGTTGTCACAAAGCAGGCTAAAATAGTTAAAATCGCCCCGATGGAAGAAAAACAAGTACACTAGTAGGATGGTACTGGCGAAATATATTACGGGCGCTGTAGCGATGCCGGTACTCAAGGGAACGGTGCTATACCCGGGCTAATAATGTATGCCAATACGGGCTGTGGTATGCCAGCCGGGGGGATGTATGGTGTGTACGCATTAGGGGGGATGGGGGGAGATATCAGTCATAACCAAATACGGTGTGCATACATTAGGGGGGATGTATGGTGTGTATACATTATATGGTGTGTATACATTAGGGGGGATGTATGGTGTGTACGCATTAGGGGGGATGTATTGTGTGTATACATTAGGGGGGATGTATGGTGTGTATGCATTAGGGGGGATGTATGATGTGTATACATTAGGGGGGATGTATGGTGTGTATGCATTAGGGGGGATGTAGGTTTTTTGGGTCCATCGTGGGTTATGATTACTGTTGTGTTGGGTACATATCGTATCGAGTTTTTCGATGTATGCTTGGAAAGCTTTAATATATCGAAATATCGAAATTTCGATATATCGAACTATCGAACGTTTCGAACGTGTTTCTCCCTCCATCCCCTGGCATCCCCGTGCTTTTTTTTTCCAATATTTGTACGTATGCAGATACTGAACGAAAGCTTCGATATATCAAATATCGAAACCGTATCGTATCGATTCGTTTTTTGTTTATCGGCGTTGTATCGAACTCGATTATCGTTCGACATCCGATATCCAAAACTAGTTTTGATTACTATGATGGGCCCTCGTCATAGTCTAGGCAGACAACTTACCTTTTCCTCAGGGATACCCCTGGCCACGTTCAAGACTGCAGCCTCCGCTCCCTTCCCCCCCACCCTCTTCGTCACCATTTCATAAAACTGCCCCACCGCAAGGTTTCCGCGAAGGTACTTCACAGTGGCCGAGTGAAGAAACGCCTCCTCCTCTCCATCAGGGGACATACTCGACTCATCCCCTGAAAATTCATCGACGGATTTTGCTGCAGCTCTGGAAAGCAAAAGGGAGAATGGGGGGACGAGGGGTCCGGGTGCACATGTGTGCTCATGTCATGCATGGCCGTAGTCGTATGACCAAAGACCCTCGCACTCCTACAATGACGGAACAGAGCAGGTCGGGCTCTCACTGACCGAGCAGTGAGGTGTTGGGCGAGTCGCATGAAGGGTGAGCTATACCCTGCTAAGAACCACTTGTGAGGTGGGATTTCCTGCATATGGATGACGGCGCAGAATTAATCGGGGGGGGGGGTAATTCGTCTTTAGTACGATTGGCGTCAAAATTACATTTCTTCTGGAATACTCGAAGCCTGGTTGGTACGGAATATAAGTATTGGCTATACGTTTTTGTAAGTAAAAACAGTATTTACAAGCAGGGAGGGGGGTACGAACCTGCCTGGCTTGTTTTTGCGCGTCTTGCCTGCCCTAACCGGTCTGGAAAGGACAGAGCAAGGTATAACACGATGTAACATGGTGTCTGGCCTGCTTTAGCTGGTCTGGGAGGGAGAGGCAGGATGTAACAGCATTGTATACACCACGGTGGCAGCTTAATTCGCTCGTGGTGTAGAGACCAGTGGCGGCAATCATGGTCAGAAACGAACGTGTTCATGAACAGGCAGGCAGAGCGCCTCATCGCGGATAGGTTTTCGAAAGCTTGTGAGGGGACTGGGGAGTCCCACAGAAGACGAAGTAGTATGGCATGGAGGCAGCGGGTAAACACTTTTAGTGTGGGTAGCTTACGGTACGAGCACATAACAGGTGCTCGTGGAACGGGGTCGAATGTGATGGCATAGACTTACAGGACAGGAAAACGAGCGTTTTCACGAATAAGCGGAGCAGCAGAGCCATATACCGTAAAACGTGTTGCGTTCGCACAGGGGTGCCTGCTATCGATTTTCAAGGATCGTTTTCTCGACAACGGTAAGGAAGGGTGCTAAGGTCGAGGTCGAGCACAGGAGAAGAAGAAGAAGAAGAAGAAGAAGAAGAAGAAGAAGAAGAAGAAGAAGGAGGAGGAGGAGGAGGAGGAGGAGAAGAAGAAGACCTAGGGAAGGCAAACAAGGAAGCCTATACCAATCTGGTCGGGAGCATACCGGTAGTACCGGTTTGATGCTGCTCCGAACGGGGATTAGATTCAACCATCATTGCAAGGCCAGATGACCAGATGGCCAGATGACCAGATGACCAGATGGCCAGAGTGGTACTCAACAAGTCTACATGCCGATATGATTCACCTGTCTTCCTTTGCCTGCTGCCTCGCGTCGACCTTCTCCTCAACCCTGGCCCTCTCCTGCAAACGCCTTTCCACCTCCAAAGCTTCCACTAGACAAGCCTGTCGCAGGCCGTTGCATTCGATTCGATTCGATATGGATGAGACGCATGCTACGCTACGATAGGGGTACTGTACTTTTTTTAGGCAAACCAATGGTTGGACTGACGAGGCCCCTCAACCAAGGAACTAGCCAATAAGGCACATGCCTTTTAAGGCATGCCTTATCACCCAATAAGGCACATGCCTTTTAAGGCATGCCTTATCACCCAATAAGGCACATGCCTTTTAAGGCATGCCTTATCACCCAATAAGGCACATGACTTTTAAGGCATGCCTTATCACCCAATAAGGCACATGCCTTTTATGGCATGCCTTATCACCCAATAAGGCACATGCCTTCAAAGGCATGCCTTATCATCCAATCAGGCATGCCTTATCGCTGAAATACCATTATATTGAAGTTTATTATACATAGGCCATGCGATTGTCCATTTGTTCATCGGGTTGCACTTTCATTTTTGGGCAACAACCAACAAAAGGTATGCCTCGTCCGTTTTCACTCAAAAAACAGGTACATACTCAAACCAAGGATAAAACACGCCACCCCACGAGCCACGTGATTGGCGGAAGAAACTTCGTACCTGTTTACAAGGAACATTGACACGAGTACAACTGAATATGGCTATAATGGCTGGGTTTCAACTGTTTTTGGCTACCCATTTTGCTTCACAACTCGTCTACGAGGTATCGTGTGCTTTGTGTTGCACTGCTGCTACGGCCGTTCTTTTGTGCTCTTTCGTTTTCTTCCAAGCCCTTCCACCTTTCACTGTCAGTTCACTCTGTTCCACCATTATGCGCACCTGGGTACGTGCGTCTACACGTCTACACAGTCGTACAAGTACGCACAAACCATGCACCTGCTACTGTATATCGATACCAGGTATACTGTATCACATACCGGTATTCACGACGGCTGCACGGCTGCACTACTCTTGTAGGGTACGACACAGGTGTAATCGAAAACCAAGAAAACAGCACACACGCTTGCCACCATAACTCTGCTGCTAAGCACCCTGTTTCCGCTTGGCACCCTGATCCCACCCAAACCTGATCCACCAGGACCTGAACCTTTCAAACGGAAACTGGATACATCGAGGTACACGTATTTAGCCGCCAGCAAGCGTACTTACGTATCATTGTGGCATTGTCCCTCAGAGATGGGTACGATATGTGTTTTGGCCAATCAGTCGTGCGATGGCTCATGGGATGCACTCGGACTCGATTCCAGGCTATACCTGTTTTTGGTTTCGCTCTTCATTTTTTTTTATTCCAGGGTAAGATTGTGGGTGACTTGGTAGAAGTATAAAGTTCCTATACTGTAATCAAGTGAAGAGTCTCGAGTGAAATAGGTGTACCCTATCTATCGCGGCATGCATCGCCATGATAGCCTTCATATGATAGCAGAGCACGATTCCGTTGATTTGATCTTGCGTGCGGGTTCGGGCTTTCGGCCTATTGTGAGTTATCAGATATAACTTCTGGGTTCGTTGTTTTGGTCGAATCAAGATTTCACTCCTCTTACTCTCCTCCTCTTCCCTCTCCTTCGTGATGTGGAAGATTGCTATGGAGATCTTTACAATAACACAGTACCTCAAATCAATCTCACTGTGGCTCTACGAGCACTCTAGAGAGCCTAAGCAAGTCTCATAGGGGACGAAGTGGGAGATCTACGGGCCCGTTACTGTCGTTTAGTACATACCATATCTACATCCTCCCTGATTCGGCATTAACGAACCGCCTGGAGGCTCTCTCGGTGCGTGGTTTCTTTTTGTCGTAGAGCTATATATTGGGCTAAGGTTGGGACGTTGAGGTAAGGCTAAGACGTCGGGTCAAGGCCAAGGCTGGCACGTTAAGGCGAAGTGAAAGTGTTGAGCTGAGAACAGGAGATACAGGAGGGAAAGAAGCAAGCACTGTGAGAAGAGCAAGACCATCGGCTGCCCACGAAGGCATACGAACACGCGTGGTGTATTTCTTCAAGACGTTGAGCTGAGAAGGCTAGGATGCTGAGCTAACTAAGGATTGCGCGTTGAGGTCAGATTGGGACGTTGGTTTTAATATTGGGACGTTGATTTTAGTATTCTAACGTTGATATAAGGCGAGAACGTTGAGGTAAAATTTGAACGTTAAGTTGAGATTAGACTCAAGCTAAGGGTAGGACGCTGAGTTGAGCTAAAGTTAGGACATTGAAAATGACAATACTATATGTTGCTGATCCGATCTAGCCCTATCGCGCACAGCCTGGTAACGCAGCATACTGCAAAGTACAATATGGAAGGGGAACGCAAGGCAGGGGAACACAAGGTGAGGCTAGGTGAGACAACGCGAGGCAAGCCAAGCCAAGCCAAGCCAAGCCAAGCCAAGCCAAGCCAAGCCAAGCCAAGCCAAGCCAAGCCAAGCCAAGCCAAGAACGCACACACGTGCATACAATACGATAAAATACTCAAGGATGTCTTTTTCTTACCTCTCCCGTTGGGAGAGAAGCTAGCACCTGCGGCCACCGGGCCCGCAAGTCCCCTCCATGGATGCGCGCGAGAAGCTCAAGAACGCCGCGGGCATCCATACCACCCTTCCCGTACATATCCCACACGCGGTAGAGATCATCGCCGTCGCTGTCGTTCACTTCGGGTGGCGGTGGCGGCGCGGTGCCTGCGTGTGGATTTGGTATGTGTAACGGTGCATGGGAAGGGGAGGGTATGGGTAAGGGTAAGGGTAAGGGTAAAGGTAACGGTGAGGGTACGGGTAAGGGTAAGGGTAAGGGTAAGGGTAAGGGTAAGGGTGAGGGTAAGGGTAAGGGTAAGCGCGACGGTAACGTCAAACGGTATGTAACGGTATGTAGTGGTATGTAACGGTACCGGTAATCGTGACGGCAATGCTGGCGGAATCGATTAATTTAGTTGTTTGCGAGTATTGCTCAGTAATCACATAAAAATGTATTGGTGCAGTACCGACACCAATGGAAAAATATTGTAGTATTGGGCAATGTTTGGGTTTATTCGAGGAATCCCAACGTGCAACGATAGGAAACAAACAAAGCGGGGTTCCTGAGATATGAGGGAGTTCCTGAGTTGAGGAGCCTCGTCAGTCAGACCATTTTGTTTCCCGACCCCCCCCCCCCTCTGCCTGGTCGGTGAAAACCCGACATGCTCCGTCCCGGCATTGTAGGGATGCGAGGGTCTATGGTCATACGACTACGGCCATTCATGGAAATTAAGTACACCCCCCCTTACCGCACGATGCTCCGCCTCGAAAGGGATACGTGGCCAATGGTCGAATGACTAAGGCAAGCAACAAATGAGTACGCCCTCCCCCCCCTCCCCCTACCGCACTGTAGTGGCATAGAACCGCACTGTAGTAGCATGGAACCGCACTGTAGTAGCATGGCACCGCATTGTAGTGGCATGGCACCGCACTGCAGTGACATGGCACCGCACTGTAGTAGCATGGCGCCGCACTGTAGTGGCATGACACCGCACTGTAGTAGCATGGAACCGCACTGCAGTAGCATGGCACCGCACTGTAGTGGCAAAGAACCGCACTGTAGTAGCATGGAAACGCACTGTGGTGGCATGGCACCGCAGTGTAAAGGCATGGCACCGCACTGTAAAGGCATGGTTCATTGTGCCTCCGTATATTTACAGCTAGAAACAACCAACCGTGTGGTGAGAGCTCCCGTCAACTTTCGACGCACCTGTTACATTTAACTTGGGTGCGTCGCTGTCGCCGTCCGCCTGCTCAGCTTCAGAATCGCTTCGTTCACTGACGTCGGGGTTTCTGGCATAGAAAGCGTCTTCGAGCAGGCGGTACATGGGGCACCGATACACCGCCTCCTCGTCTAAGTCTTCCACAAAATCCAAGAGGTCCTGTCCCCGTGTTGCGTGTGGACAATTTCCGTGAGTTCAGCATTCATTCACTTGTTCACAGCACAGTAGTACATGACACCAACTTACATATTTGTGTATCCCATTTGCCATCTGACAATGTGCAGTGCTTGTTCCCATCATATTCTACCATCCACATATACGAGGGAAACTACAGTAGTAAACTCCAATGACTTCAAACACGGAAGATGCTACAGAAGTATTGCGGGGGAATGTAGTCAATAGGACCCACCGTACGCACAATAACCGATATATTCACCCATTTTTTACTCACAATATTTAGTCGTATTTACTATGGCCCCCCGTACTACCCATCAGATCTGATTACTTGACAATTTCTTGCTATTATTGTTTTCCTTGCCATCCGATAATTTGTACTACTTGTAGCATGAATGTGCTTCAACGTTGATCCCTCAGAAACACTCAAAAATAAGAAAACCTAGGGCTGGGCACTGGCACAGCATGTACTGGCAGTAGTATTTTACTGGCAGTAGTAATGTACTGATTGACACGGCCAGTATATTCGCCAGTAGGTGTTTTCTTACGCACGTCCATAAAACATGCCACATTATTATACGGAAACCCACCAAATGCGTTTCGGGAGGAGAAAAGAGAGGGGAGAGAAAAAAGTATACTGCTGCAATCCAGTATACATACTGATTGAATTTGACGACAGTATAATCGCTACTGACTGAGTCAGCCAGTGCCCAGCCCTAAGAAAACCTCGGCAATCGAAACCAAATCCCTCTTCACAAAGTCTACAGACTCCTTTCTGTTGCTACTTCCGGCATAAAAAAAAATGTTACGTTTGCCACGCGCAGCACGAGCTTCAGCACTGATCACTCAAAAACATTCTCAGAAAAAAGAGCAAAACCAAAGGGAAACCCCCCAAAAAAGGAAAACCATGCGCGTAGTACAAAAACTTCATTATGTACCCCCTTGAGGGTTAACATCGATCTGCTCCACTTACCTGCTGTTCTGCTTGCTTCACCCTTCGATCTCATACCATGCTTATCTACTTTCTACTACTATTATGGCACACCTCGGGCAAATAACACTCTAGTTCCACTCGATGATCTTCGTAGATCTTCCAGGGAAGATCTGTTCACGATCTTAGGGAAGGTCTATTCCCGATCTTGTTCATTGTGCATAGGATCTAAACGTATAGCCCATTTTGCCGGGTAGGGCCCGTATAATCTGCATGATCTAGGACACATTTCCTGGGTTGGGTCTGTACTGCAGATCCTGCACAATGTCCCACACCGACAGGCGAGGAACTGCAGTAGATGATCTAGTGCTGTACAGAGATAGATCATGATATGTCCGACGTTTCTAGTGGTTTGCAGTGTTCAGCGCAAATCTCGATTGCTCATAACCAGCATGAAGAACAAACCCCAAACGAAAGTTATTCAAAGGAATGACGAACGCTGGTATTTACATCGAAGTTCAATTGATATTGTTTATCACGTTCGCCATCTGACACTGTTTGCTGTGTACCAGGTAGCTTCTGTGGGCGTAAACATAAGGGCCGTCTATACCTCAATATGAATATTTAATTTGAGAACGGCCACAGAAAGAAGAAAAGGGCCTAGTCAGCTACGTGCGGAAATAAGACAAAAATGCAAGGAACCCAATAAAACAAACCTTTTTGTTAGGGCTGGGCACTGGGTGACTCAATCAGTAGCGATTATACTGTCGTCAAATTTAACCAGTATAGTGGATCGCAGCAGTATACTGTCTCTCCTCTCTCTTCTCTCCTCCCGAAACACATTTGGTAGGTGTCAGTATAATAATATGGCATGTTTGATGGACGTGCGTAAGAAAACACCTACTGGCGAATATACTGGCCGGGTCAATCAGTAGATTACTACTGCCAGTAGACTACTACTGCCAGTATATACTGTGTCAGTGACCAGCCCTACTTTTTGTCCAATCGTGGCAGCGATTGCAAAATTGCCCAGCACACTATTTGCATTGACTGTCGAAGATGCTCATATAAGCGCATGCACATGGACTATTTGAATCCCCACCCCCCTGCCCTCCCTTGTCCACACGCCAAGTCATTGTGCCTTGATAAGCTCACCATCTCGTTTGTGATGTCGGCCGTTCCTCCGTCGAGAGCACCCGTAACGATCTTCGTATCGTTCTTCGTAACGTTCTTCGTGATCTCCAGAACATCCGAAACGTTCTTTGTGTTCTGCAGCAGCCACTCGAGGACTTCCGTTCGACCGGTTAGCGCGGCTAACATGGCAGGCGTTTGCCCTCGCCGGTTACTTTTCAGCGCGTCCCCGCCCTGGCGGTAGGTACCCAGACCCCGTGAAAGACCCGAAGAGAAAGCAGCGACACGCGCGTCCACGCATCGCAAATGCCAAAGACAAAATAAGGGTGCTGTTCTTATAGGCTCCTCTTCTTGCTGCCTAAAAACAACTTTGCTGCTGCTGCGCCATGTGGTAAGCAAACCAAAAAGTGTTGTGTTACATACTTACTGCTGTCTGTCGTATATATGTACAGCTTGTACAATGTTTGTACTACACAAACAGTCAGGAAACATAACGGCCAAAAACAAAAACGGCGAGAAAACTCACGATCATAAAAATAACGGGCAGAAAAATAACGACCAGAAAAATAACGGTCAGATAATAACGACCAGAAGCACAACGACCAGAAATAAGACGGATACCTTCGAGAGGAGATACTCCATGGCCTGAACACGTCCGCAATAGGCGGCGTAATGGAACCCCGTATTTCCCGAGTCTCTCGCCTGTTCCGCGGGGACACACAAATGCGTGTATGATCGAGACGGTAGGAGGCAAAAGCGATCGAGCCGACGGAAGCATACATACTACTATAAGTCACCAAGGTTGTAAGGCGCAGTTTAAGTAGTATAGGTGATTGGTTAACCTTTTACCAGCAGCCCAACGGACTAAGACCTTAGCAAATAGCGTCGCCGGCAGGACACGGTTCGTTGGACGTGACTTCGAATCTCGCGTCCACCATGAACGTTTTTTTAAAGAAAAGGTATTTTTCTCATGTCAAGATATACTTAGGGCTTTGAGTTGGCTGACTGAATGTCGGAAACTAGTTATTAGTTGGATAGGTATCACGACTAGGGTTATGACTTTTGGCTGACTATAACTCGGCAACTAGTTATTTAGTTGGCTAGGTATCATTACAGTGAATTTCAAGGGTGCGCTATTTGTCCGACTTTTTTGCTTTCCCTCGTTTGTAGGAAGGCTTGTCAGGGTTTCGGGTGTGTGAAGATAAGCCTAACCCCGTCGGTGAGCCCACTTCCGGGGGCGCCTCCCGATCACCCCCTTTAGGTGGCGTTTTTTTTCAACTTTTAACCCATTTATGCCTTAAGGCATCTGTAAGACTGTGCCCGTTGTGGGCACTAAACACTTGGAATTAGAGTCATATTTAGGTTTATATTGGAGTTAGAGTGCAGTTCTAAAATGGTTAGGGCTGACTTCAAGTCGGCTTCTAGCCACTAGTTGGCGGGCTCCGCCACCCAACCATAGTTGCTTTAATAGCGGTGAAGTTCAGCCAGCACACACACACAAATAAATGTGCAGCTTTGATCAAGCTCCCTTTTTTTTCGCACGAAACAGGGCGAGCTCAACCGGGTGTTATCGTGCGTTCGAGCATGTCTCGACCCAGAGCGGAGAGGCATAGACGATCTCTGTAGACGCGTGCTACGGTAGAGGTAACACTTTTCGTCTGAAAAAAAATCTGAACTTAGTAGCTCCTTAACTCAAAATCGTCAGAATTTCATTTTTTTGTGTCGTAGGCACTATTTTTCGTTTTATTATATCGTTAGGCTAAGGGAATATTCATCGGGTAGCACTCTTGGTTTCCTCCAGGATCAGTGTGCAGGCTACTGCATGTATAGAGCTCCTCAAGTGGACACCCTCAGAACTAACAATGGTTGGTGCGCCTCTATCATAGCATGCGCTCATAGCGAGTGTATCTGCCTGACGTTAAAGAAGACCTTGGCGGGCATGGCGGGCGGCCTCTAATCAGATATTGTTCTCCCCCTATTGTTTAACTAATTAATCCCCACTAGCTCAAGTCGTTAATTAATTTAGTCCATCCACCCCCATCCACACTAATAGTATCTATACCTGTTAGAAAAAATGGTTATACTTCGTACATGTTGAACGAAATAAGCTCCAATCTATCAAATATTCAGATAGATCTTGTCCGATACCGTCGTTGACGCGTGCTACGATAGATATAAAGGTAGCACTTTTCGGCTGAGATGGTTTTTGACTGGTCGGGCTCCTTAACCCCAAATCGTCATTATTCCATTCTCGTGTTGCAATATAATTATATACTCAGTACACCACGGTCATATTCTACTGTTCATTTATCGGCTACTGTAATACCCAAGGGTGGGTCGGTATACCTGGTATAATGTCTACCCCTATCTAATCTGCTGTGGATCGGAACCCTAGGCGGCTACTATACGGCTCTCTGGCCGGAAATAAATGTAATCTCCGTTTGTACTCTGATGTAAGCATCAAACGGGGGTTACCGTATCGCCCGGGTGATAACACCGTATACTGTAATCAAGTGGTATTATTTGATAACACACCCCCTGGGACCAATTTCCGAGCCGATTTTCTTCAAAACATGCCTTGGGGCGGCCATTGCTTATTAATAGAGGGGGCACACACAAAACGAAAATGGTGGCTTTGGAAAAATTCTCGACGATTTTTTTCCCGTAGACGCATGTATCGTGCTCGGGGTTTGCACCTCTTCGTCATTGTAAAAGAGGAATTTTTGCTTCGAAATCCGTACGGGGGGGGGGTGCTATCTTAACACCCGGGTGGTACGGTTAGAGCGGTACTGCTGTAGGTCATAACGAGAGACGTCGTACGGCAGAGCCCCTAGAAAAAAGCAAAACAGATACTGAACAAATGGGGCGTCGCTGATCGAACTCATCTGCGCTTTTTACGTATACATACGTCTACCAAGGGTGTTGGAACGAGACTACTGTCGATCTTGTGCACCTACAAAAATCATTTTAGCGGCCGTTTTATTTTTTGTATCCCAACCTCCCGCTATCCACTCAACGTCTTGGCTTCATTTAGCCTATCAGATGGCAGCTGCAAGCCGATCTCAAGCAGAACCTCGGGACTACTTCCACACTAATTCCAACTAATTTTACCGAAACAGAAAGGAGGGTGTACTCATGTCGTGCACGGCCGTAGTCGTATGACCATAGACTGTTCTGAAGGGGGGGGGGGGGTAGTAAATAGAACATACGACTACCAGGTATATATTTCCCTATTCTTACTAACAATATTTGGTCCTATTTACTCTGGTCCTCCCCGTACTATTACGGGCGGGGCATAGTAATAGCTAGCAATCAGAACTCTCGATGCGCCCAAAAATCATACATCCCCCCTAATGTGTACACACCAAATTTGGTTAAGATCACTATTACTAATACAGTGTGGTCCCCCGTAATATGTAGTATGGTGCAACTATTTCACAGCTGCCGACATATTCAAATATCCACTATCACCTGTTGCGGGCGTAGGCGTAATGATAACAAAACCCACGATGAAAAAACATGTATCTTCCTATGTTTATGCAACAACCACATTGGGTTATGGTCACTACTGTGTTCCCTCGTAAATAGCGCGATTTCTTAGCGAGAGCAACCCTATCGTTTCTAGACCAGAAACAGCAATGCCTGCGCCCCTTCCATTATATATCTCGAGCATCATTACATATATATATATATAAATATATACAAAGTATATATATAAGGTGCCAGCAGGCTCGACAATAGTAGTCAAATGTGTACTGAAACTACTACAGGCAGTGTATAGTGGCTAACCTTCAGCCTCTAGCCTCCAACCACATACCACTATGTTCCTAAATATAGGGAACGTTTGGATGTAATTGTAATGCACAAAATGTTCCTATATTTAGGTGCGGAATGTTACATACTTCGTATAACCGTCAACCACATGGCAGGTACAACCTCTATCTAACTATTTTTCTTTCTTTTTTCTTTCTTTTTTCTCCCTTTTTTTCTCACCATCCCATTTATCATCTTCGCCCTTCTTCTCCTCTCTCCCTCCCAGCCGTAGCTCAGACCCGGGGCCACTAAGTAGGCTTCCCCCCCGTCTCCTCACTACGGTACTTGCCTACTGGTAGCATTTTTTTTGTCGCGAGAAGAGTTTAGCACTTTCTTCCCTCGTCGACTCTCGTCTGAGTCTACTGCAGTCTCACTCTACAGCAGTTGAATTCTAACGGGCTACTATTAATAGTATATAAGGAGTGGGTGAGTCTGTAGCGGGGCGCTCTCACCTCCTCCCCCGCGACGTCCATTCCTAGTCGACGATGGACGAACTCCAGAGGATAACGCCTCTCCGACATGGCAGCCAGGTGCACGAGGCTGCGTCCCTGGACCCAAAGGTGTCAATAAGCTGCGACTAGTGGGTACGTTAGTATTTACATGCCGCATGATAATAAGGATATAGAAAGGGCCACACCCATGCTACGATAGAGGTGCACCAACCATGTTTTTTCGGAGGCTTCTCACTTAAGGAGGTCTATACTACTAGTAAGTGATATATACTAATAGTAAGTGATATATACTAATAGTAAGTAATATATACTAATAGTAAGTAATATATACTAATAGTAAGTCAAAAACTGATTTGGGAGGAAAAACGAAGTGCTATGCACCCGATGAACAATCCCGTGGCCTTAACCCCCTAAGACCTGGTCCCACGAATTTGAGGACAAACTACTTGGAATTAGTGTGGGACATTTTTTCAGTTCTGAATGGGTTTTTAAAAAAAAACGAAAAATAGCGCAAACACAAGAATGAACTTCTAACGACTTTGGGGTTAAGGAGCCCCCGTCATCCCGAGCAACCGTTTCAGCCAAAAAAAAGGTACATGTAATATGGGTAGGGTGAAGAAGAGCAGTTTTATTCCTTTTCCCACGATGAAGACTGAAAAGGCAGGCTAGGTGGTCCCAGACCACACCTGGGAACCCCTGGTTCCCCCATCTAAGATACGTCTTCCAAGTACTACCAATACGATTCTTATACCTAATACCAGTATTTACCCAGCGTTTCCACATCATTCCAGCAGTACCATAACATACAGTACCTCTATCGTAGGAAAATAGTTACTCGGTTTTAGTGTGATCCCGCGGTAGGGGTGGTGAGTTTTATTCTGAGCTCCTAACTCCTAACTGCGTCAGGAAGAGCTCAATATTTCGCCCGAACCATGAATCCGAAGAAGGTGGTTTGCGAAACCCAGACCAACACTTCTACTCGTATGCGGTACGTACGTAGACCTAACATAAAAACTTCGCCGAGTATGCTATAAGTGCATTATTGGTAAAAAATTCAGTCAAGTATTCAGGGGTGATTGATAGACATACGATATGGAGGTCATATGATCGAACTAAGACGTACGCGCACATTGTCAGATGGCAAATGGAATAATAATAAGAAAACAAAATGACTCAGGGTTGTCGGCCGGACAAAGAGGCAGGCATATATGTTTAGTGATTATGCTGTCGCCGTGGCTAAAAAAGAACGCGCTGCCAACATTACGAATAAGGGACCGGGTGTTTTCGGCGCGTCCAGGCCCCGTTTGGCCTTACTATATTGCTTTTAGTGTGGAGGGCAGTCAGTCAAGGCGGTCAAACTGCGGTCTCCTAAAAACCTCATGATTCTACTGTAGTGTTAGTGCAGAGGCGGTCAGTCAAAAGGGGTCAAACGGTAATCTCCTACCATCTGTGGGCGCGAGATAGATGCCGGTTGCGCCGCCCCCCCGACCCATCCCGAAAAACGGCTCAGAAACAGCTAAGAACGGTAGAGCCGTAAAACGTAGAACATTTTCTCTGTCTCACAGTCTGTGACCACATAACTTGTATACGTATATATCTTTAGTAAATTAAATCAGGACGGACAATGGGTGAACCGATGTCGTTGGGCCAACTGATGATGTTGGGTAAAAATAACGGTGATAGGTGAAGGCAACACAAACAGGTGTCAGCATCGACATCGATATCCATTCTTCTCCTCCCTCCCCTCCCCTCCCCAACCAAAACCTCCGATGAGGAAGCATCGAGGCACCACCTACACCCCCCCACTGCGATTTCGTGTAGGGGACCTGGACCTGCCAGAAAGAAGGAGGTATACCAGTAGCCGGGAGGAGGAGGATTTAGATGCACAGATGTGCCCTTGTGGCAAAGCAATGGAGAGTAGAACTCACATGGTGGGAGAATGCGAAATGTTGAAGGAGAAACGGGATGTGTTAGAGGAGGAGATGGAGAAAAATCGACGAATATGACATGGAGAAGTTTGGTGCACTATTAATAGACAGTAGCGAGAAAACGATCGCTATCTTAGCAGATAGATGGTGGCCACAAGCGGCGAAACAAGAAGGGGATAAGATTGGCAAACATGTTCTATCTAATATATGGACACAACGTAATGGGCATCCAACTATTGGAGGTGTCTCTATTAGGAGTAGGAACGATGCTCCGTCTCGAAAGGGATGCGTGGTCAATGGTCTAATAACTAAAGCGAGCAACAAATGAAGTACACCCTTCCCCCTGCTGGCAACGTCTGCTTGGTCGGTGAAAATCCGGCGTGCTCCGTCCCCGCATTGCAGGAATGTGAGGGTCTATAGTCATACGACTACGGCCATGCATGACTATGAAGTACCCCCCCCTCCCCCCTATAATTATTTTATATATTTATGGGTTGGGTTGGCGTCGGTTGGCAACGACGCTGTAAAACACGCCTCTCACTGCGCGAGCTCGACAACCAGAGTACTTTTGTTTTTGGCGGTCACCCATACTGGCGGTCTTGTTCGGTCATTTGTGCGGGGTTGATAGCCTCATCTCCGCACAAGGGGAATGATTGTATCACGTAGTGTGTATATGGTGAGACATCCATGAGGCAGATACGTAGTGATACCCATTGCTGTCTCTGGAAGCGGCCACACCAGACATTAAATCAATTCATTGGAAGCTGTCGTCCATATGCAAGTCCGCCTCACAGGCGGTTCTTAGCAGGATGCAGCTCACCCTCCATGCGACTCGCCCAATACCTCACGGCGCTTCGCGCTTGGTGCAAGCAATGTCTGTCTGGTTGGTGGAAACCCAACGTGCTCCGTCCCGGCATTGTAGGGATGCGAGGGTCTATGGTCATACGACTACGGCCGTGCACGATATGAGTACACCCCCCCCCCTTCCCTTGCTCTGTCTCGGCATTGTAGGAATGCGAGGGTCTATGGCCATACAACTACGGCCATGCATGAATATCGAGTACCCCCCCCCTCCGTAAATTCAAACTCAGGATACATCGAGGCACCACATCATCGCCCCCCTTCCCTCCTCCGCCTCCCTTCGACCCCCACCCACTTCCCTCTCCCTAACGCAAAATTATCGATGAAGAAGCATCGAGGCACCAGCCAAAATCCCCTCCCTCCCCCCTGTGGTTGGCACTTGGAGTTACCTATTTATTTTTGTGTGGAATGTCAGAACTTTACACGTATAGTAAGGGGAATAATCGTAAGGAGTTTGCTCATGCGCAATGTCCTCCACCAGACTTTCCGTGATTTTGTTTGAGTGCATTTCAGAGCTCTTCCTCCCCGACTGAAATTTAGAGCAGCCGTAAAGCATGGACGCAGCACCTACATCGGCGGTCCGCAGCGCTCGCAGCCCCTCCCGGCCCACCCTCGCCAGCTCCAGCTCTAAACTCGTCACCGTCCCGTGCCGGAACAGGTGGAACATTGTTTTCAGCGACGCCACTCCTGCTGCTGCTTCTGCTGCTTCTGCTGCTTCTGCTGCTGCTGCCTCTGCTGCCTCTGCTGCGGCGGACCTCCCTGAGCCCTTCACGTTTTTCGAGGATTTTTTTCCACTACCGCTGCCGCCACCGCCGCTACCACCGCCACCACCATCATCACCACCGGTACCGCCACCACTACAACCGTCGACGTACGCCATTTTTTCCAACGGCGCCACTGCTACTGCTGCCGCTGCTGCTACAGCGGGCGACCCTGTTTCCTCCACGTTTTTCGAGGAAACACAGCCACCGCCACCGCCATCACCACCAGCACCACTATCGCCATCGGCGTGTACACTACAACCCTCGACGCGTAGGGGGAGTGAGGCGAGCCGAGTGTCGGGGACTGCTGGGTTACCCCGGGATTCTTCGAGAGGCGTTTTTTTTTCGAAGGAGCTGTTGTGTCCGTCTCCCCCCTCCCCCCCCTGGTGCGACAACGGTAGGGGTTTCGATGCGCTCATGGAGGCGGCCGATTCCGTGGAAGGGCCGGATGTTTGGGGTTTTGACGCGCCGATGGCAGCCGTCGTCGTGCTCGAGGGGACGGCTGCTTGCGGTCCCCCTGTTTCTATCTCTTCTTCTCCTTGCTCTTTTTCGTCTTGCCGTTGTTGCCCTTCGAGCGGTGATGGTGGTGGGAAGTTTTTGTCTTGGATAGGCAGAAGGCCGAACGTCGCCGCGCAGACCACTCCGCGCACATCGTCGCCCAGACGCTCCTGGAACGGAGTTTGTTTTAGGGCGAAGTACGTAATCTTCATTTTTTGCTTCTTCGCCATTTGTTTTTATGATTGAAACTTATGTTTGAAACTTATGTTGCACATTGTCGGGTGGAAAACATACATGACACCATGTACTAAATTAGAACGTGTCGTGCACAGAGACGTGTCAGGCTAGGCAAACATGTGATTTGTCATTGGAAGCGATGTGATTGCTCATCGAGAGGACGAGCAGGAGGGAGGGAGGGAGGCATGGCTGAAGTCCGCCTGTTTGAGCAAAGGGGACGCCAGGACTGTATGGTATGCGATTCACATCGCTCTGAGCGTGATACGGCGCCTCACTTCGTAACATACAACGCCTCGCACCAAAATCCACAATGGGCTGCTTGCTCCTCAGTCTGTGCGTGCACAATAGTACTGCAGAGCCTCCGCTATACAAGGTTAAATGCAACCCAAGGTGTCTAAATAATGATACTGGTAATGTGATAATATAGTTCAAGGTAGGTCTCGCTAGAAGCTCTTGTTGGTGGATAGTTGTAGCTGCCGTCTACTGTTAGGGGTGGGAATAAACGAGCTAGATCATGCAGTGGGGGATCGGTAATGTGTCCGATATGTGAAAAAAAAAACGACACTGCACTCACGTTGTTTGGGAACAAATTACTTGGAAATAGTGAAGGATCATTTTTGCAGCACTGATAAGGTTAAGATAGGGTAGCACTAGCTAGGATATCGTGCTGGTGGCTATTTGTAACTGTCATTGACCGCCGTCAACTGTGCTGAGTGCGCCGGTGATAATACATTAAAATAAAATACAAACGGAGATTTTCGGTCGGACGGAGCTGATTTCCGTCTTCAGATTTTTTCCCGTAGAATTCTCCGCTTTACCCACCTCTAAAGGGGTGCCCCTATTTGTGTTGACTGCCGCGTAAATCACCAAGCCACTTATCACGTAATCAATAGCACGACCCTAAATATTTCCGTGATATACAGTTCGCTTGCTGACGCAATATTTGCTTTCCGTATCAGGCTTTGCCTCCCGTATCATCAACATTTGTTTTGTTTTTTCTTTCGCCAAACATACACACCTGCAGCGCGAACCCGAACAGTTGCCCTCCCAAAAACACGGGAGCACCGTGAACACCGTCGAGATGACCTTCTCCCACAAACCCCACCGAAATCACCACGCCGTTCCGCGGCGTCTTCCCCTCCGCCTCACTGCCGCCATTACAACTGAAGTTCCGCTCTCCGCATCCGCCTCCACTCCGCCCTCGCCCACTCCCGGCCATCGGCATTTTCCTCTCTGCCTCATCATCACCACCAGAGCTTAACTCCCATGCTCCTTCTTTCCTTCCACTCAACTCTCGCCCGCTCCTCCCCCTCACCCCCTCCCCTCCTCGCATCTGCAGTTCTATTCCCTTCTCTCTCCCCGCTTGCCATCCTTGCGTCGGCCCTCCCAATTCGACTCGTTTCACCGCGAGGCGATAGGCCCTCTTGCCCCCTCCGTGGGCGTGGGCCACAAGCTCCAGAAATATTTCGTCGTTTTCCACCTTGATGGCGAACGGCTCGACGGCATTAGGGTCCTTCGGGCGGTTCCACGCCCTCTCACCCGGCACAATCCCCCCCCGCCTAGCCCTTTTCTTTGCAGCTTTAGCCTTGTCGTCGCCTCGAGACTTAGCGTGTTGCTGCTCACGAGCAGCGCCGCCCGGCATACCATCGCCCCGTTCAACGTTGTTTGTGTTAGCCGCCTTGTCTCGCGCCTCAGCAGGTTGTTGGTCGAGAACCTCTTCGCCCCCTGTGCGATGATGTCGTTGCTGTCGATGACGTCGGTGCCGGGGCCGCTTGTTGGTAGCGGTAGAGGTCTGGTGCCTTGTCGTAGCGCTGCTTGCGCCGCCTGCATTCGTCGGGGGGGGGGGGGGGCGGCGAGCCACCTTATGGACGGGACGGCCATGGATGGCCGTTGTCGCATGAACATAGACCTTCGCATCGAGTACGTCGGGTTTTCACCGACCAGGCAGACAATGCTTGTGTCGGGGGGGGGGCGGGGGGCGGAGGGAGCGCACTCATTCGTCGCTTGCCGTGGTCATTGTAATATTGACCACTCATCCCTTTCGAGACGGAGCACCGTTCCTATTAACAGCCGATTTTCCTAATTGAGAATTGCCTTTCCGATGAGAATGAAAATCGATTTCAGTGCTTAGTTATTGTTTAAGAGTTGTATTTCGCTCACGATAAAAATTTAACCTAGAAAATATGTTCCTCGATGGTAGGTATCGATCCACGAAAACAAAAATGAAATCGGCCTTGACAGGCTCGAAAAATCAAGGATTTAAGGGAATTTGCATTTATGAGCGAGGTCCCTCGCCCATAAATACAGATTTTCTGAGATCCTCGATATCTTGAGACTGTCGATGACGATTTCGTTTATTTTTTTGTCATCGACGGCTGTCACAACTGACAATAGCTCACAGTGAAAAAAATGACTCTAAGGGAAGTACATCTCTTACAATTGAAAAACAATATTTTCGATTTTAATTCTCATTCTCATCGGAAAGGCAATTCTCAATTAGGAAAATCAGCTGTTTATTCCTGATAGAGACGCCTCCAACATGTGGGCGCTCATTTCTATTTTCGCAGATAACATAGAAACGCTTTTGCTTTTTTACTCTCTTTTTGTTTCACCGCCTGTAGCCACCCTCTACCAGCAGTCGTCGGGAAAGACTTCGGCGCGTCACAGGCGGCAGGAGGCGAAGTGTGCTACGGTAGTAGGGGACGCGGGTTACGATAGGGGACTATCACTCTCTTTTTTTGCCGTTTGAGGCAAATTCTAATGTTTCTGACTCAGGGGGCTTCTCAACTGAAGAACTACCCAATAAGGCATACGCCTTCTATGGCAATATGTTACGAGGTAAGACCTCGTACATAGGCCATGGGGTTGCTCATTGTTAGGTTAAGCGTACGCTTTTCCCTAAAGCTGTTGTTTGAGCGACTTTAACTCATCGCATAGAGCTCCTGTAGTGTCATCCAGTGACCACCGTCAGGAGACATTGGGTGCATCTCCACCCTAAGGTACGTACGTAGCATGCACCATGGGTAGCATCTACATCTTCTGAGACCCCCCTCGCTTGAGGAGGGGTTCCATGCCTCACCCCCAACAGCTGACACTCTGATACCACAGCAAAGGTACGGTACGAGGTACGGGGTACGGCAGTAAGCCCGATGCACAGCAATAGTCCCCCATGGGGTATATGCGAGGTACCCAGTGTACTGCTATTACCGGGGGGCATAGTAATACACAGTAAGAATAGTAGTCAATACCCACGTTGGACCCAGGAACCATATATCCCCCTATGCGTATTTTGCCATATTTGGTTCTGATTGCCACGGTATGTGTCCCCGTAATATCATAAAATTCCAATCGTGTTCAAATGTATTGGGTGTAGTTTGAGAGTTATAATTGTTTAGGAGCCCCACCCCGTCAGTGGCAAATGGTTGGGTTCTAAAAAAGTGCAAACCCTAATTGTAACTCCTACCGTAGAATGGCTCAGGCGTCGACGCCAAGCGCCCTAGCTGCCAAAACCGTCGCACTGTCCGGGCGTACTCAACGGGGGCTGGAACAGCGGGTGGGAGCGCTAGGGCCAGAGAGGTCGGCTCGTGGCACGCTATGACCACCAAGGAGAGATTGCTGCCCAGATCCTCGAAAAGCGATTCCGGTCTCAGAGGGACCTGGGGGGACGAAAGTGTCATAGGTAGGAGTGCTATTTTAGGGTTAGTATGGCGTTTACTATGCCATACCAGGTACTGTACTAAGAACCATATAGAGAGACGTAGGTAAAATGGCGAGATTATCACGGGCTTTCATGACTGGATTATGATAAAAATAATCGCATAATTTAATCAATTCAGCGGTGGATCTACTTCGTTTATTGCCCATCCCACACCATATGCGGATACGAAATATTCGTGAAGTTGATCACGGCTCTGTACGAGTTCGACACTACTGCTTTTTTGTCGCTGTTGAGTGCACGAGGTGTATGAGATGGGGGGGGGGGGGGAGACATCCCGGCTCGGCCCATCACGTTCCTACAATTCAACCGCCCTTCTGTGCTTTGTCTCTCACCCGCACAGGCTGTTGCGTTCCCCCGAGCGAGAAAAGCGCGAACGCTTTGTGTGCCGCAGCTAGGTTAGGCACGAGGTGCGTTCCTGTCACGACGCAGGGGAAGCCCTTGAAGTCCACAAGAACCCCGGTCCCCTTCCCGTGTAACGGATATCGTACCACCACCTATATTTGTCAAAATGTTACAAAAATATATATGTCAGCTGCGAGTACGACCGATTTTGAGTGGTTTGGGGTCTCAACTTTCATAGCTGCGTGACGCGCCAGACACGTTCATCGGGCGTGCTTGTTGTTCAATGTTCCGTTTCTAATATGGTGTTTTGTGAATTAAACCTACGATATAGTACATAGTTGATGTTCAGTTCTATACGTTTATTTAGGGACAGTTTTGAGCCGAGCAATGAAGGAAATATGTAGTATATTCCGTTTGTAATATGGTGTTTTGTTAGTTAAACCTGCGATATAGTACGTAGTTGATGTTCAGTCCCGTAAGTTTATTTAGGGACAGTTTTGAGCCGAGCAATAAAGGAAGTCTGTACGATGATACATAGTGTTCGGTTGCCGAAGGGAGTATGTACGATAATAGTGTTCAGGTGCTTGAATACATACATGTCGACGACTGACCATTATTACTACTACTGCTATCGTTCTGGTTTGAGCCGAGCAATAAAGGAAGTATATACGACAGTGTCCAGTTGCTTGACCACGTGTCGACGACTGACTACTCTACGTACTTTGGTTCTGGTTTGACCGTCTTGGGGGAGCTCGCGTAAATCTGCCCGCGCAGGCGAACTTCCTTAGGTGTGCCCGCATTGAAAACAGAGCCTTTCCAAGCACAACGTCCAGGTGGCACGCCAACCAGACATACATGCCTCTCGTTAGGGTTAGGGTTAGGGTCAGGGTTAGAGGTCCGGGTCGAGGTGGTGGCCGACGTTAGTCGATGCCAAGAATAAAAACTCACCGTCGGGAACGAATACCTTACAGCTCCGTGACAAAACCCTACCTCATTAGAAACACCATCGTTTTATGCGGGCACGTCTGAGAAGTTCGTCTGCGCGGGCAGATTTACGGCTACAGTACTGCTCTTGGGGCTGCGACGAAAATAAAAGTGACGATTTCAGCAACGAACGGCCACTCACTGCGTGAAAGTGGAGGATGATCCAAGTTAGTGTCCGAGTTTCAATGCAAGGGGTCGAACAGCACGGGGTCGCAGTATGATTCCATCCGTACTGGCGGGCGCTCTCAGCTTGCTTGTAGACGGTCGATAACACATAGTTGTCACTGTCTTGGTTGATATCCCTTATACCCCGTAACCCCTTAAGAACTGGTCCCACGTATTTGGGACCAAACTACTTGGAATTAGTATGGGATACGTTTTTCAGTTCTGAATGGGTTAATAGGGGTCCCTAAAGGGGTTAAGCGAATCACTACAAATACGCCAGGTAGAGATGTACGTACGCTGTTTATACAAAAATGTTAAGTAGACCGATTGTTTATAATGCGTAGTTGATACCCCGTCGCTCTCCAAGCTGTGTTGAAACGATTCGTGGGTTTACTAATGCTGAATGCCAATACTTTACTGCTGCATTGCAGTACAGAGCGTTGTTCGTTCGTCATAAAGCACAACGTAATAAGATGCCGCTTATAGCTTTTGGTACATACCGCACGCGGTCGCATTGAAACAAACGGTCTATATATCGGCTTATGGGAACTCCATCATCTGCTGATTATAACTCCAGTCAAACGATCCCGGTCCTGCGGACAACTGAATATACGCTACGTATAGGAAGGCGCTGAGGTTGTGCCCAAAAGTGATGGCTGGTGTGGTTTCGTTCAGATCGTTCATGTGTGCCGATGCTCAAGCAGATGGGGAGTGTGGAGGTTCACTCTAAATCTTGGAGTCGTATATGTGTACCGGTACCTGGTGTACTGCAGTTGTTGGACGGTATATGCAGCTTGGCTTGATGCAGCTTCGTATAAGTATTCACAGACTTTCTGATATCATAGCGTTTCTGATGGCAGCTAACAACCTTACTGACAACGGTTCTTATAAAAATGTTACAAATGTGTCAGCTGTGAGTACGAGCAATTGAATGGTTGAAACTTAACTTTGCAAGCTGCGTGATACGCCAGGCATGCTCGTCGGGTGTGCATTTTAAGTACGGCAGCTGTGAGTTCGACTGATTGCATAGTTGATAGTCAACTTTGCAAGCTGCGTAAAACGTTTGCTCTATATGCCATTTGTTGTAGTCGTGTGTGGTTCGTGGTGCACTACTGTAGTACCCTAGTAGTTACTACTCAGTTTTATAATAAGCCGTTCGCGCGTGTTTTGCGATTATATTTAAGTGTATGCTATTTTATGGTGTTTGTGAATTAAACCTGCGATATAGCAGTTGATACTCAGTGCTGTAAGCTTGATGGTAAGTCGTCACGACGGTTAACTGACGACAGCTTCACTGATGTTCACTGATGTTCGTGTACCGAATACACAGGTCGCTGTGAGATTGTAACACGCACGCCCAGGAAGTTTTCCTCTCTTGCTAAGGTTTTAGACTGCCTGTGGGTGCGAGTATATTCTCTAGATGAGGTATAGGCTCTACGAGTCACGAGCGCCCTGTGAATACGAACGAGCTCGTCGCTAGGAGCAGCCCGCTGTAGACACCGACGAGCCACGGGCAGACGAGCAGGCGATATGTATCTATGAATAGTAAGATAGTAAGAGAGGATGGAGTTGCTGGTGGTAACGTTCTTTATTACTGATCACGATCTCGATGCGTTACGCGTAGATATTTCCCTCATGAACGAAACGTACGTACCATGCAAACGCTCTGGTGGTGAGGGTTATTTGCCACTCTTCTCGCCGCTGAAGCAGGTGTCTGTGCCATGCCGTGACGCTGCATGCTCCGTCCACTGCCGGCAGCACTCGTATCCCTTAACTACGCGCCGTGCGTGTGAATGCGCAACACGGAACACACAAACACTGAACAAGAAGCAAGCGTACAACCGGGCAACGGACGAAACACGACACGACGAAACGACGAAACGAAACGATCAAGGCAACACGCGGCGAGATTAAACACCAAACGGTATAAATTTTGCCGCACGGGACGGGGACGCGGTGCCTTCATCCCCGGCATAGTCAAGGTAGGAACCGCGCAACAAGAGGCAGGTTCCATGCCAGGAGCGGGTGCGGGCGCGGACGAGCAGGTGACCGAATGCACGCCTCTAGCTAGCTGTACAGGCCTGCTGCTATCTGCATGTCTTCTACTGAGTTAGTGGTTCGAGCGACGCGTTGAGAGAGTGTCAGATTTTTTTTCAGTAGAGTCTTCCACAGTGTAGAAATAGAACGTTCTGGGAATATTCCCCATAAAAACAAGCGGGAAACAAAAACTGGCGGGAAAGCAAAACAGGCCTTTGTTTGCTCCCCTGATCCCACCGAAACCTGATCCCACTCGGATATGATCCCATTTGGCACCCTGCTCCCACCCACAAGGTGCAGAAATATATTTAGCCCTCCGCAGGAGCCGCCGGAGGCCGTGAGCGCGAAGCGCGAACCGTAAACGGTCAAAATTCCTCAAATTCGTAAAATCGCCGATTGCCAAAAAAAGAAAAAACGTCGTAGCAGCGTGGAATCGAACCGAGCGCCATATTTATGAAGCTGTGCACCATAGACCGCGGAGCTATATTGCATCCACCACCCCCACCTGCCACCTCAAAATTTTGGGCTATTTATAGTCGCAGTACGTATATATGTATATGTATAGAGCAAAAGAATATTCCCAGTAAATTCTATTTCTTCTACAATGTGGAGTACCCAGCTCTTTTTTTTTTTGCTTTTGCCACAAGCAAAGGTGTCAGGAGTCAGAAGACCGCGGTTTGACTCCTTGACTGACGGACCATGCAATACTAAAAATAGTATGTTAAGGACAAAATATTCCTTGACGCGTCAAGAAAGACCAACCTCCTGCTTATGTATCTGTACGAGCACCTTTGCCCACGAGCCGCATGGAGGCAACATCGCCAATGTCGCCGTCCTGCCGTGTGTTGAGTGACCATGTCACGATGGTACATATCAACATGGTACCTTGTTTTTTTGGCAAGAGCTCAAACAACAGCATGGTACAAACCAGGTACCGGATGTATCAGTTGCTCGCTGTGCCATTGTTGTGCAGTTTAAATCACCCAATAAGGAGCAAGCGAGCTGGACCGCGGTTTGACCCCTTGACTGACCGCCCTCCAACATATGTTAAGGCCTTGACGCGTCCGGAAATACCAGGTTTTTTACGTACGTACGTACGTACGTATACAGTTACAGAACACCTACGTAATAAGAAACAGGAAATCTGGTCCAGGCTGGATTTCTTATTTGAGAGAGGGTGCTTTCTACACTAATTTCAAGATAACGACTCCACAATTTATCATTTTCCTCTAAATCTCAGTCTGGAATTCTTGTGAGCCTGTTTCTTATTAGGTGTCCTGTACTACGCGTACTGTACACGATAATCTTTGCCCACGAACCACATAGAGGCAGCAGCAGTAGCGCCATGCCGCCGTTCTGCTGTGTGGTGTTGTGTGACCAATGAATGTCACGATGGTCCACGTTCACGTATATAGTACTTTGTTTCTTACGCAGAGGAGCTCGAACAAAAGCATGGTGCCAGGTACCAGGTGTACAGCAGACAGTATTCGCCGGCCCATGTGCTTGCGCGGTTTGTGTCTCACCCAAGAAGACTCCCAAGCAAGCAGAAGCTTGGTGTGTATCATCATATCATATCATACCTGGTGCCTGCCACCTTCGTACGTGATACCGATACCAATCTGTCCGGATATGTAAAAGCACCGTTTGGATATTGATACTTCTGCTGTAATCTTCAAACAGTCGTTAATTTTACGGGTATAGTGGTACCCTGGGTACTGGTTTACAGAAGTATCGTGGCATGGATTGCAAGGGTTTGAGTTTCAAACCGAGCTGTTGCTGGAGGCACGATCGCTACCGAATGCGCCGCTCTCGGGTAACCCTAAGCCCCATGTACGAATGCACCTTTGACATCATTACAGACACGTCAGCTGGGGGTTCGACCCACTGAGTGGTTGATACTCAACTTCGAAATGTGCGTGATACATCTGGCGCGCATATAGATTGTACACGTTCGTAACACATAATAAACTCGTGCAACACCTTTTGGTTAATTTCCATTTTTCTGTCGTCGGCCCAGACCCAACCCGACCCCAACCCTATACCCCTAACCCTACCTATAACCCTTTTGGGGGCTAGAGGGCGGCAGGGGCGGTCGCTCCGCCCCGCCGCGTTTTTCGGTGGCGTTAAAAAAAAGCTGGGTCGGCCGAGAGGCCACCCTCAACCAATGACCAACCACCTAGTACACAGCAGCAGTGGTGCAGTGATATTGCACACGAGTTTTAAGTATCAAGGTGGTGTTGTGCGTTGGGCCTCTCTCGTGTTTGGCCTTCTTTTCGGAAGCGGTTTCGTCAATGCCAATACATGCCGTCGTGTTAGTCAGCAATAGCCAGTCAGGAACAACTTCGTCAATGTCAATAAATGCCGTCGTGTCAGTCAGCAATAGCCAGTCAGGAACATCTTCGTCAGTGCGATGCCGTCGTACCTAAGCAGCAGTTAGTAACAGCAACAGTTAGTTACAGTTTTGCAATTGCGCCGTCTTGGTTTCCTGGCGTATTCGAAGGGCTAAGGGTCGTTCTTATCGAGCAACTTTTTTCCAAAATTTCCAAAAACAAAATTCGCGTAATTTTTAGGATTTCCATATTTTCCAAAAACAATGTCCAAATATTGGAATGCGAAGCCTTCCAAACATTTTGCACTCTGTTAAAATTCCAAAAATTCCAAATAAATCCTGTTTTTCTGCTTTTCCTGTTTATTTTTGGAAAAAAATATTGAAAATTTTGGAAAAAAAAGTTGCTCGATAAGAACGACCCTTACTGCAGCATGCTGGAGTACCGTATACCAGGTACTAACTGTGTATCAAGGTAGTAAGATAGCACACCCTCCTGGGACGAATTTCCGAATAGCTTTTTTTTTCCGAAGCAAGGAAAGCACCCAGCCCATAGTATTAGCATTTGGTCCGGCAGGATATTTCTGGGAAATTTCCAGGTCACTAATAGTGTGATCGGGTTTAGGGTTAGGGTTAGGGTTATAGGGGTTCTACGCCCGTGCATTGATCCAAGATGTTACCGGACGATTTGTGAATAGTCCTCGAAAGCACACGCACCCAAAATGGTGGCTTCGGAAACATCTTGAAGAGCATTCCGTAGATGTATCGCTTGACGCTTGCGCTCCCGCCTTTATCGAGAAAACCAGCTTTGACATTCGTCTTATTAGTAGAGGGGGAGTGTTATCTGGTCACCCGTGTGGTATACGTATACGGTATAAGTACTGCTCGCAGAGAAGGACATTTCGTGCCCGCAGTTTTCTGATAGGTCATTTTTTTCAGGTTGGACTCTTTGATGGGAAATCCTTGGTCGACCTTTGTTGTATGCTGCTCTAAGGAAATTCGTACTGCTGTAGAGAAAGACATTTCGTGCCCGCAGTTTTCTGATTGGTCGTTTTTTTTCAGGTTGGAATCTTTGATTGGTGGAAAATTCTTGGTCGACCTTTGCTGTATGCTGCTCTTAAGGAAATTCGCACTGCTGTGGAGAAAGACGTTTCGTGCCCAAGGTTTCTGATTGGTCCTTTTTTTGTCAGGTTGGAATCTTTGATTGGTGGGAAATCGTTGGTCGCCCTTTTCTGTGTGCTGCTCTACGGAAATTCGCACTGCTGTATATATATATACTGTGGTACGGCAGGTGTACAGCACCACCACTTTTTTTGTGTCATTCTATACGCTGAAGCTGGAAGGACATTCAGATTTCCGCGTTCTCTACCTTGCCATCTTGGAGTGCGAGTACGAGTCATACTGCGCCGGTATTATACTACCTGGTAATCCCTTTGGAACGCATGCTGCGGTAGAGGTGCACCTTGTCTTTCTGAGAGTGGTCACTTGAGGAGCTCTATGCTCCTCCCGAAAACTGATCTTAACCCATTCAGAACTGAAAATAATGTTCCACATTATTTCCAAGTAGTTTGTCCCCCAATTTGTGGGACCAGTTCTTAAGGGGTTAAAGGTAACTAAAAATTCTACCCGATGATCACTCAATCCCATGTCATAACTAAAAAAGTGAAAAATATTGCAACACCAGAATGAGATTCCGACAATTTTGGGTTAAGGTAAGGAGCCCCGTCATTCAGAAAACGTTTCAGCCAAAAAAGCCAAAAAAAGGTATACCTCTACCTCTATCGTAGTACGAGGATTGGGACGGACCCCTTTTAAGAGATATAAGGGATATAAGGGATACAAGTAGTATAGTGCCCGGTCGCCCCGGTAGACTAGTGGTCAGCTTTAAAGGCTACTGGCATTGGTACCCAAGTTCGAGTCCCACCGTGGTGAGATTTTTACTTTATTTTAAAAAAATCAAAAGGAACCAACTGCTGAGAGCGCCTTCGTGGCGTGGGTAGGCGGAATCCGACGCAAGTCGACGGAATAAAGTGCTGAAATCTTCTCGCGATAAAAATGCAAGGCAAGAACCGTAGTGGGGGAGGAGGGAGAGAAGCCCACTTTGTGACCCCGGATCTGAGTTACGACTAGGGAGGGAGAAAGACGGAAGTGCGAAGATAATGAATGGGATGGACAACATAAATAAAAATAGGACGGATATAAGGGATACATAGGACGTATATGAGGGATAGAAGGGATAGAAGGGACCCTTTATAAGGGATATAAGGGATAGCAACCAAAACCATGATACATTTGGTATTATCAACCGTTTCTACGAGCAGACGAGCAGCAACGTGAGCGCCATGCAGTAGGGGTCCGTAGGATTATGTTGCGCTCGTGCCGTACGACTCCTTGCATTGCATCAACCCATACAATATCTAACACATAGCGACATCAAGGGTGAGCTGTGCCGGAACTAAAAAACACACACAATCAATCCCGTATAATGCCGGCCGTGTGGCTTGCAGAAGGGGTCCCTATTGATATTTATGTTTTCATGCTCCTACAGAGAACAATGTACAGACCGAAGTACAGCATTTTGAAACGAAGCTAAATCACGAATTACGTATTGTGATACTCTCGGGACATCAGAGGGGAAAATTGAGGACTATCAACAAATCGTCCGGTAACATCTTGGATCAATGTACGGGCGTAGAACCCTAACCCTAACCCTAACCCCAATTCCGACCACACTATT
The DNA here is from genome assembly GCA_008828725.1 of Saccharina japonica. Lineage (NCBI taxonomy): Eukaryota > Phaeophyceae > Laminariales > Laminariaceae > Saccharina > Saccharina japonica. The sequence continues at coordinate 81,831 of MEHQ01003351.1, read as the reverse complement.
AGTGACCTGTAAAATTCCCAGAAATATCCTGCCGGACCAAATGCTAATACTATAGGGAAAATTGACGATAAACAGTGACGGTTACAGAAGTAGTAGTAACGGCCACTGCGTGATTGGGGGATGTCATGATACAATGGTTGGTGTCCGAGTTTCAATTGATAAACAGTGACGGTTACAGAAGTAGTAGTAACGGCCACTGCGTGATTGGGGGATGTCATGATACAATGGTTGGTGTCCGAGTTTCAATTGGAATTGAAACTCGGACACCAACCATTGTATCATGACATCCCCCAATCACGCAGTGGCCGTTACTACCTCAATTGAAACTCGGACACCAACCATTGTATCATGACATCCCCCAATCACGCAGTGGCCGTTACTACTACTTCTGTAACCGTCACTGTTTATCGTCAATTTTCCCTACGAGTATAGTATTAGCATTTGGTCCGGCAGGATATTTCGGGGAATTTTACAGGTCACTAATAGTGTGGTCGGAATTGGGGTTAGGGTTAGGGTTCTACGCCCGTACATTGATCCAAGATGTTACCGAACGATTTGTTGGTAGTCCTCATTTTCCCCCTCTGATGTCCCGAGAGTATCACAATACGTAATTCGTGATTTAGCTTTGTTATAAAAAGCGGTACTTCGGTCTGTACATTGTTCTACATATGTATGTAGGAGCATTAAAACATATCAATAGGGACTCCTTCTGCAAGCCACACGGCCGGCTATCAACGAGATTGATTGTGTGTTTTTTTAGTTTCGGCACTGCTCACCCTCCTTGATGTCGCGATGTGTTGGATATTAGATGTACACCACATAGGCCATGTGTGAGGTAACAGTCAGCGCTGACTGCTACAAAAATAGCGGAGTGGTTGCGGTACATATTTAACAACACACCCCTGAGTTTCACAGCTGTCAGGTTATGTTCCCCTCATTAAGATATATATATATATATATTAAACAAAAAAAACAAAAAAAACAACTGTGATGAGCTCGAAGATTTCGTCGAAACTCATCTTTGCTAGCTGAGTGTGATACTTCGATCGCGCGTACTTACGGGTTTTATATGTCCTCATGCAGGGTGTACATCCCGAATGAGATATATATCCTTCGTGAGCTCATATATAAACCGTAGTACGCCCGATCGGAATATCATACATACGTACGCAGCTTACAAAGATGAGTTTCGTCGAGATCCTCGATCTCACAGCTGCTGTTTTTGTTTCATTTTTCAAACAATTTCTAACATAATATGTATATATATATATCCGAGGCGATGTACAGCAGTATACTTCTTATCTAATTAACGCTATATGGACAACGACGCCTTCCGTGGTGACGATTGCCATACGGCACGGTGTTCCGACTCCGATGACAAAACGTGTTGCAGGGATCGAGCGCGGTATCCCAGCAGGCGGCCATTAACCCCAGCGTGGTGAAGAAACTGTTGCAGTTGCACTGGAGCAAGGATAAGGAGAGAGCCGCCGATGGCGCCAAGATCAACCCCGACGCCGTCGTGCTGGCGGCGGAGTATCTACGCTTGTTCGTCATAGGTGAGAAAGGGGAAACATGTACGTATAGAGTACGGGATAGCTAATAAGAAACAGGCTAATAAGAAAGCCAGGCTGATATTAAGAAGAAAATAAGAACTACGGGAGTCTTTATCTGGAAATTAGTGTGTAAATCACCCTCTCTCAAATAAGAAATCCAGCCTGGGCCAGCGTTCCTGTTTCTTATTAGGTGTCCTGTACTTTATAGCACTCTTGGGCGGAAACGCAAGGAGTGTTTGACCTTCACAACGATAACCCAACGGCCCTTACACAAGCTTACCTGGTACCACCTCCCGCCCCCTCGAAAAGTGCAACCCTTTCGTTTCGGGGGCAATTATAGTTGGAAATAAAGTCGATACATTTTGCAGTATATTCAAGTACACGGGTAACAAATAGTGTAAGTTACGTCGTAGAGCGGTAACAACGTGTGAGTACAGTTCTGAATGGAGGTGGTGACCTCAACTGTTTTGTGACCGAGATACACCAACCGAAGAAAAAAAACGATGAGTGCGGTAATTGTCACCCGTCAAGGGAGAGAAGGGACGCTTGCTCTTATACGATAGAGTATGCCTTCTGTTACGGGGGACCGTAGTAAGTAGGACCAAATATTGTTAGTAAAGATAGGTGAATGTGTAGGTTTTTGTGTATACCGCAGGTCCTATTTACTATGTATGGTCCTCCGTAATGGCACTTTTTGGACAAAACAGTTCTGACTGGCTATTATATGTCTATCAGTATACTCCCCAGCGGAGGGACAACCCCGTATCGTCGATCCCATTGTTATTTTACAGCATCAACCGACAAAAAATTGTATCTGACGAAATCAGCTTGGAAATTCGTCCTATTTTAATACGGTAGCTATCTCGCGTGGTACGCGCACGGTATAATAATATACGGTGAAGAGCGTCGAGTTCGCTCAGGGGTGCGATCGTTTTTCCGCGCTCGATCTCTTCCAGAACGGGAAGGTTAAGGTTGTCAATACCGAACCAGTACCGAATAAAGTGTTTTCGGAAAAATCTGGTCGAGAGCCTTCCGAAAAACACCTTATTCGGTATTAGCAACCTTACCGGTGTCGAGAAAACAAGCGCTTAAAACAAAATCGATGATAGCACCCCTGTGCGGACTCAACGCTCTTTACCTCTTTACGGTACATACGTTTATGTTACGGTTCGGACACACCCCCTAGACTATATCAACCCCAATATCCCGGGCTACTCGACCTGCTTCGTGTAGCCGTGTTGTAACCGTCATTTTTGTTTTCCGTCTAAAGCCGCGTAAGGGTTAACTAACTTTCAGCGTGCCTGGCATGTTTCCACACATCTGCTGCGCTGTGCGTCTCGCGCTTTTTTTCTCGGGTGCGACTCTGTGGGCTTGCAGAGGCTCACGAGAGGGCTCAGCTGGAGGCGGAACTGGACAGCGATGAAACGGTACGATACACGAAGTATATATGTAATATTTCCACAACCAACATCCTCTTGTCATGTTAACGATTTTTACCTTCTGCTTTGTGTACCCCATTTACCAGCCTTGCTCTCTGTGACGCTATTGGCTATTCACTTGGGGGCTTCTTCAAGAAGGGAAAGTTAGCGATCAAAAGTTGACGGTTACGGCAGTAGCAGTAACGGCCACTGCGTGATTGGGTGGTGACATAATACAATGGTTGGTGTCCTATTAGTAGGTACAATGGTTGCAATGCAAGGAGCCGTACGGCACGGGCGCAACAATGTTATCCTGCCCGTGCTGCTATCATAGGCGCCCACCCGGCTCGTAGGCGCTTGATAGCAACAAAGTTTTGTAATTAATTGTGTTCTGGTCGCTGTCCCTTATGTCCCTTATATCCCTTAAAAGGGGTCCGAAAGGGGTTAACTGTGAACTCTTACCCCATTTATTTCCAGCCATGTGCCGGGACGCGATTTTTTCCTTTGCGACTTTTTAGGGGGGGGGGGGTCGTGGAAAACGAAATGACGATTACAGCGTCGTCCATGGGTTCGAAGCGCTGCTGAAATAGGAGGGCATCTACCCGAACTTCAACGCAAGGAGTTTGTTGCACGACTCGCGTCCTGCGTTGATGCGACTGGTGCGGTGCATTCACACCCATCCTCGAGCCCGTACGGTTGGCAAGACAGACCGTACTTGTCTACATTATTAGTGATTGCCACCGCATTGAAGTTGTGTTGGTTCTATAGCAGGGGATATTTCGAGTGATGCACGCTTTCAAGGCGTCACCATTGTTGAGCAATTCGATTCGCCACGTATGGTACTGCGCAACATTACAAGGACCCCCCAGCAATCAATCGACATTAAGACTGCACTCATTTCCTCGGCTCATCAACTCTCTCTGTGCACACTCATGGAGGCTTTGACCAGCATTGCAATAACGCCAAACAACCACTCAATGTCAGGCTTGTGCCTATTTTCTCGGTGCAGCAACTTTTTTGTGCGCACTTCTCGGGCTTGTGTTTGTCGTGCTCTCGTACCCAGTACACAGGGACATGCGATTCATTTCCTCGGTTTCGTCGTTTGTGCCCACAGGGCTGGTATCGACCTCTCTTGAATGAGGACTCAGGAGGGACACTGGGTGTGCTGAATGTCGATGGGTAGAAATAAGGGTTTGTTGTCGAGAACACGCACACATGTGAAGTCTTTGACGTCCCCTTTCCTCCCGCGTTCTTGCCCTGTCCCCTGTCGCCTTGCTTCCCCGTCCCATGTCCCCTGTGCGCTGTCCCCTTCCTTCCCTTGTCCCCTGTCCCTATTCTCCCCCGTCCGCTGTCTCCTGTCCTCTTCTTTTCCCGTCCCCTGTCCCCTGTCCCCTTGCTTCCCCGTCCAATTCGCAGCTGGAGCCGCACCACATCGAGCGCGTTATGCTGGGCATGTTGTTAGATTTTTGATTCTCGGATTGGTCGCCGAGGGTCGCATGATAGTAGTACGTACTGCTGTAGTATCGCCAAAGTACAGAGCACATCGGACAAAAAATCAGCGATCCCCAGTTCAGGATCCAGATCTATCCGAGAGAAGATATGTTACTGATCTGTGTAATCTAGCCCATGTTGCCGGGTGGGAGCCGCGTATTCTGCACGGTGACGCGTGCCACGATTGAGGTATATACCTTATTTTGGCTCGAACGTTTTCTAAATGATCAGGCTCCTTAACCCAAAATCGTCTGACTTTCGGTCTCGTGCTGCCGTATTTTTCGTATTATACTTAGGCCATGGGACTGTTCATTGGGTAGAACTTTTATTTTCCTCCAAAATGTCTTTTTTACTTACTATTAGTATAGAGCTAATTAAGCGATAAGGCCCAGAAAAAAGATGGTGCACCTCTACCGGCCGTAGCATGCGTCTGATCTAATCTAGGACATGCTTCCTGGTGTGGATCTTTCACTCATATGTACACATCTTGCACAACATATCTATGTCGGCAGTTTAGGATCTAGATTATCTAGGTCATTATCTGCCCAACATATGTATGTATGCAGTTTTAATATGGTACTGTAGTGTGATACCTGGTATATTATAAGGAGAGTATGGTACTACTGTAGTGTGATATATTATTGGAGAGATGGCGCTGTGTTTGACGATACGCCCGCTGCCTCCATGCCGCATGCAGTGTTGGATATATACTGTGTTGCAGCATGCCCTCAGCCTGGCTTTCTTTCGGGTCCATTTTCTCCGGAATGGTACTGCAGCAACCGTGATACCGTTAATAACCGTTTACGAACCGACCGGGTGGGTTAAATTTGTTGTGTTTGGCTTTCTGCGCGTGTGTCCTTGAAGCATTGCAACTCGATGGGACGGTGGGAACGCTTTTTGCGCGGGAACGGGACTGTGGGTGCAATGATAACGCGCTCCAGTACGTAGAGTTACGCGACGCTGGCCATTGTTAGAGGCCTGCTTACCACTTTCCCGAGAAAATGGTTGTTACACGCTGTGTACGAGACGACGATAACTACTTCCTCTGTCCAGTCTGCGTGGTTATGGGTGTTTGGTGGTTTGGGTATAACGCGGTTGACGATTATCGTGTGGTCGGGTTCGTTAGAAAGCTAAAGCGCAGAGCAAGCCGACGAAAAACAATAAAAATAAACAGATTTGGTTTTCAACGCTAAATTAATGTAAAAATATACCCAATTTCGGCACTTTTTAACAGTTTTTTTTAGATTTGTTTCCGACACTTCCCCCCCCCTTTCTTTTCCCTGGGACAAAGGGGCGCAATATGGCCATTTGTGGGGCGACTGCTTTTCTTGCGGCCGTTCCGCCGCATGATTCAAGCACGAGCTTAAATATATATATGGATTTAACTAAAAAAACGCCGAAGAATTCAACAAAAACATCGAAAAACCGATCGGACACCGCTGAGGACCTGCACAAACATATAATCACGCAGACTTATGGGACAGACGAAGCCTAACGCTAACCCTACGCCACAATCAGACCAATGTTAACCCTTTTAGAACTGCAGTCCCGTTATGGGGACAAACCACTCTAATTCTAAGTAATCTGTCCCCAAAACGGGACTGCAGTTCTAAAAGGGTTAAGGCATTGGTCCGTTGGGCTACTGGTAAAATGTGAACCAAGTCACCCACCCAATCTAAGCCTTATTAGAACTTATAACGCGGGGGCTTTGGTCTTCGCATGGGGCTGTACGTCTCTACTAATAGTCCGAATCTATTAATACCAGGTAATCTTTATTATGGAGACCCAAGGAAGAGTGTTTATCAGGTTCTGACATGAGGAAATTCGTTTTTTTTAAAAGCGCTTTCATGGTGGTCGTGAGATTCGAACTCACGACCACTGCAACCCATGTCCTGCCGTCGACGCCATTTGGATGGAAGTGTATAGGTATACGCACATGACACCTGTGGTATGATGCTCCCAAAGCAGCCAGTGCGGTGGGACGAACGGAGATTCAGTCGTGATCTGTTTGGTCTTGCTCACATCAAGGTTGATGCCGAAGTCGTCATGGCTACGTAGACTGCTGCTGTATGTGTGAGATATACGTATTATATACACTGCTGTTGTGTTGTTGTTGTTGTTGTTGTTGTTGTTGTTGTTGTTGTTGTTGTTGTTGTTGTTGTTGTTGTTGTTGTTGTTGTTGTTGTTGTTGTTGTTGTTGTTGTTGTTGTTGTTGTTGTTGTTGTTGTTGTTGTTGTTGTTGTTGTTGTTGTTGTTGTTGTTGTTGTTGTTGTTGTTGTTGTTGTTGTTGTTGTTGTTGTTGTTGTTGTTGTTGTTGTTGTTGTTGTTGTTGTTGTTGTTGTTGTTGTTGTTGTTGTTGTTGTTGTTGTTGTTGTTGTTGTTGTTGTTGTTGTTGTTGTTGTTGTTGTCGTCGTCGTCGTTGTTGTGTTGTCGGAGAACAGCAGTACTGCTGTAATACTGCTGCTTGCTGTACGAGTGAAGAAGCAGACTGCGTCTTTTGTTCACAGTAAAACTATGTTGAACCCGCGAGAGGCGCAAAGGGGATACACTGCTACATACAACAGCAATATGTACGTAGGTGTGGAGAGGATACGCTATTTTTGTGTTTTGTGTTTTTATGTACCGGTCGTACTTAGATAGTGAGTGCACCGTTACGTTTCCGTTAGTTACCGCGTAGAACTGTTGTTGCTGCTGCACGACAGACCACAACAATAACTGCTGTTTTGTAACGCATACAGATCTGTGCGAGAGACGTCGCAATATTCTCCGTCGACTCGTAGTACGTACTTCACGTAGGCGCTACGTGACGCTCCGCTTGTAACAGATGATTGTGCTTTGCTTCATTGCTATACGGTTCGGTAAGGCAACAGATAGATCGCTGCGTGGACCGCGGAGACCGGGAGAGTCCGCCGCCCAGCGGGGCGAGCAGAACTGGAATGAATGCTTTTTTGGCAGCGGTTTCACCCACCGCCTTCCATGGTTTGGAAACCCTATTTTTTCTGGAAGTTGAAATTCAAATTTCAAGAACGGAGCAAGGAACGGTCTTCATGGTCCTACGTGCTCTTTTATCGTTTCTTACGTATGTTCTCGAAGATTCGAATATTATAAAATTCCACAAACTCGAAGTTGGTTGAATTGCTACTCGTGCTCCTTGCCCGCCCCACCTCGCTCACAACACCAAATGCCCACTACCATCAACAGCAACAACAACGACACCATTGCTACCATCGCCACCAACAACAGCAACGACATTAACAAGATGAACTCTTCTCGCTCGATCAAGATCAACTTCCAAGGCGCCTCTCACGAGATCGATCTCCCGACCCCCGCTACGCTCTCGGCCCTGCAAGCTGCAGTCGCATCTGCCTTCAAGGTGGAGCTCGCGGCTCGCTCTGAGGCTGGGGGCGCCGAGAGCGACCTGTCTTTCACCTACATGGACTCGGACGGGGATGACATCGTGTTCGACAAGGACTCCGAGCTGAGCCTGGCGCTGCGCCTGTGCCCCAGCCCGCTGGAGATTTCTGCCGCGGGCAAGCCGCAGGACAAGAAGGAGGTGAGAGAGCAGAGACTTCCCGATACGATATGATTTCGTATGTAGCTGGTTGGACAGCTTTTTGTATGATACGTACACAGCGGGGGCGCTTGTTGGAGCTTGATTTCTTTCATTCCTGGTACGAGTCGAAGCTAGACCTGAGACTACTCGGCGCAAGCGACGCTTTTCCCGGTCTGCGTTGTCCTGAACTCAGCGAACCGCCCTTGGCCTCCAAACTGACCTGGTCAATCAAGACGGGCTTCCTTTTTTATTATGGGCGCACCCCACGCTGGTCGTCTTCATTCTCCAGAGTTCCACTTTTTTTTTGGAGATCCCATTTGCATCCCAATTGCTCCCATTTCTCCCATTTTTATAGACCTTGTCTTGAACTCTTCGAAGTACGTAGTACTTGTCGTATGATATAAATACGAGTACGGATATACGAGTACAGGTACTTGACTACAATTCAAAGTTGAGTATCTACTATTCAATCGGTTGAACTCACAGCTGACGTATTTATAATAATTTTATTTAATGCTGTACAAATTATCATACGATCGAGTACGAGTACGAGTACTGCTGTGAACTTCTCCCCCTCCTCCTCGTTGTCATCCTTCTTGGTGTTCAGCGTACGTTCTCACCTGACCGTACGTAGCACCCACGTCTGCCCACGTTGGTATTTATTTTGTCCATTTTTCCACTTCTCACTTGAGAAATCAGATCCTGCGCTCCCACAAGCTCGCATATCATTTTTCTCGACGTTGTTCTTGAAGTACTCGTCGTACATTTTATCTTTTGAGCCAGCTGCTTCCAGCGCAGCCGCCGTGCCCCATTCTCTTCAAAAAGTGTTCCGAGAGAGAGAGATAGGCACACAGCAGCAGTGTTGCGGTATAATGTTCCGTGGGTGGGGTGAGCTTCGCCAGCAACCACCAATAGATTAGGGGGGGGGGGGTGTCGGGTATCGCCGCGAACGACCATTTTCGCGCGGGCAGATATTGTGCAGCCATTTATTTTCGCGCCACTTCTCGCTGTCCCATGTTATCCACGACCGTGTAATTTCCCTAACGCGCCCTGTCCCGTCACAAAAGCCGTACGTACCTTGGCTGGGGAAATATGTGCAGTGTTTTTGTAGCTTCGAGGTATATACGAGAATACTGTATGAATGCACCCTCTTCTGATTTCGCTTTTGAAGGTAACAGCTATTAATAGTAGTTGTACAGGTTCACAGACCGCCCAATTGCCTCAAATTGACTCACACGCACGTCACTTATCTCACGTCACCTTTTCACGCGTCCCCTGTCCCCCTTTTCCAGGATGACGCTAATAAGCCCGAGGAAACGAAGAGGATCTACAGGAGGGCCGCTCGCAACCTGCGCGAGTACCACGGAGTGCCCTCGATGACCCCTCCCAAGCTCGTCCAGACGCTGGCCTTTCTCAAGCTGCACCCCCGCCGCCTCGTCAAGCAGGGCCTCGCCCCTGCCCAGCTGTTGGCCGGCGTCAAGGCCCCCGAGCCCCTCGGCAGCGACAACAACGATGACCTTGCTGAGGCGGTTACGTCCGACATGGAGCTGATGAGCGTCGAGGACGACCGTAAGGAGTGGAACGACGGCTTCGTTTCTGTTGGAGACGGCGAGAAGGAGCAGACCGCCGCTCCCGCCGCCCCCCCCGCCGAAGAACACTCGAGCTCCGAGGAAGAGGAGGAGGAGGGTGCCGGTGCCGACAAGAAGGAAGAGCCTAAGCCGAAGAACGTCATGCACGGCGCCTTCCTCTCCGCCGGCATCAAGCTGCGCCCCCGCGAGATCATGCCCCTCTTCCTCGCGCTGGGCGTCCGCCCCCGCCGCCTCGTCAAGCTCGGCCGCGTGGACGGCAAGGAACTCCGCGCCGTCCTCGAAAGCGTCAAGCGCCGCCACCGCCACCACGGCGGTGGACACCCGGGGATGGCTCACGGCCACCCTGGCATGGGTCACCCTCGCGCTCGTGGTGACGGGCCGGGAGGACCCATGGGGACCCCCCCCGGCACCGCTAACTGCCGCCGCGGTGACGGCGCTCGCGATCAGGGCGGAAAGCCTTGCGGCCCCCCCGGTCGCCGCGTCGGCCGTGGCTCTCCCGTGGAAGGCGCTTTCTTCTGCCAGCCCCCTCCGCCGCCGCCTCACGCCGACTCTAAGCGTGGTGGCGGCGGTGGTCCCGGTGGGTTCTGCGGTCGTCCTCACCACCATGGCCACCCTGGTCACCCTGGCCGCTACGGGGGCGGCGGCGCCGGGGGTTGCCCTGTTTCGCCTGAGATGATGGTGTGGATGGATGCTCGTTCTGCTCGCTTCGCCGGTGGAGGAGGTGGTGGCGGCGGCGGTGGTGGCTGCGGCGGCCGCCGCGGAGGTGCAGGTGGTGGCGGCAACGGCGGTCACTGGTACGGCTACTGGGGCTGAAATATGCCCTGTCCATGAAAGGCCTTAGAAATAAGAAATGTGTTCTCGCTTTGGGGCATGACTTGAAATGAAAGATGATCGGGGCGCCCGTCAACCGAATGAAGAAAATGACTTCGTATCGTAGGCTCTGTAGTTGTTTGCCGGACATTGGTGGGGGAAGGAGCATCCGGCGACAATGGTTGAATTTGAGCAACGAACGATGGTTGTTTTGTTTTTGACGGGTGTTTTTTTTGTTTTTTTTTCTTGTTCTGTCTTTTGAGATACTTCGATTTTCTTAGGCTTGTTTGCAATTTCGCAGAAGTTTCCCTCGGAAAAATAGATACGAGGGGCGACGGTAGAACCTACTACTTGCGCCAGAGCTTTAATTAAGGCCACAAGAGCGTACAGTACTGTAGCACCGGAGGCTTCTGCGCGGATGCAGCATGACAAATCAGACTCTTCTCTATGTTGTTGAGGCCTGTTTTGTTTTTTATGTTTGTTTTGTGTTGGTATATAGGATGCATGTTGCGATACTGATCCTACTGGCCCGCTGCGGGGTTTCAGTGTATGGTTGGATGTAGGTTTTTGCGCGCCCTTGGCGGCAAGAGTAGTTCCGCCCTTAAGGTAGTGTGCCCCGGAAAGGGGTTTTGATTGGGTATTGCGGGGGAGGAAAAGCCGTTGATTGGTCAAAATGTTTCGTAGGAAACAATGGAGTTTCGTAGGAAACAAAGGAACCACGTCGGCACCTCGGAAACGCTGTTTCAGATTGTGTTGACCTCACCTCATAGTAGGCGGTCTCTCGTACATTTCGGGCGGTGTCTGTTTTCAAGCATATTGGGGGATTGGAATTTCTTGTCTGGTTGCAAGCAGTATACTGTTGGTATGCGAAGATGCAGTGTGCTTGGTTGTCTCATCTAATTGCTGATTCGAGCGACACAAGATGCTTGATTGAAAATACCGGCGCGAGGTTGGGAGCGTATCATATGCATGTCTGTTGGGTGTCAGCGAAAGCTGCACGCTGAGCGGGGGGTAAGGTTGGGTGAAAAACCGTACGTAGGGAGTGGCGCAGTGAAGAATGGAGAGCAAGCTCGCTTTTTTCATGCCGTTTTATTGCGGTTCGTTGCGTTGCGTTGTTTTCTGTGATGCGGGGGGTTTCGCGTTCTTGCGGAAGAGAAACGGAGGTTGATGCGGACATTCGGATGATGGTTTTGCATCTGACGGGATGAGTTGAGAGGATGGTTTTGCATCTGACGGGATGATGTGGTGTCATATTCGGGCTAGTGAGCGAGTCCTTTCCGTCCATACGACGAAGGGCCGCGATGGCGCTTGTTCTCCACTCGGATGGTGCGTCGTATGGATGACTATTCGTACATCTATAGTCATCCATACATTTCGAAACCGCTTGTGCGCCGAAAAAGCTTGATGAGTTGTTTCGTCGAGCGGGCTAACGGGGGGTAAGGGCATTCAGGTGTACCTGGTTTGTGGCAGGCAGCAAGTGATGGAAGTGGCCAAGGGAAAGGAAGCGAGGAAGGAATGGATAATTATATTATACAACCAAGAACCAAGTTTTTCTGTGTTTGCGTCATGGCTATTTAGCTGTGATCATGTTTGCGTCTAGTTCATGGCTTCTTTTTTTTTTTGCTGTGGTGACTGCAGTAATCATACGTATTTATTTTGTTTCTTTTTTAGCAAATCATCTGTCGAGACGACCATGATAAAGACGGATTTGTTTGTTGTGAGCGGGCAGATTGATCCAACCGTGATTCGTACAATACATTTACAAATGTGAAAATCTTACAACGTTCTTACAATTTATTTTGCGATGCATGCACACCAAACACCGAGAAGTTAATGATGTACGAAGCTTCGCATATCCTGCAAGTAGTCGTAGTTGACCCCTTAAGAACTGGTCCCACGAATTTGGGGACAAACTACTTGGAATTAATGTGGGACATTGTTTTCAGTTCTGAATGGGTTGAGCCCACGCCTGCCTCGATCTATATTTTTCTTGCTCTCTTCTTGTAGTGTTGACTTTTGCTTTCCAACCGTCAGAAGTTGTTTTAGCTCCCCGGTATACGTCGTAGCTACGAAGCTGCCTTCAAAAATAATGAGGGAATCACCACACCCCCCTCCAGCATTCCATCGATAGTTGATATGTCGCGCTTTAGCTCTTTTCCGATTTCGGCGACGGAACGAGACAACAAAAAAAACGCCTTCTGTACGCATGTTAAAAAAAAAAAAAAAAACAACAGCTGTGAGCTCGAGGATTTCGTCGGAACTCATCTTTGCTAGCTGAGTGTAATACTTCGATCGCGCCTACTTACGGATTTTATGGTTTGTTTCATCTTCTCGTGGTTGAGGTGCCATCCCCATATTGATTGGTGTACGATGTGCCACAGCAGCTGTGGTGATGGTATTTTTTTGTGCAGTATTTTTCCCTGAGGCATTCTTCCACTCCAGTTTATTTCTGGAGCCTGTCCTGTAGAGAATACGAGCTGGTTCAGGCATATCACCCAACATTTCGTCAGTCACGAATGCCGTATGCAATAGCAACTCCAATGTCACATGTTTGGGATCATGCTGACCGCCATGAACAGTGGAAGAGGGTGACATCGCCTGTTTTTTTTTCAAGGACCTAGAACTGGCGCTACCGCCGAAAATGTGGCCCGACCAATCACAGGCCTTCAAAGTGGTCAACAGTAGTCATGCGTTTCCGTAGGAAACAATTTTTACCCGGCATTTTTTTTTTCTGAACGAGTCGATTCCAGGTGGTCCAAGGCACATTTGTACAAAGTTTCACGCGAATATTCGAAGATCTGACTGCGTATGATCATATGAAGTCATATTTAACGCACAAAATCGAATATATACTGAAACTAAGTAATTACGAGGCAACGCCTATTTTTGCACTTTTACCGCACAAAAGTCCAAATGTCCACGCCGTTTTTTGGAGATAGGCCCTGAAATTCGGTACACGTGTTTTATGCGCCCTACCCGAGCCTTTTACGAATGGGTTTTGTTTTTCTTCTTTTTTTTCGCCGGAAATTTTGGATCTCTTAAGACCCAAATTTCCCAAAAAATAACAAAACTGGCCATATCTGACGGAAAAAAAAAAAAAAAAAAACCTCCGTTAAAGTCTCGGGTAGGGCGCATAGAACACGTGTGCCAAATTTCAGGGTCTATCTCCGAAAAACGGCGTGGACGTTCGCCACTGAATGAATTTGGGGTGGTATGCTTGAACCAGCCTGTAGGTGTACCACGGCGAGTACCCGTCACAAACGGGTACTCGGATAATTCTGAAAGTGAAACCCGAACCCGTCGCGGGTAACAACCTGGGTTCTCCGACGAAATCAAACGGGTTCAACGAGTACTCGCGGGTAAACCTGGGTACCCGGACAATCCGTTGTCGTTTACGGTCACCAAGCATCGCCACACGCGGATGACAGTGCGTACTACGACTTGATGCCGAAACGATAACTATGACCACCAAATAACGGTAACAGAGCGCCGGGTGTTCGATCATCCTTCCCTCCTGTAACTCCGATACGTAGTCGTACGCTTATACCCACACCCTATGCACTTGAACTGAACACTTTCAGTTAGCGAAAGACAGATTGGCAGTACGTATGTATGTGTGCCACAATTAGAGTAGGTGGCATTCCTACAGTTGGTATGTCGGGAAGGTATAGGTGTCATGGCTCGAGGAAAATAAATGCATGCCTATACATCGGTAGAAAACTCAAAGGGTATCGAAGTTATCAACATAACGGGCACGCGTTTGAAAAACAACAGTGGAAAATCTCTTGGAAAACCGTACAAAAGGCATTCATATAATATTCAGCTCTGAATAGTCATGGTGATACCCGTGGGCATCCCGTTTTCTGTCGTTTTGAAAGGTTTCTGGAGACATTGTGGGGGGGGACATGCCAAACATACGGGTACCCGGGTACTCGAACTCGCTGAGTACCGGGGTTTTGGTCACCCCCAAAACCCGCGGGTTTCAAGTCAAACCTGAACCCGTCACGGGTTTTGCCCATTCGGGTTGTACCCAGCGGGTACCCGGGTTTCGGTCATCCGGGGTACACCTCTATAAGCGTCCCTTTGGACGCTCTGCAGCACGACCACCGCGCCCCCGAGCCCTTCCCCGTGCTACCTGAGGTGTTTCCGGCCTCTGCCGTTACGGCTGCACCCGTCGCAGCGGCGACAACCCCGGTCTCGCCCTCGCCAGCCTTGCTTGAGCTCTTAACCCCAGATCAGCGCTCTTTGTTCCTGCGCGTCTGGGCGCGCCTGCCGCGGCATCTGCGAGCAGTGGCGTTTGATCTTCACGGTCCGGACTGGACCCCTGCAGCCATCTAGCAGCTGGAGAGTGTTCTTTGCCATTTCCTGACGTTTTCTCCAAGTTCAAGACGGATTGTGATTGCTGCTCCTTGACGTTTTTCGTGATTTCGGCCCCGGAAGGTAGCGCACCTGTCACGTCACGACCGCACCGGATAAATCGTATCATGTGGCCAAGGAAGTTGAAACCGCTCTGAACCAGTGCCTTGCGGCAGGTCTGATCCAGCACTCGACTTTTCAATCTTACGAGCCCGCTGGTGGTCATCCCGAAGAAGTCTGGAGGTGTTCGGATCACCGTTAACTAAGCTCATTCAGATCAGCAGCCTCAGCCAGCACTGGCCTATTCCCCGCGTGGACCAAGTCCTCGACTTCTTGGGAAAATGTGTTTTCCCTGTTTTATTTGGTTTCTTCGTTCCACCAGACTACCGCGCACAAGGACACCATTCCTTTCACGGCCTTTTGCACTCCCACGGGCCTCTGAGTCTCTCGTCATGCCCCAAGGCAGCAGTGCTTCGCCCGGCTGGTTCGTCGAAGTGACCAACGAACTTGTCAAGGGCTTGGAACAGGCGGCGGCTTATCTCGACGATGTGATCGTTTTCGACTCTGACCCGGTGGCCCACGTCAAGACGATACGTGCCCTCTTCGAGCGGCTGCGCAAGCATATCCCCAAGTTCTCCCCCTCGAAGGCTCGCCTCGGCGCCACGGATGCCGATTTTCTGGGCCACTCCATTTCGCCGGCGGGTGTGCGCCGAAAGGCGGAAAACGTGTCAGCTTTGACGAAACTACCCATGCCCCGGAATATCAAGCAGGTTGCCCTGATGGGCGGGATAGGGTACTATCGCAAATTCTTGCGCGACCTGTCAGAGCGAACCCGTCCTATCACCGCCCTTCTTCGGAAGGGGGCCGAGTTCGTCTTCACGCCGCCGATGGAGGTCATCGTGCGCGAGATTCTCGCCGAACTCGCCGCTCCACCCATTTTGGTCTTCCCCGACTGGGAGGTTGTAGCCGACGGCTCCCGCCCCTTCCACGTGTACTACGACGCCTGCATCGATGGTTTTGGTGCCGCCCTCGAACAGGAACAGCCCGACGGCTCGGTGCGACCCGTTGCCTACATTAATCGGGGCACCCTTGATTCCGAGAGGCACTGGACACCGCTAGACTTGGAAGCTGGCAGCTTAGTCTTTGCCATCAAGCGACTCCGATGCTACCTTTGGGGTACGAAGTTCCGCATATTTTCGGATCACAAGGCGCTCGAGAGCATCGGCAAAGTAGGGGGCCATAGTCTACGCGTCCAGCGGTGGCTCGAATTTCTCACCGCGTTCGACTACACACTCGAGTACCGCAAGGGCAGCGCCAACGGAAATGCTGACTTATGTCCCGCTTGCCAGAGCCCGCCACGGAACACGACCGCAGTGGGTCTCGCAGCCTCACCCCTGTCGATGACGATGGTATCTTCCTCATCCGAGCCTGCGGGCTCGTCACCCGTTCTTCACTTACCTCTGTTGTCAGCTTGGGTGGGCTGGTGCCCGGACTCGATAGTGGGGTTTTGGGTAGGTTACCTTTCACCTCTTCGGATTTTCGCTATTTTCGCGCACACGGGCCACGTATAAGGATTGACGATCTTTCTGCTCCTTCGGGGAGATTCGTCGCTCGTGTATCTGCTTCAATCGCCACCATCGATCACCGTCCTGGCCGTATTTCATCTACCGCCGACACCGCTTTCGCTTCGGTTTTAGCCGTACCCTCAGAGGGCGGCAAGGGCCCTGCAGAAACCCTCGCTGCTGCGGCAACTGTCGCCCAGCATGCTCCTCTCCCGATGAGCACTTCATAGGGAGAAGATTCCGCCATGATCACAGAACCGGCCGCGTCCACCCCTTGGCCGCTCGGCAACACTGCGCCTCTGATTTATTTGCTGCCCTCGGGCCGCATCTCCGCCCGGACGTGCCGAAGAACAGCCGCTGCCATCGGCACTGCACCGCTTGATGTCGATTTTGGTTTCGGGGCCGACGGGGCCCCTCGACCCTCCGCCCGGCGTGCTATCACCTCGCCGCGAGTCCCTCGGCCGCGACCGCCTCTGGCCGTCGTTATGGCCCCCGCTCCTGCCGCCTCGCCTGTCCCCACGGTACCCATCCCGTCCGACCGCGACCGCACCGAGCCTGTGGGGACTCCTCTTTTAGGACTTCCGACGCTGACTATCATAGCGTACCGCCCGTCACCGCGACCGACTTGGATGTCCTTGGCGCAGCTGCCGAAATACAGTTCGGCGATTCCGCAGCGCGCTACTCGCACGCCGACTGGGTGCGTGAGCAATAGACCGAGCCCGCGTGCAACGCCGCCATACGCTACATAATTCTCGGACGGCCTGGTGCCTTGCCAGCCGACTTTTTGTCGTGTTTTCCCTCACACCAGCGCCCTTCCTTTTCGGAGGTGCAGGAGCTGGCTGGCAAAGGACAACTTCACACAACCGAAGACGGACTTGTCCTCCTTGTTCGACGGCCGTCTCCACCCTTAGCGCCTGACTCCACGCGCTCGGTGGGCCGAACAACCTGTTTGTTGAACGACGAGCCCCTGCGCATTGACGTGCCGCTGCTCATGCGCCCCTGGGTCTTGCAGACCTGTCATTCCACAGCTTCCTGCCACCTAGGAACCGCGCGCACTCTGCGCATGCTCGAACGTTTCTACTGGTGGATCGGTATGAATATTTGCACCAGGTGGTGGCTACGCCACTGCCAAAAGTGACAAGCGCGAAAAACCTCGCGGCTGACGGTTGGGTGGCCCGTCATATCGATGCCCCTGCCTGAGGGGTCCGGCATTGCTGTCAGCGTCGATTAGTTCGGCCCCCTTCCGACCACGCCCCGAGGCAACACTTACATCTTGCTCTTCACTGACCGCTTCAGTCGCCGCGCCGACATGTTCAAAGCTACCGCAGCCGAGTTCACCGCTGAAGGCATGGCTAACATTCTCATCAACAGGTAAATTCCCCCCTGGGGGTGCCCCCGCAGCATACTCTTGGACAACGGCCATCAGTTTTACTCAAAGCTTTCGCAAGTCGTCTATCAGCTTCTCGGGGTTCGGAAAATCGCCACCAGCTCCTACCAACCTAACAGCAACGGTGGGATGGAGCGTGTCAACCACACGATGGCCCAGATGCTGGCGATAGTCGTCAACGAGCTCCAGAAAAATTGGGATGAACTTCCCCCCCACGTCGAATTCACGTACAACAATTCGGTTAGCGCCGCCACGCGTTTGGCTCCCAACTAGGTCCACATGGGTCGGCTTCCACGCCTTCCTCTCACGTTTTTCGAGTCACTGGAGTCGCTGGCCACCAGAGTTTGGCCCGCGATCACCTCGCCTACTGCAACTTGGCGACGGATCGCCAGCAGCGCGTGTATGACATCGTTCGCGAGTACAATACAGCAGCCACCATTCGTCAAGGTGCCAAGACTGACACGGACGCTAAGCTCTTCAAGGCCAAGCTGTCGCTGAACTGGACGGGCTCCTACAAAGTCCTTGCAGTTGGCCCCTGCTCCTCCGTGGACACCCAAGACAGATCCCCTCTAGGGGCAAAGCTCTTATACTTGGATCTGCCTTCCGACATGCCCGGCGCTGATGCTCGCAGGCGCGTGTCGGTACAGCGCTGCAAGCCCTGCGCTAACCCCCACGACCACGGCGACATGCCGAAGTATTTGCCAGCGGGGTTGACGCAATACGTGCTCAACAACTTCTCCAAAAAATCCCCTTACCACGTCACCAAGGACGACGTTTCCACTCCTCTCCAACGACTCGAAGTGGAGAAAATTACTGGACACCAGTCGGTTCGGGGCTGAGGTGGTGTCATCGCGGTGATGTACGAGACGCACTGGACGGGACTGTCTCGCCCGTCATGGGAACGGGAAATGGACCTCCGTCTCTCTCGCCGGGAAACGTTGCGCTACTGGGCCGGCACTCCGAACCAGCACCGCCAAACCAACCGCCTGTACCGTCGGATGAGAATTAGCGCTGCTCAACGGGAGCTTTCTCGGAGTAACGGCGAACGTTTCCTGGCCCCCGGCTCTGGCTGTGTACCGCACGCCGAATGGCTTCGCCGATACAGCATCACCGTGCTTCCCAACGGGGCCCATTTCTGGTACAAGGGCGACGACGCTCTGTGGTGGCTTGGGAAAATCAGTGCGACGACAACGACAGACGGAGTATGCTTCGTTCGATTCTTGGACGATCCGGGACCGATCAAGCTTCCTCTTTCTCCGGCGCGCTACACCACTTCAACAGGAGCTGTACGCGGTTCTTGGTGCCTGCAAGTACACTTAGCTAGCGCGTGTACACGGGGGGTCCACCGTAACGTAGATGAGTCACGAGGCGCAGCTGTGGATCGCTGAATTTTTCGCATCGCCGCTGCGCTCGATTATTTTCCCGTTTGTGTTTTGGGGATTGGGGCGGAAATTCTTTGTGTTTTTGTTCTTATGACGATTTCCGAGTTTTCGGGTCGGGTTCTTTTTCTTCCCAGTATCCCCTACCACTTTCTGTTTTTCTTCTGGGGCGGATTTGGGGGTAGTTCTTGCGTATTTCGTTCTGCCGACCCCCCCGCTCAATGCCGGGGCTGGTCTAGGTAATCGGGCCACTCACTTGTGGCCCAGGACACGCTTTCTAAATGTATTGGACATGGAGTTTGGGAGTACTTAGTTTTCCGGCCTTATTAGTCCTACCGACCCCCCCCGCTCTCGAGCCGGGGGGAAGTTTGCGTACACGGACTGCATGCATAACGTTTGGATTCAATCTTTCTTTATCCTGACATTCCTTGCTCGGCTTCGTAGCCTTGCCGTTTAGAGTTGTGGGAGTGGGCTTTGAGGGGCTGCATCTTCGACTCATGTTTTTTAGTTCGTGGAATCGGGGTTTCCATGAATTCCTCATATTTCTGTATATATATGCGGCTCATCAGAGTGGGCTAGTGTTATGGTATTGCTGGAAGGATGTGGAAACGATGGTAAATACCTGGTAACAGGTATAATCATCGCATTTATTTGTAGTAATTGGAAGGCGTATCTTAGATGGGAACCGGGAGTTCCCAGGTCCATGGTGACCAAGCTCCCTGTCTTTCAGCCTTCCATCGTGGGAAAAGGAATAAAGCTGTTCTTCTTCTAGCTCTTAAGCAAACAGCGCACGTGAGTACCAACGAGTACCTGTTCAATAGGCTGACCTGGCTAGGGATACTCTGTGTCCGTACGTCCTTACCCTAATCACATCACACGTATTCATATAAATTGAATGGACAATAGAGGGCCTGGTGAGTTTCTATTGAATTACATAAATTGTCTGTACGATAGAGCTCGATGCGTTTCAATTACTTGGAATTGAGGACCACAGTAGACAGTCAATTGTAATAGGAAACTATTATTTAATAATAGTCAATTAGACTATAGTCTAGAGTCCAGGGTGTGATTTTGACTAACAATATTTGGTCCTATTTACTATGGTCCCCCGTAATATTAATGGTAGTGGCCATATAATATATACTCTGAGTCTCGTGTTTTATTGTACAGTACTATAGTATTATTTAGCGCTGCCGCCGATCATTCAATGTAAGTATTGGATTTGGATGAGGCCTCCTGCTCCGGCCGAGGGCCTCGCCCGGGATAAACTCCGCGCTGAGTGCGCTCTCAGCGCGGTGTCTCTCCCTGGAATTGAAAATGACCGTGCAGAAAAAGACTACTAAGCTTGTAGGGTGGGTGGGAAGGTCTGTATTTTTCCTGCACCTATTATTACCCTGTTCCTCGGTGCTCGGCTCGCTCTCCATCGACTGATCGAGCGGCAGCCCTTTGAATCTCATACAATCGAACCAAACCTGGAACCACCTCTTTTGTTCCAACGGTTGTTTCCCGCTGATTGGTCAGCGATTTTACTACTATAATAGTATTCTTTAGCGCTGCCGCCGATCATTCAACGCAAGTATTGGATTTGGATGAGGCCTCCTTCCCCGGCCGATGGTCCCACCCGAACTTCGTTGTATTTATTAGGTTAGCATTAGCCAGCGGCCGGGTATTGTACTGTCTCACCCAAACTTACTTCAAATGATCCGTACGTTTGTTGTCTAGTGTCCAGGGTGTGGTTTTGACTAACAATATTTGGTCCTATTTACTATGGTCCCCCGTAATATTAAAGGTAGTGGCCATATAATATATACTCTGAGTCTCGTGTTTTATTGTACAGTACCAGGTACCAGGTATTTGTTTGTATTATTTATTTTTTTCCACTTCGCTTTTTCTCTTGTTTTCTCTTTCACGCAGCAGCTGGATTGCTAGCAAGGTAGTAGGTCGTGCCTGTCGTATATTACAATGCATTGTCTGCTCTGCTTCCTGCATTGCAGCGTGGTATATCTCTGTGTCGTAGTTTTTGTGATCACAGAACTGACATCTCTCTAGGATGAAGAATCGGCACATACACTTGGGTGTGTGTGTTCTTCACATTAAACCTTCCTTTCTATCATACCCGTCGACATCCAGCACACCCAGTGTCCGTGCCGATTACTCATCCTAAAAAGGTACCAGTTCTGTGGTCACAAAACTACGACACAGAGATACTACGCTCAGTGCAGTAAGCAGAGCAGACATGCAATGCCATATACGACAGGCAAGACCTACCCTGCTAGCAATCCAGGTGCATGCAAGAGAAAAAAGAGAAAAAAGAAAAAAAAAAGTGCTGAATGTCGACGGGTGTGTGTTCATACTCGTGTCAGTTTTCCGTCAAGGGGATGGCGACAAAAAAGAAAAAAGAAAAAAGGTCAGACTCTGTGTCAGATGATAAATAAAGGGCAGCGGCCAAAAAAAGGTATACCTGGTCCGTTTGCGGCCAAAAACAGATACATACTTAAAAGGGCAGCGGCCAAAAACAGGTACACCTGGTCCGTTCGGGGCCAAAAACAGGTACATACTAAAACCAGGTTAGAAACGCACCCCACGAACCTGCCGTTCCTTGCAACGCAAAGTAGAGTTGTTTCATGCTCTTCGTGCTCGCCCGGTGGCTACGTATACGAGTAGCTGCTATGATAATTGATAGTACGAGGAACGAACGCCGGCTGCTGTATGTTCCCTTCTCAGCTTGCGACACCCTTGGTATTCCAAGTCAACCACAGTCCCGAAGGGGAGCCTTCTATCTCGTATTATTTCGGCGGAGGTGTGCAGGCAGATATATGTGTGTGTCGCTCGAGTGGCATGTAGTTCGAGGTGCGAAGGGACAAGGGGGTCTCCGCGTACGTCGGCATTGGTATAGGGGGCATAGGGTGGAACTATGAAGGGCCTCTGATTGGCTTAAAAACGACAAAAAAAAGGTGAAAGTCAAGCAGAGTAGACAAAATCAGGTATACCTGGGTTTTAAAGAGGCAAAAACCGGTACAACGAGTTTTGGACCAATGGCAGGGCACGTGGAGTGCGTTTTTTACTTGATTTTAAGTATGTACCTGTTTTTGGCCGCAAACGGACCAGGTATACCTTTTTTTGGCCGCTGCCCCCAAAAAAACGTATGGTACGTACCTGGTACACAACATCACGCTTTGTATGCATTAGAATATCATACTTTGTATACTCCGAGTTCCGAGTATCAAGTCCGGAGCACAGCATGTTATTATCGTATTATCGCCTCTCTCGAAAGGAAGTTTTAACTTCGTAAAAAAAAATGAGAGGGGAAAAAAAAAGAAAGGAAGTACGTATACATATATATATTCGTGCGTATACGATTTGTTTATATTTCGGAAATATACACAAATCGTAGACGCACGAATCTCTGCAGTCTCCTCCATCCAGTCTACAGTCTACAGCAGTATACACACTAGCATCCATCCATGGTCATGTGATGGGAAAACTAAAAAAACGGCGGTAAATACGAGCTGGTTCAAGTTGAACGACCCCCCAAGTTTGTTGTCACACGAATTCCGCTTGCAGTATCTACTCGAATGTTACATATTTGGTGCCATGAACAGTGGAAGAGAGCGACATAGATTAGTCATTTTTGCAGTTGAGGTCCTAGGGCTGGCGCTAGCGCCCAAAATGGCCTTTAAAAAAACCAAAACATCCAAGGCAGGCGTTTTCGTCGGAAATCATGTTTTTTTTTTCTTTTTTCTCTTTTTTCTCTTGCATGCACCTGGATTGCTAGCAGGGTAGGTCTTGCCTGTCGTATATGGCTATTGCCTTACGCACTGAGTGATCTCTGTGTCGTAGTTTTGTGACCACAGAACTGGTACCTTTTTAGGATGAAGAATCGGCACGGACACTGGGTGTGCTGGATGTCGACGGGTAGAAAGGAAGGTTTAATGTGAAGAACACACACACTTCAAGGCAATGCCTGTGAAACAATTCGCGCAAATAGTCGAAGATTTGACTGCGTAGGTAGGGCCAGTATCAAGTCAGTTTTAACTCCCAAAGCTGATCCTATACGTACTGAAACTAAGCAATTACCAAGTAACTGCAAAATACGCGTGTTTTCCGCACAAAAGCCCAAATAAATGTTCACGCCGTTTTTTTTAAGAGATAGTAGGTCCTAAAAAATTGCACACGTGTTCTTTGAGCCCCTTCCGAGGCCTTGGCGAACGGTGATTTTTTTTTCGTCGAGAATTTAGCGTTTCTTAAGGCCCGAAAATCCAACTCCAAAAACAAAAAAAAAATACCTGACGAAAAAAGTATATATACACCGTCCATTAACGGGTCGGCAGGGTATCATAGAACATGTGTGCAAAATTTCAGGACCTATCTCCCGAAACGGCGTGAATTTCCGATTCTGACTAAATTTGGGGAATTCACCTTGAACCAGCCCTGTAAGGCCTACGAATAGTTCACGTCATATACTCGTATATGCAACGAAGTACGGTTATTATATATGTACCAAATCCACATTTTCCCGGAATACTTATACCTTTCTCCTCCGGCCGCGGGTCTTTTCTCGCGCTGTCGGCTGCGGGGCACGCAGGGGGGGCGCGTGTACGCCACGGCGCAAGTGCGGGTCCCGGCCGAGGCCCGTGGGGCGTGCTCTAGGCCTTATAAGTCGCGAGTTCTGGCAAATAACTCAGGGGAGACGTTCCTACTCGACACCGCCTCGCAACTACTCTGAAAAACCTGACGTACGACTGTTTTTTCATCCCGTATGAACTTTGATGGTTCGTTTTTGACCCGTCGCATGAACGAAACACACAAAGCACGCACCACGCACGAGGAAACAAGGACCATACCGGCATTGAAGGAGGCACACATCAAGCGTCGTGCCGCAGGAGTTGATACCATGTTGCATGCGTCTGCTCTGCCTGGGCTGCGTAGAGCAGTAGTAGCAGTTGTASGACACGCTTGATAATTATATGTAAAATTGTAATTTGGTTCCAATACTTGGGAATCTACGTAGACAAGATCTACGAGTAGGCAGGTGTGCATATTATATCTACATACCTCTATCTCCGTAAACGATAGGCCGATCTCATATAGCCGTGTCGTAGGTGCTTTGCTACATGCCACATACCAATACTCCAGCAGTAGTACGAGATATAGAGTGGTAGGCAGGTACTGTACGTTCAGTTGTACGTACGACGTACAGCAGTACGTACGTACATCACTGATGGGGCGTGCTTCGGGCCTTCAAATTCGCGAATTCTGGCAAAATTTGGACCAAACCGTGGCATTGACTGCTGTAGTGATGTTTAAAGGAAAAGGTAGTAGCGACGGCCATTCCTAACGAAATTAATGTGACGAGATGATATCGTATCTGAGGTACAGTGATGTGTGTTTGATGTATGCCATTCCAGCAAAACCTCCCCCTCTGATTTTAATACCGCCCGCGCTTCACAGCAGCGATTGAAAACAACAAAATCGCTAATACCCGTCTCGGGTATGGATAACACCCCATACTCGCCGAGAACTTGGGCCCAGGGCACCCCGGTATCGAGCTGTTTGACGGGCACCCTTAGACGAGTACTCGGCTGCTAAACGCGTAGCAGGGTACCCGCCCGAAAGGTATTACGTACGAGTGAATACTCTTATCTAGGACCGGGGCGGGACTCGTCGGGCAACAGCTCTGTCACAACTATCTTCTGCATACTCAGCTGTACAGCGCAAAACGGCCGTGATAACTACAGTACCACTACTACTGCTGCTGTGGGATC
>MEHQ01003351.1:0-54650 GCA_008828725.1 Saccharina japonica | reverse complement strand
CCCCCTGGAACGGACCGGATATACGGGTCGACGCGTGTGACCAGCGGGCGGTTCCTGGTTATGGGGATCCAGAAGAGAAGTGTTTTCAAATTCTTGGCATGAGGAAATTCGCTTTTCTTTAAAAAACGTTTTCATGGTGGTCGTGAGATTCGAACTCACGACCACACTACTACAACCCATATATATATGTCCTGCCGTCGATGCCATGTGTTAAGGCATTTAATATTATTAATAGTCCGTTGGGCTACGTACTGACTGGTAAAAAAGGTTCACACCCTGTACAACTACAACTACTACTACTTGTACTACTGTAGTTGTCTGCCAGACAACTACTACTGTTTGAAAAAGTTGTGCAACTAATTGTCTGCAGACAACTACTACTACTGTTTGAAACAGTTGTACAACTAGTTGTCTGCAGACAACTACTCGGTGAAAAACCTATGCAACTATTTATTATTATTATTATGCTTGCCATCCGACAATGTGTAGTGTTGTTCCAAAAAAGACTCAGGGAACAGAAAGTGAAGAACTCTCCAGATCAAAAGCGTAGCAGTATCATGCGACAAATCAAAACTGACAAGACGCAAATAGAAGGCTACCACATCCAACGTCCTTCTATCTCATCCACCACAAAACGACCAACCCCCCCCCCCCCATGCACTCCCGAACAAGCATTTACCAAAGACCCGCTGTCCATAAATGGCTGGTTTATAACTGCTACGCGCATGTTTCGACGCGCAGAAGGCCGTGCGGTGTTGCTGGTCTACACTGTAATCGGTAGTACCTAGGAGAGAGTATCTGCCGTCTTGCTCTCTCTGTAACCATTCTACCTTCTCCAACCCTTCCCTCCAAATACTACTACAACTACTACTACTACTTCCCGTACCCCTGACCCTGCCACCCCCAACCTCAAGAGCCCAGCCCCCCCCCCCAAGTGCTCCCGAACAAGCATTTACCAAAAACCCGCTGTCCATAAAAATGGTTGGTTTATAACTGCTACGCGCATGTTTCAACGCGCAGAAGGTCGTGCGGTGTTGCTGGTCTACACTGTAATCGGTAGTACCTAGGAGACAGTCCCTGCCGTCTCGCACTCTCTGTGGCTCTTCCACCTTCTTCTCCAACCCCTCTCCCTACATACTGCCACTTCTGCTGCTTCCCCTGCCACCTCCAACCAACCGCAAGGGCCCAGTCCTCCTTCCCAAGTACTCCCGAAGAAACATCTACCAAAAACCCGCTGTTCATTAAAATGGTTGGTTTATAACTGCTGCGCGCATGTTTCAACGCGCAGAAGGCCGTGCGGTGTTGCTGGTCTACACTGTAATCGGTAGTACCTAGGAAAGAGTCCCTGCCGTCTCGCTCTCTCTGTAGCTCTTCTACCTGTTCCAACCCTTCCCCCCACATGCTACCACTGCCACTACTTCCCGTACCCCTGACCCTGCCACCTCCAACCGCAAGGGCCCAGTCCTCCTTCCCACGTACTCCCGAACAAGCATCTACCGAAAACCCGCTGTCCATAAAAAAGACAACTACTGTTTGAAAAACTTGTGCAACTAGTTGTTTGCAGACAACTACTGGGTGGAAAACCTATGCAACTAGTTGTTTAGGGACAACTACTGAGTAGTTGCGGCCGCGCACAACTATTAGTTGTAGCTGTTAGTTGTAGTTGTACAGGGTGTGAAAAGGTTAACCAAACGCCTATTATATATACCCAATCTATGAGCCTTACGAAGAACATCTGCGCGGTAAAAATCAAGGCACGAACCGCAGTGGCGAGGAGGAAGAAGAGCCTGATTTGTGACCCCAGATCTGAGTTACGACTACATGGAGGGAGACGGTCAGAAGTGCGAAGATAATAAATGGAATGGGAAAAAAATAAATAAAAATCGTATACTCTTCAACCGTGTGCTGTACTCGTAGAGTTATATAACATAAATGCAAAGTTAAAGTTACATAAAATTGCAAAATTGCAACTAATTTTCAATGTATTACGTAGTTACTTGAACTTAAGGTCTATTTTTACATGCGAAAAGGCAGCACACCTACAATACTGTACCTGGTATGATATGTTCGTGTATACATTTATACGAGCATGCACACATGCACACGTATATATAATATATCTGCCGATCTTATCAAGGAGATAATTATTAATACTATTAATACAACTAACTGTTAACTATACTGCCTGTGTCTCGACTGGGAGCCAACGAATTTTCCTGGAAAAAATAGAGTTCGTCTAAAAATCTCGTTAACCTGGAGCCATATCAAACCTTTTCAGTTTCGTTTGCCGCACCCCCCGCCCACCTCCCGCGTACGTATTGTTAATATTACTGACTGTTAATATTAAGGGCCTAATAGTAACAACGTTGATGTTCATATGGATACACCCTCACTCTCTCGTGCTCCTCGCCCGCCCCACCTGTGGTCACAACACCAATACCCACCACCACCATGAACAGCAACAACAACAACAACGACACCAATGCAACCATCATCACCACGAACAACAACAACAGCAAAGAAGACACTGCCAAGATGACCTCCTCTCGTCCGATCAAGATCAACTTTCAAGGCGCTTCCCATGAGATCGTCCTCCCGACCCCCGTTACGCTCTCGGGCCTGCAAGCTGCAGTCGCATCTGCCTTCAAGGTGGAGCTCCCTGCTCGCGATGAGGCTGGGGACGCCGACAGCAACCTGTCTTTCACGTACATGGACTCGGACGGGGATGACATCGTGTTCGACAGGGACTCCGAGCTGGGCATGGCGCTGCGCCTGTGCCCCAGCCCGCTGGAGATTTCTGCCGCCGGCAAGCAGCAGGAAAATAAAAAGGAGGTGAGAGAGAGCAGAGAGCAGAGACTTCCCGAGATGCGATATGATTTCGTGTTTCGTGTGTACCGACACGCTTTTGTTGCTCCTTAGTTTTTTTTTTTTTTTTTTCCATCCCATTTATTATCTTCGCACTTCTGTCTTTTTCTCCCTCCCTATTAATAGTCGTAACTCAGATCCGGGGTCACAAAGTAGGCTCCTCTCCCTCCTCCCCCACTACGGTTCTTGCCTCGATTTTTATCGCGCAGAGGGTTCCCAACGCTCGTCGATCTTCATCGAATTTTGCTAACTCACTTTCTCGCGCTTTCAGCTAGTCAAGACATTCTTTGCGAGAAAAGTCCCTACGACGAGCATGCACTCGGGGGGGCTCGAACTCTCGACCTTGACGCTAACAAGCTTCGTGGTTACCTGCTATAAATTGCCCACCGGGGCGACCGGTTATGTACGAGGACGTATTCACTTGTATTCGTTTGGTGCGTACGTATACAGCAGCGCGCTTGTTGAAGCTTTTGAATTCTTTCATTTTGGGCAAAAGCCAAAAGTAGGTATAATATGATATATTACGTATACCTATACGATACTTTTACCAGGTATGTACGTAGTAGGTAGTAGGCCTTTTGGGCCATTTGTAGATTTATTTGTATCATAGGATCATATATAGGTACACGCGGTGTATTGCACTCTGGAAACTGAAAAGGGCTTCCAGGAACCCTACGAATGGTCCAGCCTGGATATTACCATTCACGTTTTATATATATTATACATACATATATACTACAGTAGTAGTATAATAACGAGTTTAACAACTAAAGTTAGACATTGGAAAATGTATACTACAGTAGTAGTAAGTATTTCGGGATCGCTGAAGACAAGTCGAATCGATGCAGAGATTTCGAACGAAAATTAAATTCCCCACTAATAAAAAGTAATTATGCAGCGCTGCATCGAAAAAAAAACAGACCGGCTACGCGTAAAATTAGCCAAAATCAGTCATTTTGGGACAAACAATGAATTATCTCACGAAATTTCGTTTTTCAGAACAAAATAAAAATACATCTGCGCGTATGGCAAAGAGGTACCGTTTCCCGCCCTCTAAATAAAAACCCCACACTCAATTAGTTAATCTAAACTTGTAACAAAACGACCTCCGATATCCGTCTTTTTGCCGATATCTCCGTCAATGTATCGGATTTTTTTAAACAGAAAAAAGCCCAGGCGCAAATACGATGAGCCAGCTAAACACGCAGTCTAATTATTGTATGGCAACATTACAACCCACCTAAGCTTGGACCAGAAGTTCACGGTTTTGCAAAAATCAGGCTAAACAACAGAATTACCTCACGAAATTTCGTTTTTCAGAACAAGATAAAAATAAATCTGCGCATATGGCGAAGAGGTACCGTTTCCCGCCCTCTAAATAGAAACCCCACACTCAATTGGTTAATCTAAACTTGTAACAAAACGACCTCCGATATCCGTCTTTTTGCCGATATCTCCGTCAATGTATCGTTTTTTTTTTAAACAGAAAAAAGCCCAGGCGCAAATACGACGAGCTAGCTAAACACGCAGTCTAATTATTGTATGGCAACATTACAACCCACCTAAGCTTGTGTGAGGGTATTACCTGCTGAGCTATAGGGGTAAAAGATCGATCGATTACCCAGCCCAGGGTAATCCTTATAACACTCTCCCCCCCTCTGAACGGCGGGATATTTGGGACGTCGGTACCATATACGGCCGTACGTTGACCTACCCGCTTCATTTCAGTACCTGGGGAACCAGGTAGACGTGTTTTTTAGGGACGCACGCGCAAGCGTTTCTATAACAGGATAAAAGAAACGTTCGAAGTGAGATTCGAACCCGTGTCCTCGACGACGTCAAATGTGGGGGTATTGCGTGCTGAGCTATAGGGGTAAAAGATCGATCTTTTACCCAGCCCAGGGTAATCCTTATAACACTTGGACCAGAAGTTCACGATTTTTGCAAAAAACAGGCTAAATAACAGAATTATCTAACGAAATTTCGTTTTTCAGAACAAGATAAAATAAATCTGCGCGTATGGCAAAGAGGTACCGCTTCCCGCCCTCTAAATAGAAACCCCACACTCAATTGGTTAGTCTTAACTTGTAACAAAACGACCTCCGATATCCGTCTTTTTGCCGACATCTCCGTCAATGTATCGGATTTTTTTACGAGTAAACAGAAGAATGCCCAGGCGCAAATATGATGAGCTAGCTAAACACGCAGTCTAATTATTGTATGGCAACATTACACAGGTTGTCCGAGTGCCTTGGAGTAAAGTCCCGAGTATTGGAGATAAATTACTTCAGGTACTTCGTGTACTCGGAGTATTTCGGGGTTCGATACTCCGGATACTGCTCGTACTCGGGAGTATTTCGGGTATGAACACTCTCGATACTGCTTTACTCGGAGTATTTCGGGGTCCGATACTGCGGGTACTCCTTGTACTCCGAGTATTTGGGGCTTCAGTACTGCTCATACTCCAAGTACTCCGAGTATTCAGGCCGCTAATACTCTTATGCTCTTAAGTACTCGGAGTACGAAATGTACTCGATACTCGGAATATACTCGGAGTGTGAAGTACGTTAGGAGCATCTTTGCATCATTAACAAGACTCGGCCGTCATTCCTCCCAGGTCCTGGGAACATGTGACTGGCGTTTATAGCATTTAAAAATTCACAGATGCTCCCATTACCTCGGAGTATATTTAGAGCATTTTCGAGAAAAAAATACTTCAGGTACTTTGTGTACTCGCAGTATTTCGGTGTCCAATACTACTCCGAGTAATTTAGATGTTTTTACTCCGAGTACTTCTTGTATTCGAGTATAAGTACTGCTCATACTCCCTGTACTCGGAGTATTTGGGTCTTCAGTACTGCTCATACTCCAAGTACTCCGAGTATTTAGGCCACCAGTACTATAATACTCTCAGTACTCGGAGTACGAAAAATACTCGATACTCCGAGTATACTCGGAGTATCGAGTATACTCGGACAATCTGTGCAACATTACAACCCACCTAAGCTTGGACCAGAAGTTCACCGTATTTGCAAAAATCAGGCTAAATAACAGAATTATCTCACGAAATTTCGTTTTTCAGAACAAGATAAAAATAAACCACCAACCTAAAACATATATATTCATATAGATAATATAGATGTGTGTAGGGGGGGGTATAATTAATCAATTTAGCGAAACAGGGAGAAGAATATCTGCGCGTATGGCAAAGAGGTACCGTTTCCCGTCCTCTAAATAGAAACCCCACACTCAATTGGTTAATCTAAACTTGTAACAAAACGACCTCCGATATCCGTCTTTTAGCCGATATCTCCGTCAATGTATCGTTTTTTTTTTAACAGAAAAAAGCCCAGGCGCAAATACGACGAGCTAGCTAAACACGCAGTCTAATTATTGTATGGCAACATACAACCCACCTAAGCTTGGACCAGAAGTTCACGGTTTTTGCAAAAATCAGGCTAAACAACGACAAGAAAAAAAAATCGACGTGTAATTTTCTTCGCCTCCAAGAGGGCCGTTTTAAGCGTATCTCTGCTATCATACCTCCAACAACCTACTCGTGCCGGAGATAAGTGTTTCTTGGTGCTGTTTTTAAAAGATACCTGGTGTATATTTGGAGCCGGACGGACTATGCATGATTGGCCAATGCCCCGTCGTACCTACACATTGCTCAAAGGACGTATATATATAGGTACACCTATTTGCAGGCTACTCAAGTTGGGTTTCACCTTTTTCTGTCTTCCACCGTACATATTTATGGCTCGACCGATCCCTTTTCTGGCAGCCGCAATACCAAAACCATCGTCCACACCAGAAGCCGGGACTGCTGTCAACCTGGTGACTTTACTTCTCAACGCAAACGCCCGAATAGACCACCAAACCCTACGAATGCAGCTCAAGGCAGACGACACAGGCCAGCTAAGAAAGTCGACGGTCGGCCTTTTCTGAATTTCCTTTCCAGTACACATATCCGAACTTCTCAGTGTTCCTTCGTGAATCTCAGCCTGTCTGTCGTTCTTAAGGTGTCTTAAGGTCTTAACAGCCGTGGAGATTGCCCTGCCGCACACTTTTTTAATAGTGGTAATATAGATTCCCCCATTACAGTACAGGGCACCTACAGTAATAAGAAACAGGCCAATAAGAAAGACAGGCTGAGTTTTGAAGGAAAGTAAGAAATTCGGGAGTCGTTACCTTGAACTCAGTGTAGAATTCACCCCCTCTCAAATAAGAAATCCAGCCTGGACCAGATTTCCTGTTTCTTATTTGGTGTCCCTGTACTGTATTGCTCGTGCTGTGGCTAGCAATGAACCGGGTAGGATCACCATCACCACACGAAGGGGGCGTTCATTGTGTCACCCTCCTATATGCTTTGACCCCCCGGTTTGGCAAAAGCTAACCCATGCGTGCTATCACCCGTGGTGATGCCCGTTTCTTTGGGGTGAGCAAGTGCAATTATAGTGATCGTATTGCTTCACCATAGTGGGAGTATTGGTGCAGCCTCCGCTTGCGCGCCATACAGCGGTATAAACGCTACTGATAGACACGACGCGAGTAGATTCACCGTGCCCACAAGGTCGCTGGGCTTCATCGAACGACCCTCCCCATATTTTTGCTGTTCGCGAACTTCGTCGAAGAGCTATTAGGGGGGACCATAGTAAATATCATATAATAGGACCTACGGTACACACAAAAACCTATATATTTAATATTTACCTATTTTTACTTACAAAATTTGGTCCTATTTACTAGTGTTACTAGTGTTTACTATGGCCCCCCGTAATAGTTTTTTTGCTATCGAATGCAGTCCGTTTACACAATACACCAGAACCGCAAAATGAATTGCCCCCCGCAATTATCCCGGGTGCCTAACCACCGACTGGTGTGTCGTCAGGCACTTTTACTTCGTATTAATTCTCCGT
Organism: Saccharina japonica; assembly: GCA_008828725.1. Classification (NCBI taxonomy): domain Eukaryota; class Phaeophyceae; order Laminariales; family Laminariaceae; genus Saccharina; species Saccharina japonica. The sequence continues at coordinate 46,866 of MEHQ01003351.1, read as the reverse complement.
ACCAGGCGCATGGTTGATTAACTCAAGAACAGCTTAAACGCATGCTTCGAAGTACTACAGCATTAATACTCTGTATAAGTATTATATAAGTATTATATAAGTACTATATATAATATCACTATCATCTTTGCCATCTGACAATGTGCAGCATGAGCTTCAACGTTGATCACTCATAACATTCCCGAACGCAGAAAACCACGGAAACAAAGGAAACCTATGCGCGAAGTCTAACTTCCTCCTATGTCTACTTCTCGCTAAGCTATATACATACGTACATAATTTACTGTTACTCGTATACCTGGTATGTGTAAGTGGTTAAGACGCTATGAGAACGACAGACAGGCTGAGATTCACGAAGAACACTATTAATAAGAAGCTCGGACATGTGTACGTACTGGAAAGGAGATTCAGAAAAGGCCGGCCGTCGAGTTTTTTTGCTTACCTGTGCCGTCTGCGTCAAGCTGCATTCGTAGTGTTTGGTAGTCTATTCGGGCGTTTGCGTTGAGAGGTAAAGTCACCAGGTTGACCGCATTCCCGGCTTCTGGTGTGGATGATGGTTGGTACTGCGGCTGCCAGAAAAGGGATTTGGTCGAGCCATAAATAGGTACGATGAAAGACAGAAAAAGATGAAACCCAAGTTGAGTAGCCGGCAATAAGTGTACCTACGCCCTTTGAGCCGTTGGTCGGTACGACGGTGTGTTGGCCAAGCACGTAGGAGTCCTGGAAGCCCTTTCCAGAGTGCTATACGCCGTGCACCTATAAATACCTTAATCACATTACATAAATGGCCAAAAAGGCCTAGGTATACCTACTTTTGGCTTTTGCCCTTTCATTTTTGGCTCGTACGAGGTACGAGTATATAGAGGCTAGACCTGAGACTACACGGTGCAAGCGAAAAAAGCCCCGGTCTGCATTGTCCTGAACTCAGCGAAGCGCCCTTGGCCTCCAAACTAGGCTTCTTCTTTTATTTTGGGCTCACCCCACGTTCGTCGTTTTCAATCTCCAGAGTTCTACTTTTTAGGAGATCCAAATTGCATCGCAACATTTACTCCTATTCTCCCATTTTTTTACCCTCTCTTGCAGTGTACTTCAAGTACTAGCGGTATTTTACTACACTGCTGTACGGTACGTACTCGTCGTACGTTCGTATCATACTCGTACGGTCGAGTACTGCTGTGAACTTCCGTTTTCCTCCTCTTCCTCCTCCTCCCCCTTGCTATCCTTCTTGGGGTTAGCGTACAGCAGTAGCACCTGTTCGAGAGAGAGAGAGAGAGAGAGAGAGTTCACACCACTTCTCCTCGTCCATGTTATTCACGGACCATGTCATCTCCTAACGCGCCCTGTCCCGTAACTAAAGCCGTACCTTTTGCGTGGCTGTGGGAAAATTTGTGCGGTGTTTTTGCAGCTTCGAGGTATGAGGGCACCTCCTATATGAATGCACCCTCTCCTGATTTCGCTTCTGAAGAGGTAACTGCTGTCAGTAAATGTCCCACAGATCGTCCAATTGCCTCAAATTAATACCCAACTCAATTCATCTTGTCGCCTTTTTGCCCGTCCCCTGTACCGCTTTTCCAGGATGAGGCTCAGCCCGAGGAGACGAAGAGGATCTACAGGAGGGCCGCTCGCAAACTGCGTGAGTACCACGGAGTGCCCTCGATGACCCCTCGCAAGCTCGTCCAGACGCTGGACTTTCTCGAGCTGCGCCCCCGCCGCCTCCTCAGGCACGGCCTCGCCCCTGCCGACAACATCAACGATTGGGACGCCGGCGTCGTTACTATCGGAGACGGCGAGAAGCTGACCCCCGCTCCTGCCGCCCCCACCGAAGAAAACTCGAGCATCGAGGACGAGGAGGAGGAGGAGGAGGAGGAGGGTGCCAGTACCGAGCTGAAGAACTTCATACACGCCTTGCTTCTCTCCGCCGGCATCAAGCTGCGCCCCCGCGAGGTCATTCCCCTCTTCCTCGCGATCGGCGTCCACCCCCGCCGCCTCGTCATGCTCGGCCGCGTGGACGGCAAGGAACTCCGCGCCATCCTCGAAAACGCCAGGCGCCTCCACTTCTTGTACGGTGGCGGCTTCCCTTGGATAGAAAAGGGCGATGCCCCCCCCTCGATGGCTCGCGGGCACCCTGGGATGGCTCACGGCCGCCCTGGCATGGCTCACCCTCGCGCTGGTGGTGGTGGACCGGGAGGACCCATGGGCTACGTGGGGAACCCCCCCGGCATCGCTACGAGCTCCCACGGCGGCGGCGGCGCTTGCGGTCAGGGCGGAAACCCTAGCGGCCCCCCTGGTTACTGTGCTGGCTGTGGCTCTCCTCTGGAGGGTGGTTTCGCCTGTCAGCCCTCTCCGCCGCCGCCGCCGCCTCACGCCAACTTTAATTGTGGTGGCGGCGGTGGTGGTCCCGGTGGGTTCTGCGGTCGTCCTCACCACCATGGCCAACCCGGTCAACCTGGCCTCTAAGGAGGCGGTGGAGGCGCCGGCGCCGGTGGTTGTACCGTTTAGCCTGAGATGATGGTGTGGATGGATGCTCGTCCTGCTTCCCGCGCCGGGGGAGGAGGTGGTGGCGACGGCGGCGGCGGCGGCGGCGGTGGTGGCTGCGGTGGCCGCTGCGGAGGCGCAGGCGGTGGCGGCAACGGCGGTCGCCGGTACAGGTACCGGGGCTGAATAATACCCCGTCCTTGAAAAGGCCTGAGAAATAAGAAATTTGTTATCTCTCGCATTGCGGCATGGCTTGAAATAAAATATATGACTTGAAATTAAAGACAATCGGGGCGAAGTCGACTGAATTGAAGGACATTGCTCGTGCCGAGGACTCTGCAGTTGTTTGTCGGACATTGGTGGGGGAAGGAGCACCCGGCGACAATAATGGTTGAATTTGAGCAACGAACACGATGGTTGTTTTGGTTTTGACGGGTGTCTTTGTTTTGTCTTTTATTTGTTTGTTCTGTCGTTTTGAGATATTTCGATTTTCTTAGGCTTGTTTGCAATTTCGCAAAGTTTTCCCTCGGAAACAAAATAGGAGGGGGACGGTAAAGCCTACTACTCGCGCCAGAGCACAAAAGCGTACAGTACTGTAGCAACAAAGGCTTCTGCGAGGATGCAGAATGACAAACCAGACTCTTTTCGTTGAGGCCTTTTTTGTTTTGTTTTTTATGTTCGATTTTTCTGTTGTGTTGGTCGGTCGCCCCGATGGTCTAGAGGTAACCTCGAACGCTTCTGAACGTTGATGTCTGGAGTTCGAATCTCACGTGGGTCGGACTTTTGAGTTTATTTGCAAAAATAAATAAAAAACGGAATCAACTGCTGAGAACGCCAATTAATAGTAGCGTGGGTAGGCACAATTCGATGCGAGTCGACGAGGGAAGGAAAGGCTGAAGTCTTCTCGCGATAAAAATGCAAGGCAAGAACCGTAGTGGGGGAGGAGGGAGAGGAGCCTACTTTGTGACCCCGGATCTGAGTTACGACTAGGGAGGAGAGAGAAAGGAAGGGCGAAGATAATAAATGGGATGGACAAAAAAAAAAAAAAAAAAAAAGTTGGTATATGGGATGACTTTTGCGATACTGATCCTACTGGCCCGCTGCGGGGTTTCAGTGTATGGTTGGATGTAGGTTTTTGCGTGCCCTTGGCGGCAACAGGAATTCCGCCCTTAAGGTTGTGTGCCTCGGAAAGGGGTTTTGATTGGGTGTTGCGGGGGAGAAAACGTCGTTAATTGGTCAAAATATTTCGTAGGAAACAATGGAACCACGCCGGCCCCTTGGAAAAGCCGTTTCATGGTGTGGTGACCTCACCTCACGGTTGGTGATATCACGTACATATCGTGCGGTGCCTGTTTTCAAGTTCGTTTTCGCAAGGAAGAAGGAATGGGGGAGTTACTTGTCTGGTTGCAAGCGGTGTTGATACTGTTGGTATGCGATAGATGCAGTGTGCTTGGTTGTCTCACCTAATTGCTGATTCGAGCGACACAAGATGCTTGATTAGAAATAACGGCGCGAGGTTGGGGATGTACAATATGTGTGTGTTGGGTGTTAGCGAAAGCCGCACGCTGACCGCACGCTGACCGGGGGGGGGGGGGTGGGTGATTGATCATTGGGAGGAGCGCAGTGGAGAGTGAAGAGCAAGCTCGCTTTTTTTATGCCGTTTTATTTAGTGTCGGTGCGTTGCGTGATGTAAGGTGTTACTGATGGGACGGGGGATTTTCGCGTTCTTGCGGAAGAGAAACGGAGGTTGATGCGGACATTCTGGTGATGGTTTTGCATCTGACGGATGTTGAGTTGAGATGCAACAGGTTGATATTTGGAGACTCTGATCGATGCTAATAGGGCGAGTCTGTTCCGTTCTTGACGAAGGGCCGCGATGGCGCTTGTTTACCCGCTCAGATGGTAAATTATATACCAGTATATGAGTACTCGTACATTGTACATATCGAAAACGCAAAGTAAATATTTTCTTGTGCATCGAGAGCTTGATGCCTTCCTTGCTTCCTTTCCCTTGGCCACTCCTACCACTTGCAGGGGGGTAACGGGGGTAAGGGCATTCAGATGTATACCTGGCATGTGGCAGGCAGACAGCAGTGGTAGAAGTGGCCAAGGAAAAGGAGGCAAGGAAGGAATGGATACTAATATTATACAACCAAAGACAAGTTTTTCTGTGTTTATTTGCGTCATGGCTATTCAGCTGTGGTGATAATAATTAATTGCGAGATGGTAGATTGATCCGTGATTCGTACGATACATGTTGTTATTCCATTTTCCATCTGACAATGTGCAGATCTTCTTTCAACCATATCATTCACATATGCCTATCAACCATCCCTGAAAACTTGACAAACGTATACCAATAATGCAGTAGTCCCCCGTATGAATGCCTTTACCGACTCCCCACCGATGTATCACCAATCAAATCTGAAAGTACTTGTGATGTTCAATAAAATCGAACCAAGTGATGGTTTAATCCAAATTATGTACCCCTTCTTCATAAAAATATCGATACACCCCACACCAAAAGATGCTTCGCAACGCTGCCTACAAAACCCCAAAGCACTAAATCCTCATACTCATTTCCTTCCCCACTCTAGACAGAAAAGCTCAATAATTTTCCATCCTTCTTCCGTCCAACTCTTATAAGCCCCTACTCGGAATCTTCTGCGCCAACTCCACGCGATCGGTATCAAACCCCCCTCCTCCCTCTCCTCGCTTGTCGGTCCCGTAATGCGAGCTTGTACCGGTGAACTCGGCGTGAAATCGCAACCTCCGAGGTCACTGAAATTATCTGTAGAAGGCGTTCTTTGCAGATAGATGCCTTTCTCGGCCATTGCCCCTCCATCCCTTCCTCCGACCACACTCGTCGCCAGCTGATCGATGAATTCGCTGCCTTCCCTTTCGAGACGCCCAAAGCGTTCACTCCACCGCAAGGGTGATTAGTTTATGGCTGCCCTAGTCGAAGGGCACATGTCCAACGCGAGCGTGACGGTTACGCTTTCGCGCCTCGTATGTTGAAGCAGCTGATCTATCTTGCTCAGCACTTCCGGCACGCAGGTGAACCCCCGCTTGGGGGTCCGCGTAGGTGACGTCGATATGTACCTGGTACGCTTCTGTGTCGTAAATCCGATGCCGACGCGTCTAGGAGGCCTCCTCTCTCGATATGATGTCCATGCGTAGGTAGGTCCCTGTCGGCGTTAAAGGGCGCACCGGTTTCCACTTGGTGGCGGGTGGACGTCCGCTTTAGGAAGCGGGAGGTCGAGTGGACCAACTGCTGGTTTTGGTTTACCTGCGCGCCCGCGCGGTGGCACAAACGTGCATGTCGCGTGTTGGCATCCGCTGCACCACAGGCAGGGCACGTCGCCGGCAAGTGCTTCTCGATCCCTAGATGTCGCCGCCCTGCGTACAGAAACTCCTGGGCTGATATGACGCGTTGAGCATACATTTTGTGAAGAAGACTTACAATAATGCGATGCATGCACAACAAACACCGAGAGCATGATAATGTACGAAGCTACCGCGAGTATGCCTGCCTTGATCTCAATTTTTCTTGCTCTTTTATAGTCTTCACTTTTTTACTTTCCAACTTAGCAACTCAACCCGTGGGAAGTTTTACCCCTCCGGTATATGTCGTTGCTGCCTTCAAATTTGTCAGGGCGTCCCTTGGGATTTTTCCCGTCATGAAAATCCCGCGGGATTCCACGGGATACGGGATAATCCCGTGATCCCATGGAATTTGAAAATCCCATACCCGTCCAAACGGATCCCGTGGGAATATTTGCGATCCCAATCCCGTCCGGCGCTTTTGTTTTAAATGCCGATCCCGCGCAAACTAGTCCCGTGAAACTTAGACAAACCCCGTGAAATCCGAGCCCTTCCCGTGCAGACCCGTGATATTTGAGATTTCCTAAATCCCGTCCAAACCAATCCCGTAGTTTAGCTTTCCCGCGGGATTTATGCCGTGATTCGTGATACAACGGGATTTTCCAGGGATGTTTGTGCATATCTCAGCGGTTTTGGACGTGCTCAACTGAAAGGCAGGAAGTAATGCTTCCGAAACTTGCCTGTAACATTAGTTTTTCAAATATAATATGCTATAATCTCCAGATATTTTCTATACCAGGTACTAATCCCCTACGATTGAAAACGTTTTCGTTTTACTTACTATATACAATCCTACATGAGGACATATATAAAATCCTTAAGTACGCGCGATCGAAGTATTACACTCAGCTAGCAAAGATGAGTTTCGACGAAACCCTCGAGCTCACAGCTGTTGTTTTTTTTTTTTTTAATTTTTTAAATATACGAAAAAACTTTTTTTTAAACTTTTTTCTAATGAAAAATAATTCAGTGCGATCAAAAACAACACGAATTCACCCCCCGGTGTGATACGCCATCTATACAATATAAAATACGGGCCCCACTCTTTTATGGCCTACATACTCACAAGCTACGACCCCGATCTCGACAAGAGAGGGGCAGGACGTTATGAGCGTTGTTTTGTTTTTGGTGTTTTTTTTGCGTTTATAGTTTACCAAGTATACTCGTACGTTGTCGACAGGAAGGGGGTGGTGTCGTCGTTTTTGTTTCATGAGGAAAACCACAGTCATTAGAGTAGCAGCTCGTAAATGTTCAGCAATACCATAACACGCATGTGAAGAACACGCCAAACAAAGAACAGTGTACGCATGAGCTTTTGGTTTATGCGTTCCCCGTTCGATCAACGAATACAGCTCGTCCATGCCATGGCATGCGGTTATGTTCGCGAATAATACACTACGAACAGTGCAATCGTATACACTAATATCATACGAAACACCGTGCTTGCTGTGTACCGTACAAATACCGTGTAAAATCGTGTTTACATCCTGTCCCGTACAGTCCCGGTATATATCTATCCCGTCCCGTGGAGTACCGTGCTTTTTCGTCCCGTAAAATCCCATGATATCTCAATCCCGTTCCGTGGAGTACCGTGCTTTTTTCGTCCCGTGAAATCCCGTCCCGCAAAATCCCCAAGTCAGTGCAATCCCGTGGAATCTCGATCCCGTCCAAATTTTCCCGTTCAATCTCGTGATGGTTCAATCCAGTCCTGTACCGTCCCGTGCTATAGAAAAACCTTCTTATCCCGTCCCGGGGATTCCCCGGGATATCTCGATTCCGCGGGATCCCGTTCCGAGACGAAAAATCGGTCCCGATGAAATCCCTGAAATTAATCGCGCATAATAAGCGATCACCACCATGGTCCGATAATAATGTATTCCATGGTGGTGATCGCTTATCATGATTTTTGCTATCTCGCGCTTTCGCACTTTCGGCGGCGGAACGCGACTGAAAAAAGTGCCTTGTGCACGACGTAACTTGTCGATTTTGATCGAATTTTCCCAACGTGTTCGCTTTCTTCGCGGAAAACTCGAGACAAACTCACAAAGGGCCTTTGTTTTATCATACGAAGTATGTATAATGCTCGTCGTTTTTTGTCGAATTTGCCACCTTTTGAGTTAGCGCTTCAGCTCTTTCTTGGCGTAAAGAAGACTCTGACAAAAGCGCCAAAGGTGAAAATGTTTGTCAGTTTTTATCGACTTTCGCCAATTCACGTTTTTCGCACTTTTGGCGGCGGAAGAAGACTTATATCAGGCAAAGCGCCTCGTGTAATGGTCTTCCTTCTTCATCGAATTTCGTCAATTCGCGTTTTATTATTTTCTTCGCGAAAGAAGATTCAGAGAAAGCGCCCTGTATGTATAATTCGTACCGGTATAATACTTGCTCATTTTCAACTTTGCAGACTCGCGCTTTCGCGTTTTCAGCGAAGTTAGAAGATTCAGAAAAAGCGCCTCATGCTCGTAATTTTTCGTTGAATTTTTGTCAATTTGCGCGTTTTCTTTGGCGCTTTATTCGAGGAAGAAAATTCACAGATAAAGCAACCTGCTTGCCTATTTTCATCATTTTTTGCCTACTCGCGCTTTCGTACTTTCGGCGACGATGGGAGATTCAGACAAAGCGCCCTTGCCCAATGCTCATCGTTTGTAATCGATTTTTGCCAGTTCGATTTTTTTGCTGTACGCAGGGCTTCCGCGGGAACATATTCGTGTTTTCGCAATGAGCTTTACGCTCGAAGGAACACAACCTCAGTTAAAGCGGCCTTGTGTACGTAAAATGCTTCTCAATTTTCATCGAATTTCGCTAATTAGCGATTCCGCACTTTCGACGACGGAAGAACACGTATTAGTACGTAACAAAAGGGAAAAAGCGCCTTGATGTGGACCTGGTAATTACACACACCAGCCGATGGTCGACCCGAAGCGCAACCACCAGGAAGAAAGGGTGAGAGGTCTGGTAATAGGTCCACAACTGTAGTCAAAACCCCGATCCGCAATACAGTTGTATCATCTACAACTACGTGCGATCCCGACCGAGAGCGGACCCGAATCAAAAAGCATCACCAAACACAAAAAAACAATAACGATGCAAACAGACCCAGACCGAAGAGCACACCAAAAAAAACAAAACCTTGACGCGCAACAAAGATCATTTCTGTTCATAATCCATCATGGTTTTGTATTTATCAGGTGACTCTCCAGCCCTCTCCATGTTTTCGCACGAGCTTTACGCTCGGAGGAACACAACGTCAGCGTCCTTCTCGACAAAAACCCATGGTCCAGGTGCCGACCAGTCTCAGCCCCAGCATATCCCTTCTTCGCTGCTATCGTGCATAGGGCCCATCATTTCCACAGCTCGTCGGGATAATCGAATATTGCCGAATCACGCTTTTTTTAGCTTTCGTCGGCGGGATAAGACACATAAAAAACGCCTTACAGGATTCAAAACCCGAAATTCCGTCAACAAATGCCTTACGTACAGGATTCGAAACCCCATATTCCGCCAACAAAAAAGCCTTACAGGATTCGAAACCCGAAATCCCGCCAACATACGCCTTACAGGATTCGAAATCCGAAATTCCGCCAACATATGCCTCACAGGATTCGAAACCCTAATTTCTGCGAAAAGGGGGCGATATCGGGTCTATACAACATTCACTAGATTGTGCCCTTGGTAAAAGTGTCACAGAGAAAGCCCCTGCTCCTCCGCTACCTCTCGCAAGAGCTTGCTGTGGAGGGGACAGGGGTCTTCCTTCCCCTCCCCTCTAGCCTTCTCAGAAATTTCCCAGAAAAATCCGTTGCGCCAGGAGAACTCCTTCACCGCCGCAGGGTAGTGCGCCACAGACCTGACGATTGAACACAAAACAGCGGACGTTGAAAATAAGGGTGTGTGTTTTTATGCATGGATACATGGATGGATGGATGGGATGGGATGGATAGATGGATAGATGAATGAATGAATGAATGAATGAATGAATGGGTGGATGGGTGGATGGATGGATGGACGCATGGATGGATGGATGGATGGATGGATGGATGCATGGATGCATGGATGCATGGATGCATGGATGGATGGATGGATGGATGGATGGATGGATGGATGGATGGATGGGTGGATGGGTGGATGGATGGATGGATGGATGGATGGATGGATGGATGGATGGATGGATGGATGGATGGATGGATGGATGGATGGATGGATGGATGGATGGATGGGTGGATGCAGCTAGAAGGGTAGATGGTTGAGTACAACACCGGGGTCGTGCTAAAAATACACGGCTGCCGTGGGGCACAAAAAAAACGGCAAGAGGGTTTTCACCTGGCGTAAGCGCAGAGGCGGTCTTGCACGCCTCCCTCGAAGGTAACTCCGTATTCTCCCTCAATCGCCGCTTGCATCTCGCCGATCAGCGCGCGGACCTTTGGCACAAGGGACGGTGGACCGAAAACGGCAATCAGGATCATTTGGCGGCGCTTTGGTTCTTGCGGGCAACCAGCTGACAACTCTTCGGTTAGTTGAATCGAACTACTGTGTGTGGATGCATGCAACCAGGTGGTGTCGCTTTTTCTTCTTTCTTCTTTCACATTTATTATACTCACCCTTCTTTTCTCTTGCCCTCCTACTGCAGTCGTGACTCAGATCCGGGTTCACACAGCAGGCTTTTTCTCCCCCCTCCCTACTGCTGTTCGTGCCTTCTATATTTTCATCGCGAGAAGAACTTCAGCCCTTCCTTCCCTCATCGACTCGCTCTTAAAAAAAAAAAGTCATACGTGCTCGTATATAAATACGAGCAGCATGAACTTCGTATGCAACGAGGGGACACCAAGAGTCCCGCCCGCCGCGCAGATTAAAAAAAAGTACAAAACTGGAGGACATAGACCACATTGTCTATTTCAACCATCACTTTTAGTTGCCAGCCTTCTGGGAGACAAGACCGGGGCCGCAGGTGTCCCCCCTTCTCTCGCCCGGTGCTTGCCTTCATGTTTGTCTATTGTGCGCACGCACGAAATAAACGAAACGGCGAGAACTCATTATCAACAAAAATCGGACGAATGCCACGGTAGAGGTGCACTGTATTTTTTTCGAGGGCGGTCACTTGAAGCGCCCCATACCTTATAACCGAAAACTGTTTTTGGACGAAAACAAAATTTCTATGTACCCGATGAACAATTCCGTCGGCCTTAAGCATAAAACAAAAAAAAAGCGATTCCGACGATTTTGGTTCAACCCATTCATAACTGAAAACAATATCCCACACTCATTCCAAGTACGAGCTTGTCCCCAAAAACGTGAGACCAGCTCTTAAAAGGTTAAGGAGCCGTCTCCGTCATTCCGAACGAATTTCAGCCAAAATGTGCTGCCTCTATCGTGGAGCGTATCATCGACAGAGATCTTCGCCGTTGCGGTGACAATTGTCGCTGTCGTTGGAGTATCGGCAACCGATGGAGATCCGCTGTGGCTTTACCGACGGGACTGGGGGGTGGAAATCAAGACGCAATGGACACCACCGGGTACATACAACACAGGCTCACGAATAAGGAGCAACCTTCTAAGGCTAATGAAAACATAACGCTCACTTTTTGCGGGACCCTACGTAAGGAAATTGGAATAAGCAATCGGGCTCAGCGGCGAAGGCTACACTAAATTCCGTATAAAAGGTTGTGCTCAAGGTTACTCGAGGATGGTGACACGATAAAGTTCGAAGTCTTGCTCAGATTAGATGGCGGGGCCATGTTTGTATTGCACACATCGGAAATATCTGATAGATCAGGTAGATCATTCCCGCTTCATGATATCTAGTATCTTTCAGGGGCAGATATATTCCTGATCTGTATGATCTGTATGATCTAGCTCATGTTGCCGGGTGGGAGCCGTATATTCTGCATGATCTATGATCTAGCGCATGTTTCTTGGGGTTGGATCTGTACTACCGCATACGTGTATCCTGCACAATAATCTGGCACGTGCTTCCTGGGTCTGATCTGTACGTATATCCTGCACAACATACCATCACAGCAGGATATGATCTACTACTGTACATGATCTACATCGTGAATCTGTTCAATCTTGACAGCATAACCACGACAATCTTCGCGATAGCGTCGCGGGGTCACCTCGTCCCCATGGTCGGCGTCGACTTGCCCCATGTTGCACTTGTGAGCAGCGCCCGATAGCATGAACGCGCAGATCCACATGTGTTTCTCGTACATCCGCGCGGTGTACCTTCCAGAGGATTGCAGACCAGTGTATACCACAGCATTGCCAAAGAAGCAGCAGGCGCACGAGAACAGCCGCCAGGGACAAGGGGGTTACACGCGCGTCAGAACGTTACACACATGGGACATATCACGGTCCAGACAGCATCTACCATTTTCGGCGGTGATGAGGCATGGAGGAGAGAGAGAGAGGCAGCGCAACACCAAGAAAAAGGCAAAAAAAAAATCCCGCGTTCACGAAAAACAACAAGCGTAAAACAAACGTGAAAACAAACATGGTATTATAGGGCTGTGAATAAGGCGTGCCTCGGCTGGACTTGACGGCTACTTATTACGAAGTAAGCCAACAAACTGGTTTGTAATTTCATCAACAACGAGGAGGGCCACGAGTAAGGCGTGTGCCTTGGATGGGCTTGACAGCTACCAGGTAGTTATTGTTAATAGTTGAGTGGCAAGGTAACTAGCCTACTTATGGTAGTATTGTATCAATAACAACTATTAATAGGGCTGCGAGTAAGTGATGCCTTAGCTGGACTTGAAGGCTACATATTAGTTGGGTGTCGAAATAAGCCAAATCACTGACGTATTATTTCATCAACAACAGGCAGGGCTATGAATAAGGCGTGTGCCTTGGCTGGGCTTGACGGCTAGTTATTGGTTGAGTAGCAAAGTGAGCCACCGACTCAGTTTTAAACGCACGTTGAGCGAGCCACGAACACGCCAGCAAGATGCAAAGACGCAGAATTCCGCACGCTGCCGCGCTCAACTAACCGTAATACCCAGCCAACTAATTTATAGTTACCAACTTATAGTCAGCCAGCTCAGAGCTCTAGCAGTAATACCTACAGTAGCCAACTAATAATTAGTCGCCGACTTTACAGCCAGCCGACTCACAGCCCTAGTAGTAATACCTAGCCAACTCATTACTAGTTGCCGACATATAGTCAGCCATCTCATGGCCCTAGTAGTAATACCTAGCCAACTAATGACTAGTTGCCGACTGATCGGCAGCCAACTCACAGCCCTAGTAGTGATACCTAGTCAACTAGTAACTAGTTGCCGACTTATAGTCAGCCAACTCACAGCTCTAGTAGTAATAACTAGCCAACTAATAACTAGTCGCCGACGTATAGTCAGCCAACTCAAAGCCCTATGAACAAATGATCCTGCCAGGCCGTGTTGTATCCGCTTCCCTAACCTTGCCCTGCTCGGTGCGTTGCCGCACAAACGATGCAGTCCACGCCCACCTGTCTTCCGGTAGCACGTAACACGGTAGGCCTTGTGCTCCAAGCCTCTGCTTGAATCAAATTGCACTTGCAGGCTACAGTGATGGTTCCTCTATAGTGCCGGTATGCGCCAGCCAACAATACCGGCACTAAAGCGGCGACCGGTACTACTTATCACGCTGTCACACTGGTTAATCCCACCTGTGCCAAGCGATTTCACAGGCACTATAGCGGGCAACCGGCACTACTCAACCGGCACTATAGAGGGACCACTACTGTTTAAAAAAAAAGAACGAAACAAAAATACCTCGGCATGTGTGCATGTGTCATGTCTAAATATAGGGCGGAGCTAATAGCACCTTCACACTATACTTCGAAGTGAAGTAATGGTCCCTCTATAGTGCCGGTTCAATAGGGCCGGTTGCCCGCTATAGTGCCTGTGAAATCGCTCGGCCCAGATAGGATAAACCAGTGCGGCAGTGCGCGGAGTAGTGCCGGTTGCCGCTACAGTGCCGATATTGTTGGCTGGCGCATACCGGCACCATAGAGGGACCATTACTTACTGTACACAACATACCCGGTTCCCTAACCTTGCCCTGCTCTGCGCGGCGCAGACGTGGCGAAACAGCAGCCAAACGCACACCTGTCTTCGGGTAGCACGTGACACGTGAGGCCTTGTCCTGCAAGCCGCTCCTTGAACTCCCCTGACCACTTTCCGCAAGCCGAGGTGAGGCCCTCCGGGTTAGCGTCGGTGACCCCGTCGAGGGGGGTCTCTCCCATCTTCGAGACCGCGAAGTAGACTAACACCTGCCCGACAGACAGAAAATGGAACCCCAAAACGCGTCCAGGCGTAAGAGAGAAGGAGAACAGATTTTTACACACTTCAGCAAGGTTGAAATTTTGAATTTGCGTACGTGGACAGAACACACGAAAACTCGACCAGGCAAAGGAGAGAAGGAGAGCGGGTTTAGACACACTAAGCAAGGTCGCAATTTTGAATTTGCGTACATGGACAGGACACACGAAAACTCGACCAGATGAAGGAGAGGAGATCAAGCGAAGCGGGGGGAACAAAAAAAACTCTAGATTAGAGCTACGGATAAGGGTGCCGAGCGGGAACAGGGTTGGCGCCCACTGCCGCGAAAACGTCCGTCTATATACGGGGAATATTCCCAGAACTTTCCCAATATAAATCATTGAACAGTAATGCTGAAGTAACCGTCAAACGTACGAGCATACCAAGGTATCAATCTATCAGGTATCGACCAATTTGCTGTATAATCTCTCCTACCAAGTACATATCAATCTCTCCTATGATGCACCGGGAGAACAACAAAATTGGCCCACGTTCAGGTAACGCACCTGAGTGTTCTTCGCGAGTCCGTGCTTCTCGAGCAGTGGTCCGAGTACACTATTCTGTAGAAACACCAGGTCTTCTCTCCTGGATGGGGGGGTGCGCGAGATCACGTCCTCCAGATCATCGTTGCGGGTGCACACCTTGCGATAGTTGACGGGGGAAAAAAGGGAAGAAACAGACGATTGAGGCACAGAGGAAAAAACCAGGAAAATCCAGGAAAATTTGAGATAAGCTCGAGAAAAAACACGGGAGGAGACAGACACTATTGAGGCACGAGGGAAGTTTCCAGGAAAAATCGACGCCGGCTTCAAATAAAAAAAGGGAGGAGACAGATGATTGGGGCACGGGGGACAATCCCAGGTAAAATCGGTACAAGCTCGTCGACGGGAAGAAATAGACGATTGTGGCACACGGGAAAATTCCAGGAAAATTCAAGATATACCCGAGAAAATAAACGGGGTGGGCCCCTTTTTGATTGCGGACGATTCGCTGAAACGTTACCCTTGTTCATCGCAGCAGGATACCGCATAACGGGCAAAGGTGTCACACCTCCCCTGGGGTCGATTTCCGAGCCGATCTTCCACCAAGACAACAAGGGGGGCACACCCAACAAAAATGGTGGCTGTGGAAACACGTCGTCGAGGTTATTTCAGAGAGCATTGATACTTTTCCAGGTCTATCTCATCGAGTTTATTCGATAAATACATCGTGGGTGCTACTCATGCTGTACTTAGGTTATCGGATTGTTCATCGAATAGCACCTTTATTTTCCTCCAAAATCTGTTTTTTCGGTGAGGTGTGGAGCTTCTCAAGTGTCCGCCCTCAGAATCAAAATGGTGTGCACACCTCTATCGCGCCCGTACCGTGAAGACGGCTTTTCGTATTCACGCCGTGTACTACTGCTACTGCTGTGTGGGCTCTGCCGGTACACGATTACCTTACCACCCGGGTAACAACGTAACACACCCCCTGGGCCCATTTTCCTTGCCGAGTTTCTCCAAAGCATGGGGGCGTACAAGGCAACGAAAATGACGGCTTTGGAAATACCTCGACGATATGTTTCCGTAGAGGTATCGCTACGCGTCTGCACCGTTATTGCCCCATCGTAAAGAGAAACTCAGCTTAAGACAAGCATTCCTCCGAGGGGGTGTGTTATCTTAATCATAGTATCACCCGTGTTATACATTATTACCACTGTTGCACACGTAGGATATATCATCTACAGATCATACAGATCATCTACAGATACATCAGATAGACCCTAACCCGCCGTTCTGAGCTGCTGTGCAGGATCTGCATAGTACATATCCAACCCAAGCTACACGTCCTACTACTGTAGATCGTACAGCATATATGGCTCCCACATGGAAACGTAAGCTACAGTAGATCATACAGATCAGGCGTATATCTGCCATGAAAGAGCTAGCTCATGCAGCGGGAGTGATCTATATGATCTGTCCCGGTGTGAACTGTTGTACCGTAACAGCGTTCATCTGCTTTCACGCTGCCTACTGTGTGGACTGCACTCTAAATCGGTCGCACCGTGTACCTAATCCGTTCTCGCGTCGTATATTACCGCTGTAGATTCTTACCGGCAGACCATACCATACCAGACCATACCATATCATACCATACCATACCGTATCGTATCGATGGCCACACGTTCTCACGAGTCACGTACAAAATAGCCTCTATGTACAGTAGGCTCTATCGGTACAACGTATCGTACCGTAATGACGGCAATCGGTGTTTACTCTCGTAGTGTTGGATATCGTATCGGAATTTTTGATATATCGGAATATCGAACTTCCGATATATCGAAACATTGAACTTTCGATATATCGAAATATCGAATGTGTTTTGCCCTCCATTTCCTGGCATCACCGTGTTTTTTATGCTGGCGCTGAACGAAAGCTTATTCGATGTACAGTATATACCAGGTAACAAATATCGAAATCGTCTCTACTAGTTTTTGTTTTTGGGTGTCGTATCGAACTGGATTATCGATATCCAAACATATCCCCGATTGGTGATGTTGACCTTTCCAGTTTAATTTTTACCCTCACATAGCGTGTAGAGGGGAGCGGAGGGCTCCAGACCATCTGTTTTTGACTGACTTTTATCGCTTTGTGGACCCTTCGGGTTCCACTTTTATTTCAATATACCTTTTTGGGGTAAGTTAGCCTGTGATTACGGGAATCGACCGCGTCAAGTGTTGGATTAGTACGGACAGATGGAGGTACTGGATAGAGAGACCGGCACGGCTTTTATTGTGAAGACAACAACAACAACAACAAACACAATTTAACTCACGTAGATTGGTCCTTCCCCATCAGGAATAGCGTCGGTCCGTCCAATCAGCGTGTCCGCTCCTCCGCCCATATCCTGCCTTTCACAAAAATTAAAGCATTACGACGGACGGCAGTTCGTATGGTGTACCAGGTATGAATCAGTCAGTGCATATGGCATGTCAGTCATCACACAGCAGTGTGGTGCAGGACAGATCACTGATCCCTACTTAAATGATCTCGATATTTCAGGGAAGATAGCTTCATGATCTGTATGATCTACAATAAATAGCTCATGTTGCCGGGTGGAAGCCGTACAATCTGCTTGATCTACTGTACGTACAGTAGCATATGTTTCCTGGGTTGGATCTGTACTATACAGATCCTGCACGATATATCATAACGGCAGGCTACGTACGATACACACTTGTATGATCTAAATCATGACCGTCCGATGTGTGCACCATGTCGAACGGTTCGGTATTCGGTATTCGGTAGACTCTTTGGCATTCGGTAGACTCCTTGCGCCTTTTCGTGACGACGGATTATTCAAGAGATTGTGGCGATATGTGGCGCTTGATCGACTTCATGCGGAGCGTGTGCGGAGAGATAAAAAGCAACATCGAATCGTAATGTGTAAGATTAAACGTATCATGGGAAAGCTGGGGTTTGCGGAGCGGGACTAAATAGGTATTGAAGGCATGTTTGCTTAGGGGATACATATGATATAAGTAAGAGAGAGAGCGAGTCTGGTTGAGGTTGGGCTCCCATTCAGGAGAGACACAAGGACACGGCGGGTAACAGACAAGCAGAGCATATACGGCAGAAGGTAGAGGACAGGCAGCTGGCGATGGGTGTCTGACTGCCAAATCTACGACGCATGTCATACTGCTGCTGCTGTGAGGATTGAGGCTGAAGTGGATGGCAGAACATTTCTGAAGAATTTCACGTCAATTACGACACATAAATCGCAGCAGCACGGCCGTATACGTCAGCCGGACTCGTACACGTTCCATCCCAAAGGACCAAATGATGAGCGCCGGGGGGGGCGGACGGTTGCACATGTCAGGCCGATCGATGCATCCCGTACTTCTTCTGGTGTTGCCTGGTCATTTCATCTCTGTGCATGCTGGTATTCCCCGCCGTCTGCGCGCATCCTGTACATGCTATAGGGCGACAGGTGACGTCGAGCGATACTACTATAAACATCTGGCATGCATCCTGTCCGTGCAGCTTGAAGTGCGTGTCCTGTCGGCCCTGCTGCAGCAGGCAGTGTTGCCTGTCATGTGCAGCACATCACACAGCACAGCAGACTGCAGCGGTGTGATACGTGCAGTATGACGAAAGGCAAACCTGTGTATATACGTACGTAGCAAACAACGATTCAAAGTCGATCAAAGTCCGACACACAAAGCCAATAACCAACAAACCCAGGCAACAATATCAGCTGAAACGCGTGGCAATAACTGCGCATAAACCACGCCCTGCGTGTGACTCATCCCTAGCCCCTCTTTGACCCACGTGTAAGGCAGACCCAATGCGCCCTCCGCCGACAATCGCAGCGGCAGCCATGGTCGTCACAGCTTCTTTTCGTGAAATCTTGGAAGCAAGAGCCCTAGAGGAAACTGTGGTCGCGCTGTTCGACGGTGGGGGTGCACGACTCGAGAATAAGCTCGATGTTGACCCGGTTCCACTAGGGTAGAATGCTTGGGAGCATGGGGCCGAAAAGACGAAGCCTACTGCGAGAAAGAGCCTCCGCATCCTGTCACCGATTACAGCAGCAGAGTGGCCCAACATTTTTTGCATTTTTTACACATGATAAAGGAGTTCATGTTATGTGGAATGGCTTTATACAACCGGGGATCCCATCACCCCACAACTGGCTCATCTACGGAGCCCGCACACCACACTGGCCTGGCCTTGCTGTCGTGTGTGTCTGCTGTTGAATACGTCCACTTCTCAGGCCCCGGCAGACGGTCGACGGTACACAGGCGGAGCGTGGAAATCATGGTTCTGTCTGTAGCCCGAGGCTCGGCCCTGCTCTTCGGCCTTGCGTCAACCTTATGCGGTTCTCAGGTGAGCATGGAGAAAGTACCTTGAGTAGGGTACTACCGCTGGTGACTGGTGACTGCTGTCTGCGACACGTGTCAAGGCCCGAAGCCCTACCTTGCAGGGCTGGATGTACGATGGTGTTATGCTCCTCATTGCAGTCGGTAGATCCCGCTGCAATGTAACACCTCCCAGCGCGGTGGGCTTCTCTCTTCGAGGCGTCCTTTCGTGTTCGATCATGTGCCGGCCGGCTCGTACGAAGTGTATGTTCAGACGAGAAAGAGATGTCGACCGTTTGGTGGCTTGAGATACGCCTACGAGTACACCAACGGTATGGAAGGCAACACAAGATATATACGCGACGGTTCAGCACGCCTGGTACGTACTCGTGCTTGCCTGTCTCTTACCTCATACCGATCCTGATGCTGCCGCTACTGGTGTGGCTCCCATCGGCAAAGCAGAACTGCGTGGAATCGACTGGATTTTGGTTATTTTTTGTGTGTTGTCGATCGCACCGGCTTTATTTGACTCGTTTCGAATGGACATCACGACATCACAGCATCAGCATCACAGCAGCATATGATGAGCACACGCAAAAATCTCACCACCCCCCTTGTAGAAACAGGCTACTATTAATAAGAAAGCCAGGCTGAGATTTAGAGGACTGATATTTAGAGGAAAATAAGAAGTTCGAGAGTCGTTATATTGAAATTAGTGTAGAAAGCACCCTCTCTCAAATGAGAAATCCAGCCTGGACCAGAGTTCCTGTTTCTTACTACAGTAGGTATTAATTGGTGTCCTGTACTGTACATGTACGACTACGTACCGCCGTTCGTAGCTACCTATATATGCGACACACGGTTCAGCCAGCGGTGGCGGTTGTCAATCGTGCCCAGTCGCGCTTACGAGCAGCTTGACCGCCATAAGCCCCCAGGAAGTCTCCAGCCTCTTGGCGCAAGCAGTCCCAAAGACAGTTAGGCAGGCAGGCAGCTGGTGTTTGTTTCCAAGTTGTATACGTACCAGTACAAGGTTCCCCTTCGGGATGTTGGTCACTTGAAATCCCGGGGGTGCGCAAGTCGAAAAGAGATCGCACGTGCTTCATAGTTCTCTTTTTTTAGCAAACATGTGGTATATTAGACTGCTGTATTTTTCAAAGGAAAAAGTAGTGCGTAGCGACCGCCATTGCTAACGAAAAACAGGTCACGAGATGATATCGTATCTGAGATACAGTGGACTACCGGTGTATAGAAACTTTAGTTCGTTGTCCAGGCTCAACGACTTATTTTGTTTCCGACACCGATCTAGCTATCTATTTTGTGTAGGGTTTAAAGTCGATCCCATACTGGTGAGCTGTGTTTTAAAACCGAAGTTTTCACACCCCGGACAGCTCATGAGGTAGCTCATCTGTCGTGTATAGCTCAAGCTTTGAAACCATGTGCAGATGAGCTACCGATTATAGCTCAAGCCTAGGAAAACATGTGTAGCTCATGTAGCTCATATAGCTCATTTCAGGACGGATGAGCTAGCTCAGGCAGATCATATAGCTCACCTTGTGCAAAAGTGTGTAGATGAGCTATCCTCTATTGCTCAAGCTTTAAAAACATGTGCAGATGAGCTACCGATTATAGCTCAAGCTTTGAAAACATGCGCAGATGAGCTACCGATTATAGCTCAAGCCTCCAAAACATGTGCAGACGAGCTATCGCCTACAGCTCAAGCCTTCAAAACATGTGCAGATGAGCTACCGCCTATAGCTCGAGCCGGGAAAACATGTGCAGATGAGCTATCGCCTATAGCTCACCCCGGGAAAACATGATCATAGCTCATGTACGCAGCTCATTGCAGCTCTTTCCCGGCGAACATGCATATAACACCCTCACTTTGGCTTACATTTACTCCACTTTGAATATAATCTAGAAAATTCCAATTATTCCACCTTGTGCAGAAAATGTTCAGCTTTCGGTTTCTTAACTCAAGTTTTTTCGTCCCATACTAAAATCAAGTAAGTCGTATTTATTTTTGTTCATCCTGGTCAACTTTATTTTCGATGTTCTTTTCGTACTTTGGTTTTCAAACTCACACTGATACTGAAATCAAGTAAATACAAGTATCGTCTTGGTCGAGAGATTTCCAGCCAAGACTTTTTGTTATCAATAGAGATTTGGTACGGAAATAAAAATATCGTCTTGGTCAAGACGAGGCTTTCACCACATCCCGGACGAGACTTAAAATACACCCCGGGTATATTCCAAAAGGTCTCGGTTTTGGAACTCCGCGCGCACGCGAGCTTTGATCCACATTTATTATATATAATGACATCTCGTGAGCTTGGTCATCTGTCCCCTATAGCTCAAGCCTTGAAACATGTGCATATGAGCTACCGCCTATAGCTCAAGCCTCCAAAACAAGTGCAGATGAGCTACGACCGCCTATAGCCCAAGCCTCCAAAACATGTGCAGATGAGCTACCGATTATAGCTCAAGCTTTGAAAACATGCGCAGATGAGCTACCGATTATAGCTCAAGCCTTCGAAACATGTGCAGATGAGCTACCGATCATAGCTGAAGTTTTGACAACATGCGTAGCTCATGTAGCTCCTATATTCGTAGCTCATTTTGGGCCAAATGAGCTAGCTCAGGCAGATCATATAGCTCACTCCGGACATATGTGTGCAGATGAGCTACCGATTAAAGCTCAAGCTTTGAAAACATGTGCAGGTGAGCTTTCACCTATAGCTCAAGCGAAGGAAAACATGTGTAGCTCATGTAGCTCACGTAGCTCACCGGTGAGCTAGCTCTTTAAAGAGCTAGCTCAAGCTACGGTGAGCTGATCTGTCCGGGGTGTGGAAGTTTTATTTTGTTCGTGCCAACCTAACTAAGCTCGTTTTTCTTGACCCATAGTTTATGAACTGTAGGCACCCACTACTACGAGTATTTGTGTTGAATGGTGATTTGTTATGCCGAGTAGATCCACGAACAACTCGTGAATCGCGACGAAAACGAAGCAAAACACCCTGATAATCCAGGCGAGGCCAGGCAAACAACCTGTGAGATTGACATCTCACCAGCCGGGCCACACTACAGCAGCACATATCATGCAGAGTAAATAGAGTATAAATAGCTCAGTACGAAGACTATACACACAGAGCGGACCTAGAGTACACAATACCGGTACAACAGAAGAAGTGACTGCTGCTGTATACAGAACAGTACCGACAACATAGCACAGAGCACATACAATAACCAGTACACAACGATTGAGCACACAGAGCACACACACGGTCATATCTAGTTGTGGTGCTGGAGAGCAGAGTGTGCACACAATAAATAAAATAGTACACAACGAGGTATCACGGCTGTTCTACGCTGTACAGATGAGTGTATATATGCACAAGATCATTATGACAGATCTGTTGCCCGACGAGTCCCGCCCCGGTCCTAGATAAGAGTATTTACTACCTTTTGGGCGGGTACCCTGGTACGCGTTTCGCAGGCGAGTACTCGTCTAAGGGTACCCGTCGAACACCTGGGTACCTCGGTGCCCGGGCCCAAGTTCTCGGCGAGTATTAAGTGTTATCCATACCCGTGACGGGTATTGGCTGTTTTGTTGTTTTCAATCGCTGCTGTACTGCGTGGCTACGTCAAATCAGAGGGGGAAGTTTTGCTGGAATCGGATACGTCAAACATGCACACACGCATGCATACACAAACAAAACTGAACACAGCAGTAGTTCGTAGCTGTCACAATTAGACCTGCTGGATTCCCCCTGCTATTGTGTGCTACGGGTCCTGCGCACGCCAACAGGACACCACAGCCGTCACAAAGGCAACAATCTGAACAGCGGCTACTGCGTGTTATGCAGCTTACTCCTACAGTAGTAGGCACTGCTGCACCAAAATACTCGTATTCGTACGTATGTAGATCGGCCTATCGTTCACGTAGATAAAGAGAGGTAAATGTCATATGCCCCCGTACTCGTACTGTACATAGTACTCGTAGATCTGTGTATGTACTCTACGTAGATTGCAAAATATTGGAAACAAATTTATAAATTTACATAAAATGCGCATATGTTTTTTCAAGCGTTTCGTACAACTGCTCTACTGCTGTACACAGCCCAGAGAGAGCAGACGCAGGCAACATGATATCAACTACTGCTGCACGACGCTTGATGTATGCCTCGTTCAATGTCGGTGGGATTTTTGCTGTCTCGTGCGTGGTGCGTACGGTGTGTGTTCCGTTCATGCGGCGGGCCAAAAAATAACCATCAAAATTGCATACGGTTGATAAAAAACAGTCGTACGTCAGGTTTTTTAGAGCAGTTGCGACGCAGTGTCAAGTCGGAACGCCTCCCCTGAGTTATTTGCCAGTATTTATGACTTTGAAGGCCCAGAGCACGCTCCACGGGTCTCGGCCGGGACCAGCACTTGCGCCGTGGCGTACACGCGCCCCCCCCGCGTGCCCCGCAGCCGACAGCGCGAGAAAAGACCCGCGGCCGGAGGTGAAAAGTAAAAGTATTCCGGGAAAATGTCCATTTGGTACCTATACATGGAATTCCTTAGGAGGTTCTTTTTCTTTCGGAAGCTTTCCTCGGCATATGTTGGTACTTCACAGCCACGCTCAGCCTCTAATTGTCAAAGCAGAAGTTACTTGCTTTCCGGAGGTTCTCGGCTTTCCTAGGTTTCTGTGTTTTTATTACTGAAATTGCAATTTCAACTTTTTTACAAAACATTTTTGATGTTTTTTTTTTAAAATTCCGGTTTTGGGTTCGTGCGTGTACCCAGTGAACACGACAGCGCGCGCGAGCCCGGCACCACCGCGGGTATATGGGAGGGCGCTGGCCAGTAGAGGGGGGGGTCAGAAGGAGCGCGGTCGTTTTTTTCGTGGCTAGGCGTGGCGTGTCCATCGAGACACGAGGGGAGCATGAAGATCCTCGCTGTTGCTGCTGCTGCAATGAATCCAGTATGTATGTCCGAAATTATAAGGATTTTTATGTGTGTAACAAAAGAACATTCAAGCCAAGTTCAAGCGGTGCGTTATTTGTCGAAAAACTAAAACTATTATTTACAGAGGCATGGCACATACAAAGATCGAAGGTACTACAGCAGTAGTACTACTGCTGCTGTTGTTGTTGTACTACCACACTTAGTAGTCACGAAAAAGGCACACATCACACCCCCAGCAGGCAGCGCAGCGCCGTGCTGCGAGCCAGGTTGCTGTGCTTGCTCTTCCTTCCGAACATACAGCTCTGTTGTCCTGGAGCATGGAGCTCTATCTATCTACTACTGCTGTATGCATTTGCAAGTCGCCTGTACGTTTGTTTGTTCTTTGTGTGCGTGTGTGTTTTTTTTTGTGTCGTACTGCTGTCGTCGTGCACAGGTATGATAGTTGATTTGCCACAGAATATATGCCACAATACAGCGGTAGACGGGTACTGCTGTACGTTCAGTTGCGTACAGCAGTAAGTATTTCGCTGCATTGCATCATGAATCTCTTTGGCCTTTTCAAGTCGGTCTTTACACATCGTGGTGGACCTCTTCTGCCCCTTTTATTAAGTTGCGCGAGCGTAGCGGGCAGCTGTCCCTCGGAGCGAAGCTTTGCTTTCTTCGCGATGTTTTTTCGTGTTGGAAGATAAAAAAATCACCACTATTACTTTTTGTTTGTTTCCGTCCTGTATTCGCCGTCATACATATGGAGCTCTTGGCATTATCAAGTCGCCAGTTGAAAAAATATTACATGTTCCTCTTTTACGCTTTTCACATTTGGTTCTATTCTTTCTTCCGCGAGCGTAGCGGGCGGCGTTAGCCGCCCGCGCAGCGGAGCCCTTGTATAGCATACAGATGAAGATCGTATATACTGTGAATACCACATCTCGGACAGATCATGTACATATATTTAGATCAGACAGATGATCGATTCCCACTTTATGATCTAGATCTTTTGAAGGCAGACATATCCCTGCTGTTGTGCGATCTATGATTTAGCTATATACGTAATGCTGCCGGGATGGACGCCGGCTATTCTGCACGATCTGGCACACGTTTCCTGGGCGGGATACGTAAGTCAGGTTATTTTGTTCTGCTACGAGTAGATTGTATATATCGTGATCTACCCGAGGTGCGTACATGCTTCGAAGCATACTCGTCATATATGAACACGCCAACTCTGAGTTCCAGTCTAGAGCAGCAGCTATGGAAGCCGCGTCATGGGTCGACCGGGCGTGTTCTACATTCCTCGGGAAGGACTTGAACATGATTTCGAGGCCCGTGTCTCCCCCTGACATCTGATACCTGTAGTGTCTGAGGATCAGGACGACACGCCGGCGTTTTTTTTTTATCTTCGTACTCGTATATAGCACTTTCAAATATTTATAGTTCGCCTGCCTCATGAGTTCGCGAGGTGCCGGGGGGCTCTTGTGCCAGGTGTACCCCGCGGCCTTAAGTTGACACGTTCTTTTGATTTATAGAGAGCATTTTCGGTAAGCAGACCGCTTCTCGTTTCGCAGGTAGATACTTTATAAGATTGCCTCTATGTAGCAGCCGCTGGGGTCAAACCTGCGCTACGGAGGAGTAGTAGTAGTAGTAGTAGGAGTAGTAGTAGTAGTAGTAGTAGTAGTAGCAGTAGTAGTAGTAGTAGTAGTAGTAGTAGTAGTAGTAGTAGTAGTAGTAGTAGTAGTAGTAGTAGTAGTAGTAGTAGTAGTAGTAGTAGTAGTAGTAGTAGTAGTATTACGGGGGGCCATAGTAAACACTAGTAAATAGAACCTACTGTACCCACAAAAACCAAAGTATTGACATATTTATACTAACATTTTTTTTTTTTTTTGTCCATCCCATTTATTATCTTCGCCCTTCCTTTCTCTCTCCTTCCTAGTCGTAACTCAGATCCGGGGTCACAAAGTAGGCTCTTCTCCCTCCTCCCCCACTACGGTTCTTGCCTTGCATTTTTAGCGCGAGAAGATTCCAGCACTTTCTTCCCTCGTCGACTTGCGTCGGATTCCGTCTACCCAAGCCACGAAGGCGCTCTCAGCAATTGGTTCCTTTTTTTTTTTTTTTTTCAAATAAAGTCAAAATCTCTTACCACGGTGGGATTCGAACTTGGATACCAATGATAGCAGCCTTTGAAGCTGACCACTACTCTACCGGGGCGACCGGGTATGTTATCCTATTTACTACGGTCTCAGTAATAGTATTAATAGTATTCATATATACCATATATCGTACGAAGTATCTTACCAGTGCAACAAATTGCAATATTGGTCGTTGAAAAACATGCTGGGCAGCAGCTTTGTTTCTTACCGGTACATGCATACTAACACAAAGCACCGTGTTTGAGTATTTGTAGAATAATGTGGTTATACACAAGGGCGTGATCGGTTTTCATCGCTCGGGATTACCACATCCGAAACGTTACCAAAGCCGATTTAAAAAAAAATATCTGGTCGATTTTTTCTGATAGTATATTGTTCAACTTTGACAGCCTCTCCGTGGGCGGGCAAAACGAGCGCCGAAAAAAAACATCTGTCCGCCGACGCCGACATCACCTCCCCCCGCGTGGTGCTGCTTCACGATCATCGTGGCCGCCGCCATATTGTCCCGCACCCCCTTCAGGCCGTTCGCGTCCATGCTAAGCCACCCGCCTCCGCTAACTAACAATGACGCCGCTGTATCGCATCTCAAAGCGAGACCTAAGCGCTTTACAGTACCTATGGTGTACGTACTGCTGTGCTGTGCTGTGCTGTGCTGTGCTCGCCAATGTGGTTAGGTTTCAGTGTACTGGCTTAGCTTTGCAGGGTGCTTATTGTTTTATCACTTCTCGTAACTTTTTGTAGAGATGGAGGCGGTAGCAGCGGGGGATATCGCAGGCTGCACCCCCGGAGATATAACGAACCCGGAATCCACGTTTATCCCAGCAACCGACGTGCGCCTCTACTTTTGTTCTTGAAACCGTTCTTAGAACCGTTCTTAGAACTGTTCCGCGATGCGACTGCTTTTTTCATCGCGCTTTCAGTCCAGCGCATTATCGTAATTCTGACCCGGGGTCCTAAGGTAGCTCCCACCCCCCCCCCCTCCGACCTCCTGGACAAGCCGTAGTCAGGTGTTTTCCCTTCTCCCCTCCCCGCGGTACATGAAAAAAAAAGTGCACGAAAAATCTGTTCGTTCCGCAATCACTCACTCCCTATTTCCAACGCTCGTCGACTTGAGGCTTGAGGTATCATACTGCCCATCTCGAGTGTTACTTATTTTGTTTTGTTTTTCCCACTCCTTTTTCTTTCTCTTCGCCCTTCTGCTCCAGCGCCGTCTCTAGTCGTAACTCAGATCCGGGGTCACAAAACAGGCTTTTCTCCCAAGGGGATAGGAATTGCAAAATTTTTCTTTGTAATATATGTATTGAGCACCCAAATGTTGGAGGTGTCTCTATTAGGAGTAGGAACGGTGCTCACTCTCGAAAGGGATGCGTGGTCAATGGTCAAATGACTAAGGCGAGCAACAAATGAGTACCCCCCCCCCCAACAGGTTGGGTTGGCGTCGGTTGGCAACGACGCTGTAAAACACGCCACTCGCTGCGTGAGCTAGACAACCAGGGTGCCGTTTTTTTTTTTTTTTTTTTGGCGGTCACCAAAGCTGGCGGTCGAGTAGATCATTTGTGCGGGGTGGAGAACCTTTGCTCCGCACAAGGGGAATGGTCGTATCACGTAGTGTTAATATGGTAAGGCATCCGCGAGGCAGTTACATAGTAAAACCCATTGCTGTCTCCGGAAGTGGCCACACCAGAAATTAAATTAACTCATTGAAGCTGTCGTCCATATGCAAGTCCGCCTCAGAGGCGGTTCTTAGCAGGATGCAGCTCACCCTCCATGCGACTCGCCCAATACCTCCACGGCGCTTCGCCGCTTGGTGCAACAATGCTCTGACTGGTTGGTGAAAACCTGCCAACGTGCTCACGTCCCGGCATTGTAGGGATGCGAGGCGTCCTATGGTACATAGTGGACTAGCCGTGCAGCGACAGTGTAGGTACACGCCCCCCCCCACACGCCCCATCTCGCTTGCGTGAGCATAGACGAACGACAGCGGTCCGGTTTATTTTTTTTCTTTGGCAGGTCACAGCATCGCCAAAGGCCAACAAGCCCCCCCCACCAACCACAAAAAAACCAACCCCCGCGCCCCCAAGCCAACCAACCCGCCCCAAAGCTGCGTACGAGTACAAAAAAATACTAATCGATACACATGGAAGAACCCTCCTCCCTCGCCGCCAACAACGCACAAGAACAGAACGAGGCACGAATCAATCCCAAGTACGCCTCGTCCATAGAATAAAGACATACACACAGAGAGAATAACCATTGCTGTCGTCGAAGTATGGCCACACCGGTGGAAGAATAAAATTAACGTCATTGAAAGAAGCTTCGTCAAAAAAGTCGCGCAAAAAATTCTTAGCCAGGAAACAGCTCACACCTCCCATGCGACTCGCCCACAATACCAAAAAAATCCCGGCGCTTACACGCTTGTGCAAAGCAATGATCCTCTGCTGGTTGCCGTGAAAAACCAACGTGTGCTCCGACACCGGCATTGTAGGATGCGAAAGGTCTAGGTCATACAATAACCACCGACCAAGCCGTGCACGACATGAGATAATGAAACCCCCCCCAACACGCCGACTTACGCGCTGCGCTGAGCTAGATCAAACCAGGGATGCAACGGTTTTTTTTTTTTTTTTAATGCGGTCACCAAAGCTGGCGTCGGAGATCATTTGTGTGGGGTTGGAGAACGCTTTGCTGGTCCGCAACAAGGGATGGTGCGCGTATACGTAGTGTCAATAATGGTAAGGGCATCCGCGCGAGGCAGTACCATAAGGTAAAACGCCATTGCTGTCTACCGGAAGATGGCCACACCAAGAAATTTAAATGAAACTCATTGAAGCTGTCGTCCATATGCAAGTCCGACTCAGGCTGTCTTTAGCAGCAAGCAGCTCACACCTGCCATAAGACGACTCCGCCCAATACCTCCACGGCGCCTTCGCGCATGGTGCAAGAAGCAATTCTGGCCTGTGGTGAAAAAACCCAACGTGCTACCGTACGCATTGCTAGCGGATGACGAGGGTCTATGGTCATATGAACCTACGGCGACCGGTGCACGACATGAGTTACACGACCCCCCCCCCCCCCCCCCTCCCCCTCTGCTCCCTCCTCACTACGGTCCGAGCCTTGCATTTTTATCGCGAGAATATTTTATCGTTTTTGCTCCCTTGTCGATTGGCGTCGAATTGTGCCTACAAGCTATGTACGCCTAACAACTGTTAGTGTACCTTTTCCTCGGCCCCTTTCCGCGTTTTTTCATTTTTTTTTGTTTTGTTCCATGACTTGAGGCATTCTTTGTCGCTCCGATCACCGCTCGGGTGGCGGGACTGGCGAAATGCGGCGCAATTGATGCCTCTTGGTCGTGCGGGTATGACCGGCGAGGGAGATGGAACGGCTTGGAAAGGCGGTCAGAGAGGCGAGGGGCGCAGGGTTCTTTGAAGATGGATTCTCTGGAGGAGGTACGGCCTTGATATACACCTCGCTCCACCGTAAGATATACCGGTAGCATACACCTTTAAACCCTAACCGTCGTGTAAGATACACCCCCTATCCCCTGCTGTAAGATATGGAAGGTATAGCTCCATTCACCGTACGATGCGACCCCCTGCTTCGGTAATATACATACCCTTAAGGTTCCTTGCTGTAACTCGTTTTGTCTACTTTGCTTCAGAAACGGCGCACCTTCTAATTGATTGCTTTAAGTGTTTCCCTTGGTACGTATTCCATTCCAGGCACAGAGGCAGTAGATGTAACGTATAGCTTCAAACAGATAGCAACATAGTTCGTTACAATCAAAACCTTTATTTAGTAGAACAACTCTAAGCCCCGTTTCTGTTTTATTCATTTAATATGCTTCGATTCACCAGCTTCCTCCAACTACTTCGCACTCATTTTTTCTGCGACTCTTCTATGTTGTTTTGTTTTGGGGTACATATCGTAGGTGCCAGAAGATCTCTCAGACAAAGTGATCGCGGTCGAGTGCCCGGTGACGGGCAGGACTCTGGACTGCTACGCCGAGCGATTTGCCGTGGTGGATGGAGCGCGCTACCTCGTCGCCTTCCCCAAGGTCCTGGAACGATATGACATGATATGATATGATATGATATGATATGATATGATACGATATTATATGATATGCTATGATATGATATTGCATGGTATGCCATGATATGCTGTTATGTAATGTGAGGCGATATTATACGGTATGGTATGATACTACAGTATATAATTGTGATGTGACTATTAATATTATGTGATATTATATGATATGATATTATATTATATTATATTATATTTTATGATATTATATGATATGATATGATGTGATACGATAATATGTGATATGCTTATGATACGATTATGATATGCTACGATCACGAGAGCGAGTCGAGTTGCTAAGTTACACGGCCGCCTAAAATACTTGAGATGATAACTAAATCGCTGCAGTAGTATCGCTATTATAGACTGTCCTTCATCGCACAGACCACATTCAGTAAGGGGGAAATAAACCAAAAACCGGATTGTGGGGGAAATCGGGTTTAAACACTGCGTTTTTCCCCATACGTTCAAGAACCACGCTCGCCGTTTGCCCCTTGGGTTACGTTTGTGAACGTTTCAGGACCCCGCAGTGGCTATCGCTTTCGACGAAAACGGAGAAGTAGCACCAGTGCCGATCGACGACCCTCTGATGGACGAGCTGTTTCCTCTGGCGGAGGCGTGCGTGGCGGACTTGGGGCCGGACGTGACCCTCTTGAGGTCAGGACAGTGTGTGTGTTTTCACTGAGCAATTAATGTCTTCTAGGGGTGGCGTCTTATTATCTTTGAGCTCCTCACATGAGCTTCGAAGGAGTTTTGCTCGCGCAACCTGACCAACAATATCTGTGCTCTGTTAAGAGTGCTAAAACAAGCAATACTACAGCAGTAATAGTTGCCAAACGAACTGGGTAGTTCAACTGGTCAGAAAAAAAAATGGTCTCTTTCTCTGTGTGTTCAACTTCAAGCATGATGTTTGTGTGTGGGTGTGCTCTTCACATTCAACCTCTCTACTCGCCCGCTTTCAGCATACCCAGTGGCCGTGCCGATTCTTCATCCTGCTGTAGAGATATGTTATACGTACAAGCTCTGTGCCGACGAAACTATGTATAATACGACACAGAGATAGTACTGCACATTCAAATGCAGTACGTACGGAGAGTAGATTATGCCATGTCATGCTATGCCATGCCATCGTACTGGATACGACAGGCACAACATACACACGTCAGCAATCCAGATACACTGCTGTACACCAGTTAAAAGTGAACACCTCGTACCCTGAACATTGTTAATAGTTATGAATACTGTATTATAGTACAGGACTGCATTGGCGTACGCTGAGTTTCTGTTGTTGTTGTTGTTGATTTTTTGTCCATCCCATTTATTATCTTCGCCCTTCCTTTTTCTCTCCTTCCTGGTCGTAACTCAGATCCGCGGTCACAAATTACGATCTTCTCCATCCTCCCCCACTACGGTTCTTGCCTTGCATTTTTATCGCGAGAAGGTTTCAGCACTTTCTTCCCTCGTCGACTTGCGTCGGATTCCGCCTACCCACGCCACGAAGGCGCTCTCAGCAATTGGTTCCTTTTCTTTATTTTTTCAAATAAAGTCAAAATCTCTCACCACGGTGGGATTTGAACTCGGGTACCAATTATAGTAGCCTTTGAAGCTGACCACTGCTCTACCGGGGCGACCGGTTTCTTTGAAATACAAAATAAATGGAAAAAATACGGCAGCCGTGAGGTCCTTTTTTTTAAACTAATATTTTTTTTAAGCTTGGAGCAATAGTAATAGCTTGTCCTTTCTTATTGCCTTATTTTCCTTATTGTCGGCGTTCTAAATAGGCTGGGTTTCTTATTGAAAGAAAGTAAGTGTTCCACACG
Source organism: Saccharina japonica (assembly GCA_008828725.1). Taxonomy (NCBI): domain Eukaryota; class Phaeophyceae; order Laminariales; family Laminariaceae; genus Saccharina; species Saccharina japonica. The sequence goes on along the minus strand of MEHQ01003351.1, from coordinate 14,885 downwards.
AAATTCAGTATAATCGCATGCATACACATACGTACGTATCATATGTTCTAGCTTTCCCTGAAATATCAGCCTGTTCTTTTGTTGCTGTCCCTGGCCTACCGGTACCAGAACGCCAACAACGCTCACGGCGAGGGGGCTAGACGAATTGGTAGGTTCGCTCGACGGAGAAGGCGAAGAGATAGAAGGCGAAGCTTTGTTTGACAGCGCCGACAACCAGGAGGAGGGGGAGGAGGAGGGGGAGGGGGGCGCGAACGAGGACGAGGAGGAGTTCTTTGAGGACGCCGATGAGGTGGAACTCCTTGGAGAGTTTTTGCTAGAGGGGGAGGTGAGGCGTTTTTGGAGCTCAGGGCGCGCGGGGAGTGGGGGGGGGAGGTGTACTTCGTATTCATGCATGGCCGTAGTCGTATGACCGTAGACCCTCGCATCCCTACAATGCGGGGACGGAGCAAGTCGGGTTTTCGCCGACCAGGCAGGCATTGCTAGCACCAAGCGGGGGGGTACTCATATCATGTATGCCCGTAGTCGTACGAGGGAGGGATAGATCCCTGATGGGTATGATCAAGCCCATGTTGCCGCGTGAGAGCCGTAAAATCTGCGTGATCTTCATATAGGGCATGTATTGGGTTGGATCTGTACTGTACAAATCCTGCACAGCATTTTTTAACGGCAGCTTTTTTTTAGAATCTAGGCGGTCTCCTGTAGATCATCATCTGTCCCGAGGTGTGTACGGTGTGATGAAACGATTATAAAAAAAAACGTATACGAGTATAGCGTGCATGCTGGTCGTTTGTGCAGCAGCCAGCCCCTCAAATCTCCCTCTGCCGGTTCCCACCCTTTCTTTTTTATGCCCACATGCGATCCAATCTCCCCGCCGCTGCCCCCCCCCCCTCCTAACCCTTTATTTGTCTGATGCCCCCGTCCGATGTGGCGCTATGTCCCCCAGGAGTTTTTGCTGGTACGCTTCTTGGAGCCGTTACTGGTTTTGGCGAAAGAGGCGGAGAAGGGCCGCTTTGTCCTCCTCAACGAAGATGAAGACCAGGTATATAAGCACAGTAGATTGCCCCTTTTAAGTATAGTAGGTAGCCCCTTTTATGTGCAGTAGGTAGCCCGTTTTAAGTACTGTAGGTAGGCCCTTTTAAGTACAGTAGGTAGCCCGTTTTAAGTATAGTAGGTAGCCCCTTTTATGTGCAGTAGGTAGCCCGTTTTAAGTACTGTAGGTAGGCCCTTTTAAGTACAGTAGATTGCCCCTTTTAAGTATAGTAGGTAGCCCCTTTTATGTGCAGTAGGTAGCCCGTTTTAAGTACTGTAGGTAGGCCCTTTTAAGTACAGTAGGTAGCCCGTTTTAAGTATAGTAGGTAGCCCCTTCTATGTGCAGTAGGTAGCCCGTTTTAAGTGCTGTAGGTAGCCCCTTTTAAGTACAGTAGGTAGCCCCTTTTAAGTACAGTAGGTAGCCCCCTTTAAGGGACCCTACTGTTTAATAGTTCCTTCAGGATTGGACTTCCCTTATATACAAACGTCCCTTATAAATTGGAATTGGCGCCGGCCCCTTACTGTCAGTAGTGGGAGAAAAAAAGTGTTTTTTCATAGTATTGGTACCCCATTAGACAACATCATGACGGTGTGGTCCGCTGTTTCGTTGGGGGACGACACATGTTGTGTCCCGAAATTGCAATGCACGACATTGCACAACACAGGCGCAGGCAGCATGATCCAACTTGTTGTATTGCTGTCCGTACGTACTGCCCTTTCATACACCAACCTTATCGTGTGTTTGATCGCTGTGTGTGGATCCCAAAACGTTTTTTTGTTTTTTTTTGCGCTCGGCGTGCCGGCGCCGGCATGCCTTGCCCTTTGTGTTAGGGTCGTAGCTTCTTAGTGGTACTTATCACCATTTACCGACGCAGGCTACGGTAGAGGTGCACCGTTTTTTTTGTTGAGGGAGACCGCTTGAGGAGTCTCTATACTTGACCCAAAAACTGATTTTGGAGGAAATTAAAAGTGCTATATATAATCCCCGACGACTACATATGCAACACAAGAATGAAAAACATTGCAACGCAAGAATGAAAAACATTGCAACGCAAGAATGAAAAACATTGCAACGCAAGAATGAAAAACATTGCAACGCAAGAATGAAAAACATTGCAACGCAAGAATGAAAAACATTGCAACGCAAGAATGAAAAACATTGCAACGCAAGAATGAAAAACATTGCAACGCAAGAATGAAAAACATTGCAACGCAAGAATGAAAAACATTGCAACGCAAGAATGAAAAACATTGCAACGCAAGAATGAAAAACATTGCAACGCAAGAATGAAAAACATTGCAACGCAAGAATGAAAAACATTGCAACGCAAGAATGAAAAACATTGCAACGCAAGAATGAAAAACATTGCAACGCAAGAATGAAAAACATTGCAACGCAAGAATGAAAAACATTTGTTGTTGTTGTCTTCACATTAAAAACCGTGCCGGTCTCTCTATCCAGTACCTTCATCTGTCCGTACTAATCCAACACTTGACACGGTCGATTCCCGTGGTCACAGGCTAACTTACCCAAAAAAGGTATACTGAAATAAAAGTGGAACCCGAAGGGTCCGCAAAGCGATCAAAGCCAGTCAAAAACAGATAGTCTGGAGCCCTCCGCTCCCCTCTACACGCTATGTGAAGGTAAAAAATAAAAATGGAAAAGTCAATGCAACGCAAGAATGAAAAACATTGCAACGCAAGAATGAAAAACATTGCAACGCAAGAATGAAAAACATTGCAACGCAAGAATGAAAAAACGACGATTTCGGGTTAAGGAGCTCGATCATCAAGAAAAAGTTTTAGCCACTGTAAAAAGTGCTACCTCTACCGTAGCACGCGTCTACCGAATCGAGAAAAAATGATCGAGGGTCACCGTGCTCGAGGCGAATCATACTATAAAACCCTAGTCCCAACCCTAACCCTAAGCCAATCAGACGCAATCAACCATAGGCGAGGCTTCCAATAGATGTGTGTGCCAGCCGTTTTCTAGAACAAGTGGAAACGTCTACTGGTTCGTGCAGCTGGTCCACCTCCCGCTCACTGTTGAGCCCTCCTACCATGCTACTTGCAGGGATGAGTCCACTACTGTCCACTCCGTTTTTTTTTCACCGTAAAACGTGGATGAAATTGCATATAAATAGAATATGATGTCCCACCAGGCTTTGCAAATGTGCGAGTTTTGAGGAGATTTTCCGATCTCACAGCAATTTTGTTTTCTCCCTTTTTTTTTTTTTTTTTTCTCAAATATAAATAAACCTGGTACATACGACTTAACTTGACTCGTCGTGCCGCCTTCCCTCACTTCGCCTTCCCTCGGTTCGCCTTCCGCTCGCCTTTTTTCTCCTGCCCCTCTTCCCTCTCGAGCAGGACGCTAACCCTATGGTGGAAGAGTTGCTCGGCGCGGACGCGCTTTAGGTATATATACCCTCACCACGTAGACGGGAGAACAAAAAACGGGAGGCACGCACCGTCCGTAGCGGGGAGGGGGGAGGAGTGCCTGCTGTTTTATAACATGTGACCTTGGAGCTGAGTTACGAAGAGGAGGGGGGGGAGCTGGAGAAATTATTGCAAAAATAACACATGGGGTGGAAAAAAAGAAAGAAAGAATGAAAAAAGAGATCGTGCCGCTAATGTACGACTCGAACAGCTGCCTTCGTGTCTCGTCTTGTTGTTCAGTGATCCGAAAAACCCTTTGGAGCCGCGCCGACGTTTTTGAGGAAAATTCACTTGAATTTTGTGTGGTATGTTGTTTTACATGAATAACACGGGTTTGCTATACGAGTAGGCGTATATGACTACTTGCGTGTTCTCTCTCTTTGCCGATACCGTACATGGATGGGTGCCCTGCAGGTTGCGGCCCTCTGTTTTCCCCCAAATCAAGCTTGGGGTTCCGATTCGCTGCCTGATGTTCGGATTTGCAGCCTGATGTTCCGATTCGGAGCTTTTATGTTCGGATTCGCAGCTTCATGTCCTGATTTGCAGCCTCATGTTCCGAGTTCCGATTCGCAGCCTTTAGTTCCCGTTTGCAAGCGTTTTGCTCCGATTCGCATAATTCTGCTCCGTTTCGAAAGCATTTCGTTCCGCTTCGCAACCTTTTCGTTCCGCTTCGCAAGCGTTTCGTTCCGCTTCGCAAGCGTTTCGTTCCTGTTCGCATCCTTACGCTCCGGTTCGAAAGCGTATTCGTTTCGAAGCGGCGCTTCGGTGCGGACGTTTCGACGCTTTCTGGTGCTCACCGCCGTTTGGATTGTTGATTTTGTGTCGATAGTGTCGAAACCAAACTCGTGGCGCTGTCGAGGCGTTTTGAATTTCCCTTCTAGGGCGATAGCTAGGGGTTTGGTAATTGATAATTACTTCATTACTCATTTACGGGGGGGACCATTTTATTTTTTTTGTCCATCCCATTTATTATCTCCGCCCTTCATTTTCTCTCTCCCTCTTTAGTCGGAACTCAGATCCGGGGTCACTACGTAGGTAGGCCCTTCTCCCTCCCTCCCCACTACGGTACGTGCCTTGCTTGTTCATCGCGAGAAGGTTTCAGCACTTTCTTCCCTCGTCGACTTGCGTCGGATTCCATGTAGAGTATTCGGAACCCCACGATAGACCCAAAAAACAACATTATCCCCCTATGTTCATGAGCCATATTTGATTTTGATTACTACTACGTCCCCCCGTAGTATGATATGTACCTGGTACAGTAGTAGTATGGCGCAACTATTGATTACGGCGGTGGCGTTGAAATTTTGTTGGTATCTTTCGGGCTTGGCCGCGTCTATAACAAGGCCTGAAGAGACCTTGACCCTTGACGTGATATAGGCAGCAGGAGGCCGTGCTTTGACCGCTTGACTCGCCGCCCCCTACACCAAAACTAGTATAATGAGGTCTTGACGCGGTGCTCGCAGCAGAAGACGGCGGTTAGACCGCCTTGACTGACCTCCATCCACACTAAAACCAGCATAATAATGCCTACACAGGCCTTGTATCCGCAGCGGGAGACGGCTGTTTGACTGCCTTGACTGACCGCCCCCTACACTAAAACCAGCATAATAATACCTAATGATGCCTTGACGCGGTATTCGCAGCAGGAGACGGTGGTTTGACCGCTTGACTCACCGCCCCCAACACTAAAAGTAGTATAATAAAGCCTAGTGAGACGCGGTAGCGACATCAGGAAACCGTGCTTTGACCGCTTGACTGACCGCCTCCTACACTAAAACTAGTATGCTGTAATAAGGCGCAAAAAAGCCTTGATGCGCCCGAAAATACCGGTCTCCCACGTATTGTATCATATTTATTTGACTCAGAGAAGAGTTGTATTAATGTGGAGGCCTGGTGTACTGTGGTTTTCGTGGTTTCGTATGCCTTGGCATGGCTGCTGTGTGGTTGTCAGCTTGGGATTGGACCAGGCGGCTTGGCACCATGGCCCGACGTGCAGCTTGCTCTACAGTAGGCGTGGTTACAGTACATTATAGGCCAAACTACGAGACTGACCTGCAATGCTGATCCTTTTATGATTGATTCCAACCACTGTACGTATAGTTTCCCCCAAAAACCTGGGTGCAGTCAGTCACTGTTAACTGCAGCAATAATGACCCCCCTTTGATTCCGTGTGGTTTTCCCCGAAAACCTGTTACGGGGGACCATAATAAAATAATAGTCATCAGGGCCCCTTACATACACAAAAAAAAAATACGTGGTATACTATTAATAGTATTTTCTCCAAGCATATATATTTGGTCCTGATAACTATGTTTCCCTGTAATACGTATGTATAGGTACAGAAGAGTTGAACGTAAGGATTTTTATTTTTTTAATGGCAATGACGATCCAACTCTACTCTGTACTTCCACGCGTCGTGAGTGCCGCTGCCCCCGACATCAACAGTGAGTGGTTAAATCTCGCAACACTGTTAATGGAAGTAATTTTTTACTTCCATGGAAGTGAGAAAACTTTCATGGAAGCAATTTTTTACTTCCTCCATGGAGGAAGTACATGAAAAATTACAAATACTGCTGTGTGTGGTAGACCCGCTTTGTACCTGCGCTCGCGTCAAGCACCCACAACGCACAACCCATCATCTGCAGCATTCAATACTCGGCGATGATACTGCTGTTGAAAAATGATGAACTCGAACTCTAACTCGAATTCGTACCGACCGTTTCGTTTCGTTTCGTTTCATGCTGAATGGATATGATTGGATAAATAAGGCAATTACGCCGCGTTATTTTCTCGATTTCACTTGTTTCACGTTTGGATCTGACCGTCGCAGCGACAACAGCAGCGGCAGCAGCAGGAGCAGCAGCAGGAGCAGCAGCAGCAGCACCGACAGCAGCAGCACCAACAACAGAAGAAGCAGCAGTAGCAGCACTACTGTAGCCTACGCAACCCTTTGCCCCGTGAAGGTTTACCCAGGCATCGCGTAGCTCGCAAGACGCCAGTCCGTCAATAGTGACTTTTCATTTGAGCCTCATTGCACACTGCTGTTGGAGAGCTGTTTCGAAAGATGACTACCTTTCTGTTCGTACTGTCTGCAACAACTGAGTAGCATCACCAACGATGGCGGCTAGAGGGGACGGACAGAGGGTGAGCATGAGCATACCGGCGCGCGTCATGGCAGCTGGCCCCAAAGCGTGGAAGCTCTGGCGTGATATTAGCCTGTTGGGTGAGAGGGCGGAACCTTTGGGCGGTGCTTTATGAAAGAGAGCGCCTACTATTAATAGTGTATACATACCTCCATCGCTTGTAGACCGCGCAACTGGATGGAGCGATTGGGTAGCGTTGGGTCGTACGAGCAAGAAAGTATTTGTGCGCGTCGGATTTTACGATTTACCGGCCGTCAAGACAGCACTGGCACCAGCACGATGATACTGACCGCAGGCTTGTATTCGCAGTGGTACGAAACGCGCGTGTGGACATACACGAGCACCCAGCTCTATCGCACAATCTGGTGTTGGTACGTATCTTCCTCCGAGGGTCCGGGCACCAGGGCTAGGCGTGGTGTCGGTGTTGACGAGAAACGGTTTCGCCGCACGCTCACTGTTTTTCAATGTTCACGATCACGACGTACATACTGCTGTACGAAGATCTTTTGGTACCCACCACTTTATCCGAAAATGTAAGGCGCATGTTAACTTTAAGATTAATGAAAAAATGGTTCTTATATTTCCGGATTTACTGGTGCATGATACCCGTGGGGTACATGATACGACGGGTGGAACAGACCGGCCTCGACAGCAAACACTGCTGCTGCTGTTGTTGCTGCTGCTGCTGCTGCTGCTGCTGGGGATTTGTATGATACGCTCGCTTGCGTTGTCTGCTGTACGGTACATGTGTACGATTAACAGTGCTGTTAGCTCTGTCTGTGCTCGTATATAGTGCGCCCGTACGAGTGAACCCAGCGAGAGTGCTGCGAGCAAGGTTCGAGGTACTGTGCACCCAGCGGCATTGATTGGCAGGGCTGTGTTATCTGCTTGTGACAAGCACCGCCATGAAATAAGAGTATCATCTCGGGATTTTTCATGTTTTCGTGCTGCACATGACAGTAGTCTATCATACCGTGATACCCGTCAATATTTTTTTGGGGCTACGTACATTTCGGGAAAACAAACCAACCAGCAACAGTGCTGAAACCATCAACCTCAAAGCCTAATCGCAAGCAAAGGTTGCTTTTCTATCTTCACGATCCATGATGATATACGTACGTACGTGTATCTTCAGGATTCAGCATGGTGTTACCACCATGTTTTCTTTGAACGCTGTACTGGTGTGCTATATATATGTACGACGAGCTCATGTTAGATACATCACCGCCGTCACAGCAGTCGCCGATGCATTCTACCATACATACAACGTTTTCTTCGCCGCGGCCCTAGAGGTCGTTATCGTACGATTCAGCGAGGACGATGGTATCATGCAGAACCTACAGTAGTGCTACTGAAGGAGGAGACGGGAGCGGGGACAAAGACACCACTCGACCGCGTACGGAGGGCGGTGTGGGGGATGCTGTATGCCGATGACGCCGGCGTTGTATCGAGGTCCGCCGACGGATTGGCGAGGATGATGACTAATATCGTGCAGGTGTTTGGGGAGTTCGGGCTGACGGTGTCGGAGAAAAAAACGGAGACTCTCCTGATGCGCGTAAAGGAGAAGCAGCTAACACCGCCCCCGCCGCCGCTGATCATCGAAGCAGCGGGGCAGAGATACACCCAAACCCTCGAGTTCCGGTACCTGGGCGGCCTCGTCAACGAACATGGCGACCTCACCCGGAAGATCAACTTCAGGAGCAGAGCAGCGTCGGCGTGCGTCAGAAGGTATGGCCCGGAGCTCTTCGATAGGCCGGGAGCACCGTTTCGACTCAAGGCCCGCCTGCTTCAAGCGGAGGTGATGGAGGCACTGCTGTACGGCTGCATGACATGGGCCCCACGTCGCGACCACTACCGACTGCTGCGGACGATACACCACCGGCTGCTGCTGCGAGTTATTGGGTACCAGCGCAAGCAAGGCACCTACCGGCAGCTGTCCTACGCCCAGGCCCTGAAGAGGGTCGGGTGCCAGAGCGTGGAAGCCACTGTCCGGCAGCGGCGTCTGCTGTTCGAGGGGGCCGTGGCAAGGCAGCCAGACGGTCGACTCCCGAAACGACTGATGTTCGGGGAGCTGGTGGGGGGGAAGGACCCGGGCGCGGGGTGCCCGGAGCGGAACTGGCAGACGTGCCTGAAGGACGAATTCAAGGCGTTCGGAGCTACGCACGGCTCTACGGACGACGAGAGATGCGTCTTCGGAGTCCCGAATTCAGTTTGGACGGAAGCAGCGAAGGTGAAGGGAGGAAGGCAGTGGTATAAGGGAGTGCTGCAGGGAGCTGAGAGGTTCATGACCTCCTGGCACAAGGACGAAGAGGAGGCTAGCCGAAAACGAGCGACCTAGCGAGACAAAGAGCGAAGCAATAATAAAGAGACGACAAGAACCAACGGGACGGGAGGGGTGCGGAAAAAGGACGAATCGGCGAGGGAAAAAAACAAGCGAGAAATGGCGGACCGAGTGGCGCGATATGTGCCGGATTGACTCTCCTGGACTGTTTGTGTGTTTGTTTTTTCCCCTCCCCCCATCGCCGCACCAATCCACCACCCCCTCGGGATGACGTGTCTGTGCTATCTCTGTGGTCTTGTTTGTTCGAGTGTTTGCTTGTACTTTTGACTTGTTTCTTTGGCTTTGTCTTTGTCTTTTTCCCTCCGTTGTTTTTGACCTTTTCCTGTTACACTGCTCGCAGGCCGGGGGTACATCAGTAGCACGGGACCATAGTTCCCTTCCCCCGTATAATGTCTGCGTTTACAATCGGGGTGGAGGACTCGATTTGTTTGCCTGACCGGCGTGAACCCGGCACGGAACACCCCGGCATTATAGGGGCACCAAGATAGAATCAGGGGGCGTATACCCCCGATTGGTGATGTTGACCTTTCCAGTTTTATTTTTACTTTCACATAGCGTGTAGAGGGGAGCGGAGGGCTCCAGACTATCTGTTTTCGACTGACTTTGATCGCCTGGCGGACCGTTCGGGTTCCACTTTTATTTCAGTATACCTTTTTTGGGTAAGTTAGCCTGTGACCACGGGAATCGACCGTGTCAAGTGTTGGATTAGTACGGACAGATGGAGGTACTGGATAGAGAGACCGGCACGGTTTTTAATGTGAAGACAACAACAACAACAATACTTATCTTGCATAGCTACTCCTCCTGCTTACTCGTAGCTTGCGCAAGCTAAGCAGTGAGTGTGTACAGTATGCTATCAGAATGCACACTGGATACACCGGCGGACTGCTTGAAAATGCTGAAATTTGCTCTCATGTCCTACTTATACTCGTATGTATTTCGAGTACTGCTGTATAGCTCCATCAACACATACATACGGCGTTACAACTATGCAATGCGTACGTACCTGGTATTCATAGTGTATGAATATAGTAATCAGGACCAAACATGCTTAGTAAAACTACATTAATGTATAGGTTTTTGTATGCGTGATGGGCCCTGATTAGTATGCATGGTCTACCACATTATTTGTCTTTTTGTATTTACTTCCTCCATGGAAGTAAAATTTTACTTGCGTGAAACTTTTTTTACTTCCACATGGAAGTAAAATTTCCCATGACTTTTTTTGTACTTTAATGGAAGTAAGTTTTATCTTTTTTCTTCCATGAAAGTTTTTTACTTCCGTTTCATGGAAGTAAATAGACTTATGTAAAAACTTTCATGGAAATAATTTTTACTTCCATGATTTTATATTTACTTCCATGAAGAAAGTAAAATTTTACTTTCTTTCATGTTTTCTTTTTACTTTCATGGAAGTAAATTTTACTTTCGTGAAAGTTCAAATTTACTTCCATGAAAGTAAAAAAACAGTTCATCGAAGTGAATTGACTCACGTGGAAACTGAAGTAAAAACCCTTCCATGGTTCCGTGGAAGTTTCCGTTTAAAGAGGGCCTCCGTCCACTAGACAGGTCTAGTGTGGTTCCGTGCTGCGTGCTACACGGTTTTCAATACATGGTACGACGTATCAAGTTCGTAATTGGGCCACGTTTTGGTGATCGGGATGGGCCCACTTTGGGCGGGACGGTGTACCAAGTGGGAGCAGGGGTTAAATTCATGCCCTCGCTTCCATGTTTTACTTATATGGAAGTAAAATTGTGTGCCTTTGTTGTTTTTACATTTGTGCTTGAACTTGTGCTTCGACTTGTGCTTACACTTGTTGTGCTTACACTTGTGCTTCGACTTGTGCTTACATTTGTTGTGCTTGCACTTGTGCTTACACTTGTGCTTGTGCTTACACTTGTGCTTACACTTGTGCTTACACAGCAAGCAGGCGTTTGGCCAGAGACGGCTCCGACAGTCCGCCTCCTTTCAGGGAGGAACAGCAGTTCGAGGATCTGACGGAAGAGGTCAAAAACATGGGGGAGGATTTCAACGAGCGACCAGTGTCGCCCAAGGTGCGGGCAATCAGTCGGTGCCGTTTATTGCCGGCGCATATTGACCCTTTAACTCTTAACCCCTTCGGGGACCCTTTATGAGGGATATAATGGACCCTTTATACGGGATAAAAGGGACCCTTTATAATGGATATAAGGGACCCTTTATAAGGGATATAATGGACCCTTTATAAGCGATATAAGGGACCCTTTATAAGGGATATAAGGGACCCTTTATAAGGGATAGGGACCAAACCAGTGATAACTATGGTGGTGTTCTGGTTGCCAACCGTCGTACACACATATTATACGAGTAGTGTGAGCACGTAGAAGTTCGGGTATATAGGATCATGCTCCTCGCCCGTGCCTTACGGCTCTTCCTTGCATTGCAACAACTCATCATACCCCCCCAGGTACACCACGTAGCAGCGGCACGTTGCTGTAATCGTCACCTTTCCGTTTATCGTCAATTTTCCCTTCAGAAGTCCGAAGAAGGTTACAAATACTGCACACATGCACCCACGACTTTAGGGACGAACTACTGTGCAGTACTTGGGGTTATTGGTGTTTTTTATTTGCAGCGGTCATAATGTTTTTGTGTGACGTTTGTTGACATGGAATACTGCTGTAATTAATATACGAAGTACTGCTGTACTGATGTGGTTTTGTGGCGGTAGCTCTGAATACAGCAGTATCTGGTACACGTCAGCACGTGTAAAACTTACCACTCTGACCACTCTGACCCGAAATATAAGCATTATTTGAATTACAGATTAGTATACAAACGGTCCTTATATTCCGCGTCAGAGTGGTACGAAAGTGGGAGGGGCTCGAAAGGTCTACCTGGTAGATACACAGCTCAGACAGAACATGGATTCCTACTGTCTACTGTCTACTGTCTACTGTCTAATGTACAGTATATACTTCGTGATCTACTGTAGATCTTTCAGGGAAGGTATATTCTTGATCTGTCATGATCTACTACTACTGTTGTGGCTATTGCTGACTGTTACTGACTATCAGTCTACTCCTCTACAGACTCAGTATTAGTATAGAGCGCCTGAAGTGAGTATCATAGCCCCAGAAAACAACAGGCGCGCCCTTACCGTACGTAACAGGTTTTCCACGTAACGTAAAGTCCGCCCTCCCCCCTCCCTGCTTTGGTTTCTCTCCGTGTACTCCTGCTATATACCTGGTATACCATATATCGACACTTCACCTTGACCACACTGACTGGCGTTTCTTGCTCCAACTCGAAACAGGAGGTCCAAGCCGGCCGGCTAAAAGACTACGAGAAGACGGACAAGGCGAGTAACCAATGGCTCAAGAGCAATCACGAGGTACAGCACAGTACTACGGGTACGACTTCGCCTCCAACTACTGCCGGTCATTTGTGAGCGCAGGCAGTACAACAGTATTACCGTATACACCAGGCACACTAGAACCCCGCACGTTGGCTCTCCTACCCTGAACGCTTCCTGCCTTTTGGCGTGCAGCACGCCTCGTGAAACAACAGCGTCGCGATGACGTGTATATATATATCTATATTATTAAATGCTGCTATTCTGTCTGTCTGTCTGTCTGTCTGTAATTGAGCAGCGCTATCCAGAGCGGTTCAGCCCCACCTTGCCTCATGGGTAGGGAGGCTGGGTGCCACAACCCGCAGAACACTGGGTCCCATGCCGCGCCGAGCCGTGGCCGTGGCGCAATCCCGATGCAGTTCTGGCAGCCATCTAGCCAGCCTACCTGCTGACTTACAATTTTTGAATTGCTATTCTGGCAGCTGATTGGTTGCCCAAATCCATGCCAGTGGCTGCTGGCTCTTTCTAGAACGTCGGTGCTGAAAAGAGCCACCGAGGTTCCGCCGAACCCGGGGAGGATAAGATCCAATCCCCGGATCAGAAATCCTTCCATAACTCTACAGCTCCGACCAACCGGGGACAAAAACGGCGATTTCCCGGGTCGACACTGCCCCGCACGGTATGGAAACCCCACCCCCATCAGTTGGCCACTGATTGGCTGAGGCTCAGGGCCGCCCCTGGGGATGATATGATCCCATCCCCGGTTCAGAAATCCTTCCACACATGTACAACTCCAACGAACTGGGTACGAAAACAGACATCCCCCGAGTGGACACCGCCTCACAAGGTGTGGAAACCCCAATACCACAGGAAAAATTACAAATTTACGGTTGCCTGGCCCTCATAGAGCCAGCGTGCCGCGAGAGTTGCCCCTCGGGGCAACGTCGAAGTCCCGCTGCACCCGGGGATGATAACGTCCCATCCCCGGGTCATAAATCCTTCCATACATCTACAACTCCAACAACCCGGGGACGAAAACGGAACATCTCCCGGGTCGATACCGCCCCGCAAGGTGTGGAAACCCCACCACTACTGGCTGATGGCTGATTTGGCTGGGGCGCTGGAGTTCATAGAGCCAGCACGCAGCGAGGGTTGCCCCTCGGGGTAACGGCGGGGTCCCGCCGCATCCGGGGATGATATGATCCCATCCCCGGGTCAGAACGCTCTCCCTACATCTACAGCTCCAACAAGCCGGGGACGAAAACGGACATCGCCCGGGTCGATACCGCCTCTCAAGGTGTAGAAACCCCAACCCCACGGGCAAATTTACGGTTTCCTGGCCCTCATAGAGCCAGCGCGCGGCGAGAGTTGACCCTCGGGGCAACGTCGAAGTCCCCCCGCACCCGGGGATGATAAAATACCATCCCCGGGTCGAACATCCTTCCCTACATTTACAACTCCAACAAGCCGGGGACGAAAACGGACATCCCCCGGGTCGATACCGCCTCACAAGGTGTGGAAACCCCAACCCCACGGGCAAATTCACGGTTTCCTGGCCCTCATAGAGCCAGCGTGCGGCGAAAGTTTCCCCTCGGAACAACGTCGAAGTCCCGCCGTACCCGGGGATGATATGATCCCATCCCCGGGTCAGAAATGCTTCCATACATCTACAACTCCAATGAAAACGGACATCCCCCGGGTCGATACCGCCCCGCAAGGTGTGGAAACCCCACCACCACGGGAAAATTTACAAGGTTTATCACGGTACTCGATAATCGAGACGGGACGGGACGGTACTGTTTTTACTTGTTTGGCGGGAAAAAAAATGAAGACGGGACGGGACGGGACGGTAAAATGACGACCAAACAGGTTTTTGAGACGGGACGGGACGGGACGGTTGGTGTACAATTTCTCAACGGGACGGGACGGTAATTTCAACGGGGTAGATTTTCACGACGGGACGGGACGGTAAAATTCAACGGATTGTTTTTCCACGACGGGACGGGACGGTAAATATAATTTTTCACGACGGGACGGGACGGTAAAAAAACTTTTTCACGACGGGACGGGACGGTAAAAATATTTTTTCACGACGGGACGGGACGGTAAATATTTTTCTTGACGGCGGGAAGAGACGGCACGGGATCATTGGATCAGAACAGTTGTTGTTGCTCCAGAGGAACAAAAGAAAAGAAACACTCGTTCGAATCGTACGTAAACAGAAAGCCATCTTGAAATGCGTATTCCCATAATAAATTATATACCGGCACGGCGAAATCACACCGAATTACCTTGCAATTTACAAATTACGCTACGAACTCGTATATATTTACATAATAGTACAGAGCAATCCTCATCATGCTTCGTCCACAGAAATAACCTTGCCAGCCGCAGCGTTTTGAACAGTGACTGATGCGGCAGCCTCCACGTCGCAGTTAGCCTTTAACGCCGCTACATCCTGGAGAACTTTCGCTAGCCCGGGGATCAAGTGCGAGTTGAGCTTGAGCAGCATCATCGTTTCGATTTTGTCAGTCCCAAGGGAGGTGCGCAGTTGGCTAACGACTGCCGAAAGAGCAGATAAGTTGTTCCTTTCTGCTT
>MEHQ01000476.1:373968-385188 GCA_008828725.1 Saccharina japonica | reverse complement strand
AGTCGTTCATCACGCGAAAACGGAATAAACCTGCTCTTCTTCTATCTCTACGCAAACAACACACGTGAGTACCAACGAGTACCCGTTCCATAGGCTGACCTGGCTAGGGATACCCTGTCCTTCTATACCCTAGCTTTATTACATACATATATGTTGAGTGTTCGCGCAGAAGTAGTTTTGGGAAATTACTTCATTTATTAAATAGTTCCTCTAAGTGAGACAGAAGTTGCGGTGGTAGTAGAAAAACGAAGTGGAAAGGATTTGGAGGAGTAACAACCGTGACTTCTCTTGCCTTTTCACTTCATACTTCTCCATTTTAATATACTACGAGAAAAAGCCCAGACCCTTCGTCCCTGTGTGTATGTATTCTTCACATTTAGCCTGTACAGCAGCAGTGTTAGGCACACAGCACTACTACTAGTAAAACACTCACAGGAGTAGACTATCCACACAGTGGTCTTGACCGTGTTCTTGACCCACAAATCGTACCAGATAAAGTATCACATGTATATATTACGTTTTGTTTTGGTCGTCCGCAGGTGCTTTTCATATTGACAAAAACGCGCGGCGAAGCCGCACATGGGTCGAGCCATATCGTGGACTAAGATTAGGGCTAGGGTTGTGTTTAGGATTAGGGTTCGGTCGGGTCGACGCCTTCTCATTGTTTGATATATAAAGACGTAAGACAAAAAAAACACAAAATCAATAAGAAATTATAACAAAATGTATTGGGTACTTTATCTGGTACCATTCGTGGGATGAAGACCGGCTAAGGCGCCTCTGGTTTTGTGACCACACAGTATATACTTATATACGAGAAAGAATCGGCACGAACACTGGCCGTGCTGGTTGTCGACGGGTACTACAGTAGAAAGAACACATACACACGCGTTGTGGGGTTCTTCTTTTGGAAACAAATTGGCAGCAAAACGCGCCTGGCCTGTGTATGTACATGCAGACTTCGACGCGAGTCGACGAAGGAAATAATTGCTGAATTGCTATCGCAATACGAACGAAGGCACGTAACGTAGTGGGGAGCCTACTTTGTGACCCTCGACCTAAGTTACGACTCGGGAGGGAGGGAGGAGGAGAAGAAGAAGGGCGAACCTCATAACTGGGATGGAAACAAGAAAAACGAAAGTGCCCACATCGAGGAATGTCGAGCCCTAGGACTAATCCAGGAAACGTTGTCTCAGGTCCCGTCGGAAAACCAGGAACAGCTTTCGCGCGCGATTCACATGGCAAACGGATTGCCTCCTTCAACCCTGTGCCCATCACTCTCAGTGCCTAGGCTGGAACTGCTGCCTACTACAGTAGTACCTGCCCGCGAAAATCTTCCAGCGTGATCTGCGAGTTTCTCGAGTACCAAGAGACAAACCTAATCAGCTGAAAACACCCAACAGTGTGAACCAGGGCGTAAAATAGGTGGTGACATGTTTCGCTGCCGCACCTTTTTCTCGCGAATCCCGTTTTTTTCACCACGTGCCGAAGGCATGGTGGGGCTTGCAACAAAAAATGTATGCGGGTCCTTCTTCGCCGTAGGCGAAAAACAATTAGGGTCTGTTTCGCCGCAGGCGAAAAATGTTTTGGACCTATTGCGTCGCAGGCGAAAAAAGGTTTGGCGTGTTTTTCGCCTGCGGCGAAAAACAATTGGGTTTTTTGTCTTCATTTCGTCTCAGATACTATGTTTGGGTCTTGTTTCCTCTTTTGACATAGAGTACTTTACTTATTTGGATAAACGGTTGCCGTTTTCCTATGCCTGAGGACGTTCCAGGCAAACCAGGCCAGGGATACTGTGGCATGTGGCGCCTATTCAAGCACCTCACATATGCTGACAATATGTCTGTTGCTTTTTTATTATAGCGTAATTTCGTCCTTGTTTCTTCGCAAAATGCAGAGCATTCTAAGGCAGCCGGCACCACGTATACAAGAGGATAAACCGAGCGGGTTAGACGCACAGTTTGAGTATATTGACATATATATGGTAAAAAAACAAGCGGCCCAAGGTGATGTGGTGCGGGCCCGCACCACGGCCTCCGCCTCGTGGTGCGGCGATTTCACCGCGAGCCGGACGCCTATTTTACGCCCTAGTGTGAACGTGGAGTAAAGACAAAAACGTTAAATGAATGAGCCCGCCTCTATGTTCGTCGGACCTCTCACTGCGTTGTTGTCGGGAGATAAATCACGTCCCGTGGTCAGGAATGCTTCAGTGTCCGATCAGGGAACAAAGGTAGCCCTCGGCCTGTGCTCGAGGCACAGACTATAGTTGTCCTCTAGTGGTGTAGGCTTCGTGGCCCTCCACAGCATATAATAGACAGCTCTTGGTCTGTCTTGGTGGCTAATTTGTTTTTCTCGGTAACCGTTGTTTTGGCTTCCAAGCGCACGTTACCCTGGATACACACACGGTCAGGCGCTGTTTCCATCTGCTTGGGTATTGCCGGGGTGACTCTTCGTGACGCTAACGATGCCGTCTTGTTTGATTGGCACGCCTAAACGTTTAGGCACCACGCCTGTCCTCTACTGCTGTACGTAATTGGGCTGGGGTTGAGGCGGCCGACGAAACTTAACAGAGGTGTTGTTTCCGCCAATATGTATCGTCGATGTCGACGATGTAGTATATATCCGCAAACAACGAAGCATTTTTCCGGAGGTTTGCAGCAAGTACAGTAGGGGCCCGGTGTTAAAAAGCGTCAATTTGGCGTCCCGGCTCAAAGTCTTGTTTCGTGTGCCCTCACCATTGTTTCTCCGCCTTCCGTATTTTTCCTAGGACTTTCTTTGGTGGCTTAGCTACGTACGTATTCATTTTGTTTTTGTCATTCCCCGTTCTCTTTCCGGGACTCTCGTGTGTTACACGAGAACGAAACGGAATTGAGTTGGAAGTGCCACGTACCCGTTGTATGGGTGGCGCCCAAGGGAAGGGAGACGGAGGGTCGGGGGGGTCATAGCGAAACCAGGACGGACGAAAGCAGGAAAGAGACGGCAAACAGAGTAGGTGCCAGACCGACTAGCTGGTAGAACCTGCCTGTACTACGGGCACAAACCTGCCTCGGCTGGCCTTCGGTGTGCTCCGGCTGGCTGTCCTATCCTGTCGTTCTCAGTCTTGCTCTGTGGGCGCTGTTTCGGTCCATTTCATTTTCTTTCATTTCATTTGGTTTTTTATTGGAGGTCGCATCTCCTCTGGGAGAAGCACGACACTTTCTTTCTTTTTTTGTCATGCTTTTTATTTGGTTGCTTGATTATTGATTTGCTTCAGTATATTTACTTTTTATTATTTTTTCTTTTCGCTTTTTTTCTTTTTTCTCTTTTTTTCTCTTGCATGCACCTGGATTGCTAGCAGGGTAGGTCTTGCCTGTCGTATATGGCGTTGCATTGTCTGCTCTGCTTACTGCACTGAGTGTAGTATCTCTGTGTCGTAGTTTTGTGACCACATAACTGGTACCTTTTTAGGATGAAGAATCGGCACGGACACTGGGTGTGCTGGATGTCGACGGGTAGAAAGGAAGGTTTAATGTGAAGAACACACACACCAGCAATATTTATTGCGGCATTACATATTTGACGATTTTTATTACTGTAGTCTCGTTTCAAATTTAACCGTTTTCAGCGTTTCTTGTTTCTTTTGTGTATATACCGCGAGAACAACATATCACAATGACAACAGAGAGGCCAGCCGCAACCGACGAGCACTTCACTCTAATGAGTTCATACCCTTCCAACTAACAACAACGCCAAGAGCGTTGTACAGGCACGGCTGAAGCCACAACCTGCTGTATCCACCATGAGTTGCGGAGAGAATCTAAACAACACTGACATCACTCAACGATAATACTCGTCGGCATATAAACTATCACTATGATGACCGACTCGTCCCCCACTAAGAAAGTAAAAGCTCCGCGTTGCGGACACTGGGAGTCAGCGCCCGCCATGATTTCCTCGTCCCCTCCCCAACCAGTGGAGAACACCTGTTCTTCGATACTGTTTGTGTTGACCACACAGGTTTCCACACTTGTTTTTGTTTTTCCGTAAACTGGTCATATTCCCAAGGGAACATTCCACACTTGTTTTTGTTTTTCCGTAAACTGGTCATATTGTTTTTGTTTTCCCGTAAACTGGTCATATTCCCAAGGGAACATTCCACTAGTAGTGACATCATAAACAAAGAATAAACATAGTATTCAAATAAGAAGAATAAAAACGAATGGGGGCTGTGATGGGGCTTGCTGTACTAATAGTACGTGATACCGTTGTCTGCACGGGTACTCGTACACAGCACGGCTGGGGGAGCTTTTAATGTTTAAGGTGTCCTTTTCCGTGCTCAGCTTCGGAGCGACCTCATTTCTTACAGTTGGTGGACGGCAGTCACTGCTGTTTCTTATGCCGGCTGGTTTCTATTTCGTTGCCCGGTTTGAACTTTAGTCACACCCAATTTTCCATTTTTTTTCACACAGTCTCCCTTTTTTAACGGAATATTTCTTAAATGAGGGCCCCTACTGTATAGATAGGGTTCCAGTCGGCGGCATGAAGGGGCTGTGACTGGATGACGCACTCATTCCACCGTGCATTGTTATCGTCGAACCAACAGTACCTCCTTGAAACCTCATCATGCCTCAAGCTCGGAAGGTATATATCGGTATTGAGTTACAGTAGTAGGTCCATTGTTTATTAGAGTTTTTCTGAGGCCTTACTCAGGTTCGATTTTTGATCTTGGGAACTTTTCCTGCGGGATTTAGCCACCACGGGAATTCACGGGGTTTATTGGACGGGAACTGGCTTCCACGAAAAACTTTCACGCGAGAACTAGCCAGTACGGGAATTCGTGGGATTTTTGTAAGTACCCACCACGGAAATTCGCAACCACCGTGATGGGAACGCAAAACGAAAAAACAAAACTCTGTCGCGATCGGCGGGACCATGATATTCCAAGCGTTTCGCAGCTCCATTCCACTCTTCGGTAATTGGGCATATCGGGAACTGACCCAGTCAATTTTCATCCCGTACTCGTGCTAGCTCGGCATTGTATTTGAGCATGAAACCGCCTCCACATGTGTGGGTGTGTAGTTCTTCACATTGAACCGTTATGCATACCGTTAAGACCCAGCACACCCGGTGTCTATGCCGACTGTTTATCCTACAGAGATACAAACTGTGTGGTATCAAAACTACGACACATATATACTACAGTACTACTGTAGTAGTGCATTGGAATGCAGGAAGGCGGTTAGACAATGCGATGACATGCCATGCTATTAATAGTACTGGATATAGCGAGACAGGCACAACCTACACGCGTCAGCAATCCAGAAACACTGAAAGAGAGATAATAAAGTAAAGGCAAAAAAAGAAAAAAGAATCGGGAACGGTTTAGGATTTGAAAAGTCCAGGCTCCCGGTGTCATTCAAGACGTGTACTGCTGTCATGTTGGCGTCTGAATTATAGGTTGTTGCAGCTATTAATAGTGACGAAATATTCATGTTTGCTTTTCCAAGGGAAACTTATACGAGTAGTAGACGAGTAATATCAAAGCAGTATAGACGCCCGAAGAATGCCATCCGCCTTTCGTGATCTATTAATACATCATTCGACGACGATGGCCAGAATGGTCAGAGCAGGGCTCCAGTCTCTCCGGGAGGACGGCATCCAACCCTCCTCTCTCTTCTCCTCGAGTCGCACCCCCCACCGCTCGTAAAATATTATCGCGGTCGTCGTAAATACTTAAACCAGGTGGAATTCCGCAATGAGTCATATACTGTCGGGTAATACGTAGAAGTACGCGTAAGTACGTGGTGCACGTTGTATACTTATAATTTGTATCGGGTACATAAATAAGATATACCGCACTGGCTGCGGTGTATGTACTGTACAGTAGTGATCGCCACGCACCCTACGGTCCATTGGTCCAAATATAGACTTGGAACGTCTTGTCTCAGACGGTGTACGAAGGTGTTGCTCAATCTGTTTGTTACGATTGATGTCCCGTCGTAGACGAACATGAAAGGGCACCGACCCTCTTTTGCCATAAATCCTCTCGCAGCACAACATGGGAGCCCCCCCTACGACATCCCTCCCTTCCATAGACGAGAGGAAGTATAACCGTCGCTTGTTTCGCGCGCAGGGAAAGTTCACACAATATTAGAAAAATACGCATGCAACCTGATGCAACTGCAGTGCCTTGTAATATCGTAAGTACCCCTGGGGTGTAAATTTCAAGCCGCCAAGTAATTTACAACTACTCGTACTGTAGTACTGTATGCCAAATGTTCTATTAATACTCACCACCTGTTCCGGCTTTTATCATGTTTTGATAAAACGAAATTTACTGATGACTTCTATCGGCTGGCACATTCCCACACCTACACTTCCCCGCTACTCCCACTTCGCAGCGGTGGGGACCCCCCGTCACTGCTATTGGGATGCGGTCGAGCCGCTGCGCTAAGCCTGCTAATCGAAGGTGAGCAGTGCAGCATGCTACGGTAGTATCCAGGGATGGAGTAAGTACACCCTTGGCAGGTGGTAGCGCAGGCTTGCGCTGGTAGTGGTGAAACTACCTGGCTAGCGTGTAGAGCTAAAGGATGCTTCGTTCTGAAAGTTGCTGTTGTGGGCGGAATGCAGAAGACGACAGGAAAAATCAACAGTAAGAGATATGCGCGGCCACTACCATGCTCGATTAGCTGGGCTATACCCCTGCGCAGGTTGCATGCTACTGATCCTCCTAGTGATCTTCTTGCACCACTGTTCCCCGACGTTTGCTCGTGGAAGCTTAGCTTCTCCAACGTCCCCGTGATCATCCAAATACCCTCTTCCCGTGATCTTGCCTGTACGTACCTGATGGTCGTTGCACCACATAACTCGAACGCGATTGAACGCTTTACTGGTACGTAATTCCTCACATTTCCTACCAGTACTCGTACGTGTTACTTCAAAGTAGTGCGTAGATCGAGCTCATGCCACTGACAGCTAGGCTTCCCCTTCTTCAGCACTATACTGCCACATGCTACTGAGCGTTATCTAGATTGCCTGCTGTAGTATTGCACCGGTAGTCGCTACGACCTCAACAGGTATCACGACAACGTGCTGATGTCCTCTATATGTATATACTCACTTGAGGACCTCCAAACCTCACCCAAAACACACACGAGTTTCCTAATTGAGAATTGCCTTTCCGATGAGAATGAAAATCGATTTTAGTATTTTGTTATTGTTTAAGAGTTGTACTTCGCTCACGGTCAAAATTTGATCTAGAAAATATGTTCCTCGATGGTAGGTATCGATCCACGAAAAAAAAGTTGGAATCTACCTTGACAGGCTCGAAAAATCAAGGATTTAAGGGAATTTGCATTTAAGAGCGAGGTACCTCGGCCATAAATCCAGATTTTCTGGTATCTTCGATATGTTCAGACTGCCGATGCCGATTTCGTGTTTTTTGTTTTGTCATCGACGGGTGTCACAACTGACAATAGTTTACAGTGAAAAAAATTACTGTGAGGGAAGTACATCTCGTACAATTCAAAAAACAATATTTTCGATTTTCATTCTCATCGGAAAGGCAATTCTCAATTAGGAAAATCGGCTGTTATGTGGAGCGACGTCGACTTCACAACAGCGTTTCATTGAACTCGTACGCCCGTACTCGTAACACGTACGAGTACAACCTTCGGACCGCTGCGTGTATCGTGTAAACCAGGGTTCGAATTAGTTGGTGAAACGTGCGCAATTGCACCAAAAATCTGAAATATCAGCTTTTTTTGCGCACAAAAAAAACAGTAGATGTGCGGCTTTGCGCACATCTTTTTTAGGCCCCCGCACACTTTTGGCCGCAGGCCAAAAAATTGTGCGGGGCCACTTCGCCGTAGGCGAAAAAAAAAATTGGGGCCTATTTTCGCCGCAGCCGAAAATTGTTTGGGTCCGTTTTCGCCGCAGGCGAAATTTGTTTTAGGCCTTTTTCTTGTGATTTATTCGACAATTTCCTGCTGAATTTGTTTGTGGCTTTCTTTTTTGAGGGCACTGAGTTCAAATTTATGACGGTTTTGTATGTCCGTGGATAAAACAAGGCTTGAAAGGGTCGCAAATACAGAGGCTATGCTTGTCTGTGTGTTATTTGCAAGACGAGCGAATGAGAAGTACATTTTGAGTACATTTACGCACATACGTCCAAAACTTTCGCCTCCGGCGGCCCTCCGGGGACCCTCCGGGGGCCCTCCCGGGGGGCCCTCCGGGGGCCCCTGCGGGGAGCGCACCTCGCCTCCGGCTCGGTGTGCGCTACGCGCACATGTTGCTGGAGCACTAATTCGAACCCTGGTGTAAACTAAAATATTTGGGTTCAACGGGCAGGCAACTCTTTATACCTTCTACTTTTATTGTATTGCTATCACACCCATTCGTTGATCGACTACTCTGTGGAATCAACTCACCATACACCACTTCTGCTGTTGCTGCAGCTGCTGCCACAACCGCTGGGTACCATTGAACACTGGCTGCAATGTGTGCCTGGTGTCTACACGAAATACGCCTACCTGGTATGGTACTTTCGAGTGGACATCATAAACAGAGTACTCGTACGAGCTGGTTCAGGCAAATCACCCCAAATTTCGTCAGGCACGAATGCCGCATGCAATAGCAACTTCAATGTGACATGTTTGGTATCATACTGACCGCCATGAACAGTGGAAGAGGGTGGCATCGCCAGTTTCTTCTTCAAGGGCCTAGAACTGGCGCTACCGACGGAACTGTGGTCCGACCAATCACAGACCTTCAAAGAGGTCAACAATAGTCAGGCGTTTCCGTAGCAATACCTTTTTTCCACCC
The DNA here is from genome assembly GCA_008828725.1 of Saccharina japonica. Lineage (NCBI taxonomy): Eukaryota > Phaeophyceae > Laminariales > Laminariaceae > Saccharina > Saccharina japonica. The sequence continues at coordinate 376,386 of MEHQ01000476.1, read as the reverse complement.
CATTTGTTTTTCCTGAACGAGCCGCTTCCAGGTGGTCCAAGGCATGTTTGTGCAACGTTTCACGCAAATATTCGAATATCTGACTGCGTATGATCCATATTAAGTCATATTTAACGCCCAGAATCGATTATCCACTGAACTAAGTAATTACGAGGCAACGCCCATTTATTGCACTTTTCACACCTCGGATAACGTAACACTTAACGTTTTATGTTAATGTTACGCGTCAGCGGGAAAAAATCGTAAAATTACGTTACTACTGTCTGTACGTTATCTAATTTCCGGATTTTGTGATAACATAGTGTTAGTGCGATACGATATTGGCGGGCGATCGCGTAATATTATATTAGAGTGTTGTCTTGATCCCGTGATGACCGCAATATAAGTGTTACGGCAGCCCATCATAGCGAGTAACACTACGTATGTTAGTGTGTTACCGAAATTCCTAGTTGCCATCGTAACACACGTTATAGGGATAAAGTACATGGTCAATGAAGCGTTAACATTATGTTACCGTGTCATCGATATCAGCCCGTAGCGAGTAACGTTATGTTAGTGTGTCAGCGGAATTCTTACTTGCTGCCGTAACACACTTTAGACGGATAACGTACAGGGTCCATTAAACGTTTACATAACACTATGTGTTAGTGTATTAGCGGAGTTGTCAATATTACCTTAACATTGTGTTACCGTGTTAGCGACACCAGCCCGTAACGAGTAACATAATGTCAGCATGGCTCCTTATTCTTACTTGCTACCTTGGCACACTCAGACTGGTAACGTACGCTTACATAACACTATGTTAGTGTGTTAGCGGAATTCCTAGTGGATATCCTAACACACGTTAGGGGGTTAACGTAAGTATGTATATAGCCAATAAAACGTTGACATTATTATATGTTACCGTAGCAGCGGCAGCAGCAGTCCGTATCGAGCGACGTTGTGTAGGGGTGTTAATAGAAGTCTTGCTACCAAAGCCTACGTCAAATGGACAGCGTGCGTAACCAACTAAACGCTAACAGTATGTTACTGGGCACGTGTTTGTTGAGTTCTACAGAATGAAACCCAATCTACGTACGTATGAGTAGGTAACATTTTCCTGACCACAGTAAAACGTTTGGGCCGTGTCCCTAAGCATGCGCTGCAGGTGGTATTGCCAGGCCCATCCTTTTACTAATAATGAGGGGACGAAGAAGCTCTGCTGCTGTACATAGCCTACAGCAGTAGGAGTGGTGGCACCTATGCTACGAGAAGATCTGTTGTTGTTGTGGACAGCTACGAATCACAGGTGCAGAGTTTTCGTCTTCAAAGTATGCCGAATATCAATACCGATTTGGGGAACCAGGAGACACACAACACTTAAAATACTTGTACAGAGGGTTCAAAGGTTAGACCGACAAGCCGAGCGTAACGCGACCTATACTGATGCTGCTGTTGCTGCTGTTCTGCTGCTGCTGTATGCTGACGATATGTTTTCTTGAATGAAAAAGAAAGAACCCAAACGGCACGTATACGTAGATGTTCATTCGCGTTGGTTCAGCACAACCAGTATCCCCAGCGTTATGCATTGCATATTTGACTACTGCAGGTACTGAGGTCGCGCCTCATATCCACTACGAGTAAATTACTACAGTAGTAACTATGTTACTGGGATGTCAGCAAAATTGGATAATACGGTTACATTATGTTACTCCGCGACGCCGCTTTACCCCTAACACGGGTAACACATGTTAGATCTCGGGAAGATCCAAAGGATAACGTAGCAACATTATTTTGGAACGACTTCGGCCCCAACGGTAACTTAGTAACATAATGTTACGGTCGGACTGATTATTATGGTAACACAGTAACGAAATGTTAAAATCAGATGTATACTGACGGTAACACTGTAACATACTGTTGGGCAGACCTCAGCATTTAGGTTAACATCCTAACATAATGTTACGTATCGGCCGGCTAAGACTGTAACGTATCTAACGTATGTTAAATGTTACGTTATCTGACCTTACTTGGGGCGAGTCTGCTATGCACCGGGCCAGATCTGCTATGCATTGACCAATCATATCGCTCCATTTGCTTTGCATCGTAATGCACCCAATGAATGGAAACCCATTTTTGCTTTGCACTGGCCAATCAGGAGACGTTATTTTGCTTTGCATCGCGCCGCACTTGCTTTGCATCGCGCCGCAAGACCATTGCATCGCTCTTCGCACGCAAACACCCGGCATTTCAAACACCTTGATCTCCCTCTACACGCACCCCTAGACTCTCATAAGCTGGGGCTCAATCTACGCGTACCGTTGGGCTCCCAATAGCTCGTTTTTGTGGTGACGGCGACCTCCTGCTTCGACAACCAGTAGCACACCTGAGCACGCCACAACACGACCTTGGCCTGAGCGGGCGAGTACGTGCTGTGTG
>MEHQ01000476.1:342562-373728 GCA_008828725.1 Saccharina japonica | reverse complement strand
AGGGCCCGTATTAACGAAGAAGAAAAAAAATCAATTTGGAAAAAAAATAAATCAAATCCGCTTTTCATTGGCCAAAACACGCACCAGCACCAAAGATTAGGATCTTGGGGCATAATATTTGGTGCTGGTGCGTGTGTTGACCAATGAAAAGCGAATTTGAATTTTATTTTTTCCAAATTGAATTTTTGCTATCTTCGTTAATACGGGCCCTTAGGGCCCATATTAACGAATATAAAATAAATTCAATATGGAAAAAAAAATCAAATTCGCTTTTTATTGGTCAACACACGCACCAGCACCAAAGATTAGGATCTCGGGGTATAATCAATTTGACTTGGACGAAAAAACCAAGAAAGTCCCAGGACCGTTTTGGGGGTAGAATTCAAATCAAATTGAGGAGTTGGCCCGACTTGGGCCGGCATGTCCACGGTGGGCAAACACCCCCGGTACAATCTGGTCATTACTTGGTCGCATCGATAACCACGACCGAGGCGACAACACGTGAACCACAACCCGAGGCCATCGGGACAATAGCCGCGCCCACGCTTACAGACCATAGCACAGCGTACCCCGGCGGTGGCGCCTCAAAACCTATCATGGCGGTCGCAATCCCAACTTTTCAACCAGCTCGATGCTCCAACGCGATCAAAAACCGAGTGATCGACCCAAAAACAGCAGGATACGCTCAAGACTTTGATAACACCATCGCCATCCCTGTCTCGCCCGTGGCGTTTCAGGGATCCCTACGCCCACCCAAGATAACCTGAGAGCGATTTCTTCCTAGCCTGGGCCGCCGAAAGCAAAAGTATGCTGGCGGCGGCGCGCACGCGCCGACGCATGCCTCCCTCTCGTCTCCTCTCGTCGATTTTTTTTCACCTGAGCGTTGTAACGCATGCTGAGTTTTTTCGATTTCAGAAATATTTGAACGAGCAATTAACTACTCCCCGTAGGACGCAAACCAGTTATTTTTTGCGAAATCACATCCAAATAGGATACTATTTTCCAAATTTAAGTTTTTGCTGTCTTCGTTAATACGGGTCCTTAAGACCCAAATTTCTCAAAAAAAAAATACAAAAACAAACGATGTCTGGCGGGGAACAAACAAAAACAAAAGCATTCGTTAACGGCTAGGATAGGGCGCATAAAACGCGTGTGCTAAAATTCAGGGTATATCCCCAATAAACGGCGTGGACATTTATTGGCTACTGAATACATTTTGTGCGGTATATGCTTGAACCAGCCTATACAATTTTCGTGGATGAGAACGGAAATGATTGAATTTACGCATGAGGACCCTTGCATAATTGTCGAAGTCCCCCATGAAATAGCCAAAACACTTTTTTTTAATGCTTGACGACCTGTTTTGCACATCGAGGTAATATTTCTTAAGGGGCCCGTTCGGTCATGGAACAAAAAGAGTACTTGAGATTTGAAAAAAATACATTTTCGTCTTTTTTACAGCAGCAAATAATACTTCTGGTAAAATAACAACATATCAGTACTCCTTACGGAACACGGCACAGCTCCAGTTCTAATGCCCAGACGCCAACCGACCAACGTATAGCTTGTTTGTTATAGTCTCTCGGAGGTATTGGGGGTCTTGGATCTGCAAGGGAGCGTAGGCATTGCTGTGTTTGCATCACGAAACGAAAGTGCCCCGCAGCAAGATTTTGAATACTTCGGAGCTCCTGTGTGGCATTAACACTCTGCTGTGGCAACGTAGGGCGCTACGGACGGTCGAAGGAGAGGCCCAGGTAGGTCCCCCCTACTCTTAATAGTGCCCGGCGTCCTCCCCAAACAGCTGAGTTCAGTATAAGCAGCCGGAGAAACTGCCGTTTTTCAGATTGGCCTTGGGTACCAGGGGTATGGCGAGTCGTTTTCGAGTAAGAGGCACGTTTCGTGTGATGAAACACGCGTCTGATCGATACGCCTCATCACACACAAATGTTGACCATAACCTAGGCTCTCTGCAACTACTCATCGGTTGGCAGTCTAAGCATTAGAACTAACTGGAGAAATGTCGTTTTCCGTAGGGAGTCGTGAAAAGGTAGAAATTACACCAGAAATAGTATTGCGACAGAAAAAACAAAACTGTTTTGTTTTTTTTGCACTAATAGTTTTTGCCCGAAGGGGCCCCTTCAATGGATGAGTACACGTCAACTCTAAAAGGAAAATAAAAAACGAGAACTTGGAAAGAAAATCAGCCATTAGGAGTAATATTTACTGCAAATGGAACACTCCTTCGTGAGGTATGACTGCATTGCTTTAAGTACTTCACAGCGATGAGCATGCCTGTATAAACTTCAATCCGCTGAACATCTGCCGCCAATTGTGAACCACAAGCGCGAGCGACTCTGCGTTTCCGCTTCAGTTCGTACGGAAACTATACCCAGGAGAGAACAGTCGCACGTCCGCCCAGGGTACTGCTGAAAGAATGATGCGTGTCGAGGCTCTGCCTCTCGGGAGAGAGATGGCAAAGGCGGCACCGAAGTGTCTGTGACGAGCACTTGTGAAGAAGAAAATAAATGGTTTGAAAAGGGGCTTATTTGGGCAAAGGAGGAAAACAAAAAGAGTGATCGAGGTCGGGTATTCCTCCACCTCATCACGGAACAATGCCCAAGCTACGGGCAGGTGTATTCTACGGCAACCCGTCCTGTTCCTTGCAACGTTCCATGATACGTCATTGTAACGTTCTCTGTAGCTTTCTCTGGTGGTAAACTGGTTGCCCTGTACTACGATCAACTTGTACAAGTAAGTTGATTAGAATACGTGGAAAGAATAAACTCCTATTTCTCCGCATATGATATATATCCGCATCTATATAGAACTACGATGTTAAGTTTACTTGTGCGAAGTGACTGCACGTCAACATAGAAATGGATCCCAACGTCCATATTTCAATAACTGCTGTTGTAGCTTCGTAGGCCCCCTAGAAGCGTTTTGCGCTCGGGGCAGCCGGCGGGCACAGCAACAGCGCGCCGATTCGTAGGTCCGAAGCCTGCACAACTTCCTAAGTATTGGGTTTGAGCCACGCACCGTACGTCGATTTTACAACAGCAGCAGCAGCAGCAACAACATGCCTGTGCTTTGGGAAGGCATGAAGCTGCAGCTGGCAGTAGCGTGGTGTTGTGCACGCAGAAGACCGGGCGTACGAGTTCGAATGCAAGCGGTATTGTGAACGAAGCCAAAGGTGTCATTCTACTACAGTATGCACCACGAGTTCCGATGTTGCGATGAATAAAAAGTGTTGTCGTACTAGCTGTAGTACCAGGTATAGAAGGTACGGTGCCGGCTCGCTCATAAGAAAGTCAACCTGAGAAATTGAAAACATTAAGAAAGCTATCAGCCTAATCAGTGCATAAGCTTTAAGAAAGTGCACCCTTCCTGTGGCCGGCCTGGGCCCAAGCCACCAGTACTACATAGGGAAAACGTCTTCTCGCGGACCGAAATAAAAAAACACAGCGTAAGAAAGTGTGCTTTCGCGCGCGCCCACAATAAGAAAGTCAGCCTGAGCCCGATTTCAGGTTTCTTGTGAGAGGGCCGGTACTGTATGTTGACAGCAGCAAGCGCTACAGAGCCCCCAAGATGAGAACAGAACATCAGCACCGAATAATATAGAAGAGGGAAAAAACATTAGTAGTGTTTGGCCACGGCGTCCAGCTAGTAGTGCGGTCTGGCACTGCTACCGACGTACTGCTGTACTGGACATACGGCGTATGGGCTCGGCAACATAATATCATCGCTCCACATGTCGCCACGGCAGACATATATTGAGTTATTTTGTGTAATCGGTAAACCGGTGCATGGGTTAGAGACGTAGAAGGATGATGCCCGATCCCGCCATCGGCGCGTGCAGAAGACGTAGAAAATGCGTATTATTACCTCCACCTCCGAAGAGGATGATGGGAGGAGAAAGGGGAAAAACGAAGTCCCCAAGAGGAAAAAAATAGGAGTAGAAGTGCTCAGGTAGGCAACGCTGCCCGAATCCCATTTTCATATCGTACCACAAAAGACACTTACGAGGCTATGCCATAGATACTGGCTCAACCTTATGGTACCACGAATTAGTATTCCTGTACGTACGTGTGAGAACACCCACTGCTCACCGATCTATGGAAAACGGTATCCGACTGTTACACGCACATACCACACAAGAATACCCACATCCATGCCATTGATACGTATTGTACCACAATGGTATGGGAATGTCGGCCCGCGGAACATCCGCCAAATAGACCTCCGTACGAGTAGATCATACGAGCTATAAACCAACACTCAAGGAAATATTCCAGACACTAAAGTTCTACATAGATAGATGCAATGCAGTTCCACAAATCAAACAATGATTCCATTACAATCTCACATTGTGTGCCAAAAGGTAAACTCCCATTCTCATCCGAAAGGCAATTCTCAATAAAGAAAATCGGGTGTTCAAAGCTGACCTCGAGAAAACGTACGCTTAACGCGATGCTTCGCGCACATATTTGAACAACTGACTGCGCAAGACTTAACACCAAGTCATGTTAAACGGTAAAAGTTGTTCTGGAGTACTGAAACTACAACGTGCAACTGTAGTAATATGGCAACGCCATGTTATGTTTTTTTCACTTTTGCAGCACACATTATATGCATGTGCACGTTCGAATGTCCACGCCGGTATGGTGAGGTATAACGTGAGAAATTCCGTACACGTGCTCTGTGAGACTTTGCCAAGTCGTTGCTGGATGTTGTTTTCTCGCCGCGACGTTTGGATTTTTGACCCTAATATCTTACTTACTATGTAAACAAGAATTCCCTTCGGACGGGTGTACGTACTCGTAGCGATTAGCGGACCATGTTACGCGATGTACATGCCATCATTATCGTGCTTGCAGTTTGGAAATCTGATATCAAAATCAAGCTTACAAAGCAATAACTACTATTAACCACACGTATTACTGTTTGGATTAAAAGAGCGTGACGCAATAATATCGAATACTACTGTCTACTACTCCCGTTCGTTTCGGTTAAGAAGGGGAAAATAACGGGGTTGCAGAACTTAAAATATAGCGCACACAAATCATGGGCATCGTTTGCGTTTGTGAACGCCTTACGGTCGTGATTGATAACCGTGATTGCGGATGCCTCCAGGAAAGGGAGAGAGGCCTGAAATGTGTTAGCGCCAGCAAATTTAAATAGTCCCATTCAATCGTGACAATAGCGGTTCCCTTGTTAGATATCTGGAACAATGACTGGCACATATCTGAACATATTACATGCGGTAGTACCAGAAAATAGGCTTCGATGAAATGTGCATTTAGTACATCTGCCCTAGATGCATTGAGGGTGCTTCTCTATGACGACTACCGCGGCCTGATTTGCTTAGTGATGACTACGGCATACCCGACCTGCACAACCGTGATATCGTGACTGCTGTCAGGTTTCCCGTGATGAACTTCCTGAAGGCTGCTTGGCTCAGCTTGCTTCCGGTGGTTGCTTGGACGCAAGGGCTTCTGCCTTGCCACCCTGAAACACAGGCGCGAACTGTGTCAACAAATTCAGAAGCGGCTACGCTCGCGAGTTCGGTTCAGTGCGCGAACGGCTCCTTTATCGTAGAGTGGCACGGAGACGTGGTTCTTTCTCACACAATACATATCGCGCAAGGGACGTCAGTCATCATAACTGGAGCGGCAACAGGCGCTACCGTCGACGGGAACCACAAGACACAACTGTTTACTGTCGATGGTTCATCTTCATTACACCTCACCGATTTGTTTCTCGTGAACGGCAACGCGACACTCGGCGGGGCTATCCGCGCTCGGGATCAGTCCAGCGTTTCATTCGGCGGCAACGTGACGTTCGCGTCAAACAGAGCTGGGTATGGTGGCGCGATATACGCAGATCAGTCCACTACTGTGTTTTGGGATGGCGAAAACACTATATTTCACAGCAACTACGCTTTTTATGACGGAGGTGCAATACTGGTGGGAGGCTCGTCAAATATTTCGTGGGATGGAGTCACGGTTTTCAGCAGCAACTCGGCGCGTTACGATGGAGGCTCCATTTCCTTGATCGAGTCCTCCCAAATGTCCTGGACGAACACAACGAGGTTCGTGGAAAATGCAGCTGAGAGTGGTGGCGCGATACATGCGGCTCAGTCTACTATTTCGCTTTGGGGTGGCGAGGACACTATATTTCGCAGCAACTTCGCTTCTTACATTGGGGGTGCAATAGCGGCGGGAAAGTCGTCATATATTTCGTGGGATGGAGTGACGGCTTTCGTCAACAACTCGGCCGATTTCGCAGGAGGCGCTATTTTCTTTACCGAGTCCTCCGAAATGTCTTGGGCAAACACAACGACGTTCGCGGATAATACTGCTGTTTACGGGGGTGCGATATTCGTTCATTCCTCAACGGTCGTGTGGGATGGCGACCACACCACATACATCAATAACTACGCTACATATGTCGGAGGAGCACTCGCAGTGATAAGCGGTGCGTCTGTTTCTTGGCATGGTGAGATGGCATTTAGCAACAACTCGGCAGGCTTCAATGGAGGTGCGATATACACGAATTTTTCATCTGTTATGTGGGATGGCAAGGGGACGACGTTCAGCAGAAACTATGTTTCTGAAACTGGAGGCGCATTACTGGCGGAATACTCGACAGTTTCTTGGGGTGGCGAAACGGTTTTCGTGAGCAACCACGGCACCCGGGGGGGCGCGCTGTGCATTTCGTATTCTTCGAACATGTTATGGACCGGCAACACAACCTTCCAAAACAATTCAGCTAAGACAGGGGGGGGGTTAACTCTGTTTGGACACTCAACTAGCGCTTGGAGTGGCACTACCACGTTCGCCGGCAATACAGCAATTACGTTTGGAGGGGCTCTGGATGTTAGTATGGACTGTACTGTTTCTTGGACGGGTACAACAACGTTCTCAAGCAACATCGCCAGTTCGGCAGGAGCGGTGTTCGTGTTGCAATCGAACATTTCCTGGACGGGGAACACCGCGTTCGCTGACAACATAGCAAACCTAGACGGAGGTGCGATGCACTTCATGCTTCGTTCGTATCTTGTTTGTCGCGGTACAACGACCTTCCGTAATAACACTGCTACAAATGGGAACGGTGGGGCGCTAGGCATATTCGGAGTTGTGTCCGACGAAGGTCCAGAACTCAATATTTCTGGTGTGACGACGTTCACGAACAACAGTGCGTTTTCCAGCGGGGGGGCAGTGTTTTCATCTGCCAATCGTAGGGGTCAGTATTATGAAGGGGTGGTGTTTCGGTATAACTCTGCAAACGTCGGGGGGGCGATCGCAACGTTTGGTACCGGAAGCGGCGACGACATTGACGTGTTCCCGACCACATGTTTGAGGTGCGAATTCATCAGCAACACGGCTATTGAAACTGGAGGAGCGGTTCAATCTGCGTTCGGGCTAGAGGAGTTTATTTCTACACGTTTCGAGAACAACGCCGCAGGTGTGTAGTGAACAGCAGCAGTTGCCCAGTGTTGCAAATTACTTTATTCATGTTTACAGTAGTGGAATACTGAGACTCTCTTGCTTGTTTTTTCGGGCCTGCTTTCTTGGGTTCCACGGAATCCAACACATCGTTCGCTCAACTATGACATCTACAACTCAAACTCGTGCCTGCTCAACTCTTACCGGTCGTATACCAGACCAAGGTGGCGCTCTAAACCTCGGCGGTGTAACAGCCATATTCGGGTGCTCCTTGACCGCAAACATGGCGTTGAACAGTGGGCTGGCCGTCGTCACCGTCGGATCATTGGAGATACATCACTCTTCCTTCCAAGGCAACGTCTTATTCTGCGACGAAGGAGAATTTCTGGAGGAGAGCCTACAGGTATACTACATAGCCTGTCCGATCTTCTCGTCGTACCCGTAGTTTCGGTCTGAGTAATTTCCTGTCCACTCTAAGCGTGTTCGAAATGCATGGCCACGCCTAATATGTTCTGAGGTTATGATCATATCTGGGTTGTCGTATTCTAGAACTATACGCCACCCGACCTTTGACCTTCAGAAAGGTACAATTTACACCCTGATAACCAAGTGATGGTCTGGGTATTCGTTGAGAAATGGTGTCAAGCACAAAATGATATTGGGTTAAAGTCCTCGGTGGATGAGTACACGAATAGCCGTCATAAGCCTTTGACCATATAGTGCTACGACTATCGAAGCACACGTCTCAAACCTACTAGACCCTTCAACGGATGTGTCGTTTAACGATGCGTTCTACGATAAAAATACGTAAAGCGTTTGGTCCGTTTTCGGCGAGGTGTGAAGCTTCTAAAGTACGGTAGTGGTGACTGTTCAACTTCTCGAGGATTGTGTAACCGTAATGGTTGCATCGAGCGGAATGGGTGCTCGTTCACTTCCCTACATACGTAAAAACATTGTCTGCTGCTGCTCTTGGTGCTTCGATCCAGTATTTCACGGGCATAGCTCAACAAAGTCGGCGTTGTACAGAGCGGCGCGAAAGCGCTGATTAAGGTAAAACATCGCAAGTGGCGGTTATGGTAAACTTCAATTCCCGGTATATGATGTACTGTCAGCAGATAGGATAAAATATGCCCCCTACTTGTGTGTATTGGCAGGACTCCTCCAACACTCCACGCTACGACAGCGTGTGTCGCGGATGCCCTCCATGGAACGACTGCCACAACTGCACCGTCAGCGACATCAATTCCGTTCCAGTTTGTTCGGTTGCGCTGGAACATACTACTTCCGCCGCACCTGGTACTACTCTCGAAACGCTGAGTGTTAACAGTGGCTACTGGCGTGCGACGAGGAAAAGCTACACAATCCGTGCGTGCTACAATGCCGGGTCGTGTCTAGGAGGTCAGACGGGAGGAGACTCCTTCTGCGACGACGGATACATGGGACCATGTGAGTGAGCGGTGAATGCCGATGAGGTCAGTGAGCAGCGAGTGTACGTCACGTAATGTCGTTAGACACGAACGTCGGCACCGCTGTGATTCAACCCCCTAACCACCACTCTTCCCATGTGCATGCCTGGAACAGATTGCTCTGTGTGTCAAAGTGGGTACTCGTCGTCGTTATCTTCAACTTGTACGCGGTGCTCGTCATCAAGGCGCCAGTGGTTCGTGGTCATCGCTGCTATCGCCGGGATAGTCGCCGTCTGCGCGATAGCCGCCTTCTCGGAATTCTTATTGTCTACGAGCTTCGATGAACGGGAAAGCACCAGCATTTACAGCAGAATGCTTCGAAAACTCCCCGTCCAGGGCCTCAAAAGCGTCATTGTGATTTGGCAGATTTTGACCCAGGCAAGTGATGGGAGTGTCGTTGTTTAGCAGATTGTGACCTAGGAAAGTGGTATTACTGTACCTGCACTTTGTGTTTGAAGGGAACCACCAGCGCGAACTCTTGAAAATCTAGATTGTGTCTGGCATGTACTCGTTTTATTACAGCAGTTGGACTGCAAACATGGTCCCAGGACCTCCCTATTAATAGTGTAGTGAGTAGAGGCCCGCCCGACAAACACGTTGTCAGTTTGAGATCAAGCTTGATGTTACGACGAACCGATCAACCGCCGACAAATACGTGCTAACAATATCTTCCTGCCGCGCTCTCGCGTCGCACATTAATCGAACAACCATCTCACCGTATGTTTTCTTCCGCGCAGTTCGCATCTGTGGTCAATATCACCTATCCAGGGGTGTATCAGACCTTCATGAACAGCTTGACCGTCATCAATCTCGATATCGGGTTCATAGTATCCGCTGGATGTCTATGGTCGGGCATCGATTTCCACGACAGACTTATCGCCGACACCATCTGGCCGCTGGCGGTTCTCGGGCTGCTGGCGATGACGTACCGGATAGCTCTGCACAGAAATTCTACCGCCGTCGATGGTGTGCGGGAGAAGATTCACAACAAGCATCTGTCTGCGGTGCTGTTTCTGTTGTTCATGGTGTATTCGTCAGTGTCATCGACTGTGTTCCGAATGTTTGCGTGCGACGATCTTGATGACGGGGAAGAATATCTCCGAGCAGACTACCGAATTATGTGCACGGACGCAAAGCATAAAGGCCTCCAAGTATATGCTGCGGTAATGATCGCTGTGTATCCAGTGGGAATCCCCTTGCTATTCGGCGTCTTGTTGTACCGTCACCGCGTCGTGCTGTCAGACATTTGGGCGGACAAGACAGCAGCTCAATCAATGTCTAGCTTGTGGGCACCGTATCGGCCCAGCTGTTTTTACTATGAGGTTGTCGAGTGTGCAAGGCGGATCATGTTGACGGGTGTGGTCGTCTTTATATATCCGAATGACACGGCGCAAATTGCTATAACGATCATAAATTCGTTTTTTTTCTTCGTGGTGTCCGAGGCGTTGTCGCCATACAAATCGGTGTCGGACACATGGCTATCGCGGTTTGGACATGTACTAATATTTTTCAGCATGTTTGACGTACTGCTGTTAAAGGTCGACGCATCGCAGGAGTCGAGCGAGAGTCAACGTATATTGGCGGGTGTGCTCGTAGCAGGGCACGTGGTAATGATTGGTGCGGTAGTGGCAGAGGCCATTAGCCTATGCTACGCATCAATACAGCTGGGGGGTGACGTAGTACAAGAACCTAATCCTTTTCAAAGCGCTCTCAGAGTGAAATCGAGTGCGGTGAAAACCAAAGTCTAGAAGGCCGGGGGAATGAGAGGGAGAACGGAACACTCGAGACACCAGCGTGACTTCGTCGTGGACTTCGTCGATAGGTCGAGTAGATTCGTGGAAGGGCAACACAGAAGAGTTTCGCCGTACATTTCAAAGCCCATGAGCCAATAGTATGGGGCATACAAGGGGCTTCGCCGGCGGCCTGGACGGCCGCCGGTCGCAGCCTTGCGTGATACCGGAAATGTTAACAGCATTGTGGCTAAGGATGGGGGTCAGACGTAATGCCAAGAGTTACGCACGTTAGCAGCAGCATTGATTGTGTCGAAGGATGAAAATCAGACGTACTGCCGAGAGTTGAGAGCGCTCTGCACACTGCCCACGGAGAGTGACAACCGTACTACTAATAAGATAGTATAGCTGTCGCTAGGAACTCGCGCAGCAGGATATTAGTAACTATCGTCAACTTGTGTGCATTGGTGGGGGAAAAAACAGGGAAAAACGTCGGCGACGTGCCCCGAGAACCCCCTCTGCGCTCCCTTCGGGCGGTACACGCGCATGATGGCGCAGGCTAAATGGCTTATTTTTGGTGAAGGGGGTCTGAAATTACTTGAATTTGTATGGGGGGTCTGAAATTGCTTGAAATTGTATTGGGGGGCTGGATTGACTTGATTTCGGTAGGGTGGGTTTGAAATTACTTGGATTTGTATGGGGGGTCTGAAATTACTTGGTATTTGTGTAGGGGGTTGGCAATGGCTCGGTTTTTGTATAGCGGATCTGGGAATGACTCGGTTTTTGTTAGAGGGGTCTGAAATGACTTGAATTTGTATGGGGGGTCTGAAATGACTTGATTTTTGTATAGTGGGTCTGAAATGACTTGATTTTTGTATAGTGGGTCTGAAATGACTTGGTCTTTGTACAGGGGGTTGGCAATGACTCGGTTTTTGTATAGTGGATCTGGGAATGACTCGTTTTTGTTAGAGGGGTCTGAAATGACTTGAAATTGTATGGGGAATCTAAAATTACTTGATTTTTGTATGGTGGGTTTGAAATGACTTGAAATCGTATCGGGGGTCTAAAATGACTTGGTTTTTGTATGGGGGTCTGAAATGACCTGAAATTTATGGGGGGGGTCTGAAATGACTTGAAATTGCTTGATTTTTGTACGGGGGATCTGAAATTACTTGATTTTTGTATGGGGGTCTGGAATGACTTGATTGTTGTATTGGGGGTCTGAAATGACTTGGTTTTTGTATAGTAGGCTGGAAATGACTTGAAATTGTAGAGTGGGTCTGAAATTACTTGGTTTTTGTATGGTGGGTCTTTATTCAAGTAAAAGGCCGACAGAAAAGTGCAGACAGAATCAACTGTTTAATCAAGTAAAAAAACGGTCGACGCTATCTTGCGAGGGGTCTCTATCACGAGAGCCTTGGTCAAAAATCGGAACTCGCATGTGATCCTGCTGCTGCTGTACTCATACTTGTGTGCTCGTATGTATCTTGGTCACAAACCTGACACGTGCGCATTGTATGCTGTACAGTTCTGCCTACTGTGTGGGCCTACACATCTTCAAAACAGGCGAACAACGGCGAGAACAGAAACATAACAACAACTGATACATATGCGTGTATATTTGATACTGGTCAACATACATTGGACTGCTCACAGCTCGTGGTAGGTACTGTTGTAGTACAGCAGTAGTACTGATACATATGTATGTGTCTTCGATATACACCCGATGCATACGCGCCTCCTCCGCCAAAAAACAAAACACAAAAATGTTAAAAAAAAAACGACAAAAAAAACGCGTTTCCCCATCCCCGTTTGCAAATGCCATTTTTGTATTTTGAAACCCTCCACACAGTATATGAGCACGATGTGAAAACTATTTTTGAGGCGATTCTCTCGATAACCTCGTATCCCCGATTGTCCTTCCTCCGCCGACACGTGTCCGATTCGAGCGTACTGAGACTCTCCGTCCTCTCTGTCTCGGAGAGCCCCGTCGTCTCCGGGCGCGCTTGACGGGCACGCCATTTGAGCTCGTTCGACGAGTCACCGACACGGGGACTAATTTTGTTTCTGTGATTCAAGCTGGCACCACTCTGGGCGTAAATATAGGGACCGTTTAGAATCGATATTTATGGTACAACAGTCCTTATATTTCCATCCAGAGTAGTCCTGTCGGAGTCTTGCAAAATTGTTAATTTCAAGCTCTCGACCTCTTTTTGTTCGGCCGTGCTCCCTCTACGTGCGCGTGACGGCGAGACGCGAAATCGGCCAACCCCTCCCCCCCCCCCCCCTCGTCTGCACGCCTGCGCTCGCCAAAGTCGGCTTTGGCCATGGACTCGCTTGTGGTCACGATGCAGAGCCCGCCTGGCCATGCTTGCTCCTCTCTCCGAAAACA
Organism: Saccharina japonica; assembly: GCA_008828725.1. Lineage (NCBI taxonomy): Eukaryota > Phaeophyceae > Laminariales > Laminariaceae > Saccharina > Saccharina japonica. The sequence goes on along the minus strand of MEHQ01000476.1, from coordinate 360,695 downwards.
TAACAGTGAGCAGCGTCTCTGACATACGCAGACGTTTCGTACGTCATCGCGACGAAACCTCGATGGCGTGTTTGTTCCGGGAGTACGAAACATGTCGTAGATCTCGACCTTGCGATCGCCCGCAGAGGTCCCCGCGAAGGCGGCGCTGGCAGGGCGGCCGACCCCCTCCAGGCACCGGAGGCCGGAGAGCACGCCCCCGAAAAATTCACGATAAAACATTATATATGTGGCGAGGCGTTTGGGTTTAAACGATGAGAGGGCAGAGAGGGCTCGTAGATGGCGGAGATATCCGTCGTACATCCCGACGTTGAGGCTCCCCGCGAGAGCGTGCGGCGCCGAGCGAGCGTATCGTCGGCGCCGGCCGCGACGGTCGAGGCGGGGGCACACCTCAGCGAAGAAACCGCGCGGAGAGGCGGTCAGAGGCGGGAGATATCCGCAGACCAAAGGATGTGCATATGTGATGAAAGAACTAACATAGATATATTTATGAGTCTGCCTTAGTGGAACCTTGCATCGTCGATATGATAAGATAGAGGAGGAGTGGGGGGGTTCTTACGGTGAGACTAAATCCCAGGTGTGGCCACCATCGCCGCCATGTTTACCTTTCCATGGACGTAAGTAGCTGTCGCGGAACCACCGGGCTTTCCTCGCCTTTCTGCACGACGTTTAATTTCCCCTTTTCGGCCAAAGCCGGGGTTCGTCGTTCCGATTTCCTGTTTTAACCCGTATAGGACTGGAGTCCCGTTTTGGGGACAAATTACTTAGAATTAGAGTTGTTTGTCCCCAAAACGGGACTCCAGTCCTAAAAGGGTTAACGCTCCTGTTATTTTGCTTTACAGGTATACCGTACGCGTGCATATTCATGGCTCTTCTTGGATCGGTTGGTGTGTTGCTTTTACCACTGTTGCTGGCGAACCTGCGTAATATTATACACGTGCATTCTCTCGCCTTGGTTTCCTCTTGATTTGTTCAATATATGTTCTTTGTGTGAGGTTGTGGTTGTGATACTGAAATAGCCGATACTGGGGTCAACGGAGGTATGGGGTCTTCCAGGGTGTGATAAGTGGTTGTTTGTCTGAGTGAGGTGTCCCCTCTTTGAGACCTCCATGAGTAGCTGGTCCATCCTAGGGCATTTTATGATAATAAAAAATAGGACGCATGCGTAAGGGGTTCGTGACGATATTGGTACGACGAATGTATGTCTGGAGTCCGAGATACTCGAGGTAGAGTTGATGCATCGTATGCAAGAAAGGAATCCGCGACGACAATGAATGGTACGATTCATGAAGGTGTATCTGGTACGGTGGTAGTCTGTAGAGTACGATACGAAGATCCTACTGAAGAATATATTCGCCATTTTGGCGACAAGGTAGAAGGTCACGCAGTCGAACGAAATACGCCACGTTAGCAAAACGCAGAAGCTAGCATTGTTCAGGCCCAGGCTGGCGTTGCGGTATCTCCTCCTGCGAGAGTGTCGGAGCCCTGAGCTAAACATTGTGGGACTATTTTCAAAATGTACACGTGTTGATTTATGCATGGTGCGTGCAGAATATGCGTTCCGGCTTGCTGTCGGTTAATCATTTCTGCGATTCATATTTTCCATTTATAAAAGTAGGTACTGGTAGGTTAGACGGATGCCGCGCTTGGCGGCTACTCAAGCCACCCGAATACTATTAATGTTCGGGCGACAAGTAGAGACTTGAATCGCAACGTACAAACCGTGCTCAGAATGTACAACACCACGTTACGGTTGCTAAGTACACGGGGGATGTCGAGGCAGATGTCACGGCGGCCTATTGCGGGTCGTTTCGGGTATCCTGTATTTCTGGGTAGAGGCATAGGTATCCTGTAGGTTGTAAGATGAACGTACTTTGTCGTGATGGAGGATCGAGGAGATGCAAATATATTTAAGGGTTCCAAGAGGGTCTCGACCATATGAATGGTGTTTCTGCCGGGGGCTCGAGACCAACAGCAGCAGCCCAGCTGCGTTCAGCAGTCATGTAATATTATGGTTGTTGCTGATGTCTGCATGCGTTGAGTAAGTGGATATTCGACTTTATCCGCCACATCTCAGTTACGGGAGCGTCGGATATGTGTCTGAACAGCGTACGGGTATCAGTACAGCAGCCCCTCTCGTGTTCCGTGAGCAGAGAGTAGACTATTATCCACCATTACCATGACGTCTGACCTCGATCCGTCGTTCCCAAGCAACAACACCTACTGATAAAACACCCCCTCAGCAGTGCACACAATACATTTTCCCTTGGGCCCAGGCCAGCCACAGGAAGTGGTTAACTCTTTTAAAGGTTGGGCACCAGCTAGGCTGATAAACAGTTGTTTTATTCAGGGCCTTCCTCGGGAAAAATCCCAAAGATTTCGGGAATCGAGTAAATATTTTATTACTATTTCAAGCTAACTTTCTTGTCAGTTACAGTACTGCTATAAACGGGTCGGTACAGTACCTACATTACTAGCATCTCAAATGGCCGCCTTACATGCCCCATCACTACTCATGTAGTATACTTTACTACCGGTACAAAACCTGCCTGAGCTGTCTGGAGGGTGCTTCGGTTGTGCCTCGGTTGCCCGTCCTTTCCCCTCGATCTCAGGCTTCGTCTGTTTACGTTGTTTTTAGTAACTGTTTGTATCATTGTGCCTCTCACATCTCCTCCGGGGAAGGCACGGCACTTTCTATGTTTGTTTGTGGAGGATAGGGTACGTAGACACCGTTAACCTCTGATCATAAACACAAACCATGAAGATATATTAACCAACTTCTGGTCTTCGAGACCTGCCGCCATGAATGTTCTTCATAATGGTTGACGTTAGGAAGGACAAACCGCGAACGCTTTATGGGAGCAAAGGCTTCTCTAATGAGGAGGCGCGCTCACTAACGTATCACACATTTTTGCGAGACGCAAGGGAGGCTTTGTGGAGGCACCTCCTTGCCACGTATAATAAGTAAAAGTGCACGTCAATGTCTCAGACAAACCTGCCCAATACCCCGGTACGGCCGACATAATTTGAGGAGGCGATATCCGTATGGGCGTTGACGACACTCTAAACTCTAAATGAAATATGATAATGGGGAAGAAGAACAGCGGCAAATCGTACGTCACAGCGGCAGCCGCGGCTACTCGTCCTACTGTACCTATGTACATGGGGACCCCTGCAGCGTCTTCTCCTGCTGGGAACACCGTCCAGCTCTGCCTCGCATAGCACGCCTCCCCCTGCTCAGACACATAGTAGGGGAACGCCTACCACCCGCGCCACAGCCACGCGCCCCGACCCCTCGAAGGCTCAAACCAACTTTGGCTCAAACCAACTTTGACCCAATCGCGGAGGACGACGAACCCTCCGGCGATAGTTGTGAATCAGCATCCGAGGAACTCGACCACGACAATTATCGTGGTCGTGCCTCCGACGACGAGGAGGCGGAGGAAAGAGCAGTTGGAAAGCCGTCCCCCGACCCCCGCACCGAGGACCCCCGACTCATCGGACACTAACCCGCCCGGGCCCGAAGGAGCTTGGCTTTCTTTCTCTTCGGAGACTTTCGGTCGGGGAGCGCAGATCGCCAGCTTGACACACACTGTATATATGTATTACAGTATATATATGGGACAAATACAAGCGCAAACATTGGCGCGCTTTGCGCGCCTTTTTTTCCTTATTGGGTTGCGCCAAGCGAAGGCCGTAGACGGTGATCGATGTTGCATGTATAACCACTCAATGATCTCTCGTGCCTCGAGAACCAAGTTGCACCGACTATTATTGGTGAACTGACCTCGCACTCGATTTGTACTGAATGTTGCAATTGATCCAAGTTGAATCGACAACTATACTCTATCAACAGATTAGTGTGAGATGATAGTCACTGAGCTTGCTGACCCGTTGCGCGGTGGGTTTTATGACTGGACTGCGCCAAACAAAGGCTGAAGATGTTGATCCATGTGGAATATACACAACCACTCCATAAAAACAATATCTAGTAGAGTGTGTTGAACGTAGTAGATTGGGTTTAGGGTCGTTCTTATCGGAGCCATAAATTTCCAAAATTTGCATGTTTTTTTTCGCGCAATTTTTTAGATTTCCATTTTTTCCATTTTTTTCCATTTATTGGAACGTGAAGCCTTCCAAACATTTTGCTCTCTGAAGAATTTCCAATATTTCCATAATTTCCAAGATTGCCAAGATTTCCTTTTTTTTTATGAAAAAATATTGGAAAATATGGAAAAAAAAGCTGCTCGATAAGAATGGCCCTTAACGAACTTGCGGAACTTTCTTGCTCCCATTGGTGAGGAACGTCGGCTTCACGAGCTTCGAGACACTAATAGCGTACCCGAAGCAGGGGTTTCCACAACGTAAATAGCTTTATTAACTCTCAGGGGGGGGCACCGTTTTCGTTCCCGGTCTGTTGGAGTTGAAGTTGTGGGACCTGGGGACGGGACCATCTATATCATTCGCGGGTGGCGCTGGCTTTATTTTCGAGCCACAGCCAATCAGCGATCGGCCGGTGGAGCTGGGGTTTCCGCACCGTGCGGGACGGTAGGGTCGCCATTTTCGTCCGCAGCGCGTTGGGTTTGCAGATGTGTGTAAGTGGCTATGATGCGGCAATGACCAATTAGTCTCCCCGGGTGGCGCTGGGCCCCCAAACCTCAGCCAATCAGTAATAAATCCAGTGGAGTTGGGGTTTTCACACCGTACGGGACGGTATCAATCCGGGAGAAAACAAAATCGTCACCGGTCTATCGGAAAAATTTATGCATGGAAGGGTTGATTATCCCGGGATGGGCTCTTGACCGGGTCCGGTGCACTATCGTTTGTTTTATGGAAGTCGCTGCAAGTTTCCATGGAAGCTTCCACGGCTCCCGTGGAAACTTCCACCAATTCCACGGAAGCTTTCGTGGAAACCGTGGAACCTTCTGCGGAAGCGGTGGAAGCTTCCAAGGGTTCTATGAAAACGTTCATCTTCCATCGCCGTGGAATTCGAAGAGGGCCTTCGGCCACTAGACAGGTCTAGTGTGGTTCGGCACTGCGGGCTACACGGTGACGCATTCTGCGATAGAGGTGCACCATGTTTTTTTCTGGGGTTCCATACCTAATGAGCTCTGACCCTCTCTCAAAAAAGTGATTTTCGAAGAAAGTAAGGGGCGACCCGATGGGCACTCCCCTGCGCGCTTGCTACGATAGAAGTAGCACATTTTGGTTGAAAAAAAACTGAAAGACAGGGCTCCTTAACCCAAATTCGTCGGAATTTCATTATTGCGTTGCACCATTTTTTCGTTTGTATACTTACTTAAGGCCACGGGAGTGTTCATCGGGTGGCACTTTAGCTTTCCTCCGGAAGCAATTTTCGGGTAAGGTGTAGAGCTCCTATACTATAATCAAGATAATCAAGTGACCATACCACCCTCAGAAAAAAACACGGTGTGCACACCTTTACCGCAGCATGCGTGCATAGCCTAACTACACAAAGAAAATCATAGCAACACAAGAATGAAATTCCGACGAGGTCGGGTTAAGGAGCCTTTAACAGGTCATTCAGAAACCATTTCAGCGAAAACGTGCTACCTCCATCGCAGCACACGTCCGGTTTTCAATATCCCATTTGAAACTGGTTCAAGCTTTCGAAATCGGGATGGGCCCCCTTTCGCTGGGACGGTGTGCCGAGTGGGATCAGGGTGTGAATCCATGGGGCTTCCCTCGCTCCCATGGAAGCTTCCATCACTTCCACGGAAGCTTCCATGGAAGCGGCGGAACCTTCCATGGAAGCGACGGAAGCTTCGATCGAAATTTCGATGGGGTTTCACGGAATAAAGCAATAGTGCAAGAAGTATATCCTTCTCATTGCGTGTTGTGTATTCTGTGCAGTAGTATCCTGCTCCCCGTCCTGTTGGCTGTACTAAGTACTAACTGTCACTGCTGTAGATACCAAACCGCTTATTGTACAGTTACTGTACTACGCTACAGTACTAGAGATCTAAAGGCGCCCACCTTCGGGTACACATATGTGTTTTGTGTTGTACAGTATGTACCATACCTAGTACCTGTTAGGTGCCAGATACACCGGGTCTACCACATTATCGTCTGTTTTCATTTGCTCCCATGGAAGTAAAAAAATATTTTAATTTACTTCATGAAAGTGTTTTCACTTTTATCAGAGTGAACAGTTTACTTCCATGAAAGCAAAAACAAATCATGGAAGTAAAGTGACTTATGTGGAAACTTTCATAGAATTAAATTTTACTTCCATGAACGCTTTTTTACTTCCATGGAGATGAACGGTTACTTCCATGCAAGTTACTTTACTCCCATGGAAGTAAAACATTACTTCCATGAAAAACGTTTTACTTTCATGGAAGTAAATTTATACGTCCATGAAATTTGTTTTTGCTTTCATGGAAGTAAACTTTTCATGGAAGTAAATTGACGTATGTGGAAGCTTTCGTGGAAGTGAACCGTATTTACTTCCATGGACGGAAGTAATAACACTTCCATGGTTCCGTGGAAGTTTCCGTTTGAAGAGGGCCTTCGGCCACTAGACAGGTCTACGTAATGTGGTTCCGCGCTGCGCGCTACACGGTATTTTAGTATCCCGTTTGTAGTTGGTTCACGTTTTGGTAATCAGGATGGGCCCACTTTGGGCGGGACGGTGTACCAACTGGGAGACGGGGGTGAATTCGTGCCCTCGCTTCCATATTTTACTTGTTGTATGGAATAAAAATATATATATATTTTTAAGTCAATCACCTGGAAGTAAAGAAACAGTCATGGAAGTAAAACAACTTCCATGGAGTACGAGTACTTCCAGGAAAGTAAAATGAAAGTAACAAAACATTTCGTAGAAATAAATTTTACTCCCATCGAAGCAAACAACCTTCCCTGGAAGTAAAATTTACTTCCATCGTGGAAACTGTTTTACTTCCGTGGAAGCTCTCATGGAAGTAAACTAAAAAGTCAAATAATGTGGTAGATCGGGTGCACCAAGTATTTATACTTGTCATACAGTATTATTTGTACGAGGACGCACGCTACAATAGAGGTACACCATGATTTGTCTGGGCTCCTCACTTGAGGTGCTCCATACCTGATAGAAGAAATTATTTTGACGCGTGTTACGATAGAGGTACGTAGCGCTTTTTGCTGATTTTGTTTCTGAATGATCAGGCTCCTTAACCCAAAATTGTCGTTTTTTTCATTCTCGTGTTGCCATAGTTTTCATAGTATACTTAGCTCATGGGATTGTTGATCGGGTAGCACTTTTGGTTTCCTCCAAAATCAGTTTTTGACTTACTATTAGTATAGAGATCAAGTGACCACCCTCAGAAACAAAAACATGGCCTGTATGCAGGTGCACCTCTATCGTAGCATACGTCCTCGTACAAAGAATACAGTACATCAAGTATGAATACCTGGTGTGCCCGATCTACTCACATTATTTGACTTTTGAGTTGACTTCCATGATAGTTTTCCATAAGTTTTGCTGCTTGCCATAATGTTTTGCTACTTATCAACCATGGGATTGTTCACCGGGTTGATACTTTTCATTTTGATACTTGCCAGAATTTTCCAAAAACATCCAAAATTCCATTATTTGTTTTCTCCAATTTTCTATATTTCCATTTTTTCCATTTGCTTTTTCCATTTATTGGAACGTGAAGCCTTAGCCTTCCAAACATTTTGCCCTCTGAAGAATTTCCAATATTTCCAATATTTCCTCTTTTTCCTTTTTTTTTGGGAAAATAATAGTGGAAATTATGGAAAAAAAAACTGCTCGATAAGAACGACCCTAAATCTAAGCCTCTCTACTACGATACCCAGAGAGCCCACCCATGAATCCGTCCCGGCCGTAACCAGTAAACTATACGATACCAGGTACGTTTGAGTTCGATTCTCGGTGATCCTCAACTTTTCCAGGTGGAAAAAAAAAATGAAAAGGGCAAGAAAGTGGATTCCTCTGTTCTGACCAGTACGAGTAGCGCGTGACCAGGGGTTTGCCCCGGAGATCATTGCCGAGGACGCATGCTACCTTAAGGTCGGAGCTGCACCTGTTTTGTTCTGAGGCTGCTCACTTGGGAAGCTCTATTATACCTCAGCGAAAAACTGTTTTCGGAGAAAAGCAAACATGCTATGTACCCGGTGATCAATAGTGCTATGCAAGTATCAATTTGAAAAGTATTGCAACACAAGAATGAAAGTGAGACCATTTAGGGTTAAGCAGCCCGACCCGACGACCATTTAGAAAAACAAAAACAGTAAAAACATGACATCTCTATCGCAGCACGCATCCGAGGTCGACTCGAACTCATATGGTACATATTATGTTGGGAAGCGATGGATGGACATTCTCGGTGACGGGACAGGGAGGGTACCTTATAGAACAAGACAAGATAGATATAAGTGGAGTACGGGGTGCCTGCCGGGAACATATGAACATGTCCCCGGGAGAAACACGCCTGTTGTCTCAACTGGTTTGTACGCATAACCATCTCATACACTTCGTATACTCACTGTTTTATCGTCATATGCCCCCAAAAACTACTTGGAGAGCGCATGGATATTCATAACACGAACGCGTCTGTGTGCCGGACGACGAGCGATGACCGGGGCGGAACTGCAGCACTGCACCCACTGCCGCAGTTGATGTCGTACAAAATCATCAGCCTAGTACCCTACGGTCGCCGTCATCGCGCGCGGTATCGTGCTTCTTATTTGCGGGGGAGGGATCTAGCCTAATGTGCCCCAAGTTCAAGGGGCGCGTTAAGCTAAGCCCCCGGGGGCTTCGTTAACCAAAGTGCCCCCAGGGGAACTTTTACCACATATTCCAAGAAAATATCTACTTTGGTGCGAAACGGTGAAAATAAGCTAGCCTGAACGATTGGAGAAACTCCTAGAAAGGAATTGACTTGCACATCGTCAGACAGGATGACATTTTCCGAAACACAAATCCCGGAGTCTATGAGGAACAATGCCCAGAGCTATATGGTACACACGTGCACGAACCATGATGGCAACACCTGCCGGTATGCATATTCAACAATGCAGCCAGCTGTGTTAACCGATAGGAAGGGGGTGTTCATCGCTCTGTGATTGAGGACTCCCTACCTCTATCTCGCTTCATTTATACCAGCATACACACCGACATCGAGCAGAAAAGTGTATAGTATAGTCCTCAATTCCAGAGATACACCACCTTGTACCATTACCCCCCCAACCGCTGCAAGTAAACAGGGGATTGCGTCTTGGCACGAGCGAAACACCACTGCGGCAACCGAGAAATTTCTCACCACAATTCCAAATCGCTGTCACTCTCACTATACGCCACCCCGCCATAACCCATGAAGTCGCTGCCATCGCTGTCGTCTTGAGGGCAGCCGTTTACCGTTACCCACTCCCTCACATCCACTTCGTGGCACTGTGCAGCCTGTATGTACGTCTTGCAATCCCATGGGCAGCCTTGGGCCCGCGCCCACTGCAGTATGTCCAGGCTCCCTGCCTTGGCAGCAGCGGTGCATGTGCGCTCGTCACAGGGGCAACCATTAGACCGCGCCCATTTGAGAACCTCGAAGTGACCTCTCCTGGCTGCTGAGCAACAAGTCCGGGCATTCCAGGGGAAGCCGTTGCCTCTTGCCCACTGAAGCACGCCCAAGTGCCCCCCAGCCGCAGCCTCCCAGCATATCTTGGAGTTATCCCAGGGGTACTGGCGAGTCTGCATCCATTCGAGAATGTGCAGGTTCCCGTTTAAAGCTGCCACTTTGTCGACATCGTTGGACCAGGAGCAGCCATTCGCCAGTATCCACTCTAGAATGTCCAGACTTCCGTTTTGAGCAACGGCCGTGCACGTGCGCGAGTCCCAGGGGCACCCTTGGGCCCTTGCCCACTGAAGCATCTCCAGGTGCCCCACGGCGGCCGCATTATGGCACACCCAATGGTCCCAATGACAACCATTAGCTCGTGCCCACTGAAGGATGCCGAGGTGTCCGCCCGCAGCAGCCTTGGCACAAGTGACGGAATCCCAAGGGCATTCTTCTGAACGTGCCCACTGCAGGATATCGAGGTGCCCTGAACCGGCGGCTGAGCTGCAAGTTGCGCGGTCCCACGGGCAGTCGTTGGCGTGCGCCCATTGAAGAACGCGGAAGTGGCCGCCCGCAGCAGCGCTGGTGCATGTTTCGGTGTCCCAAGGGCAGCCTTCTGAACGTGCCCACTGAACAATTTCGAGATGCCCTGAACCCGCGGCCATCCTGCAAACAGTGCGGTCCCAGGAGTGGTCATGAGCTCGAGCCCATTTCAGAATGCGAAGGCTGCCGTCCGCCGCAGCTGCACTGCAAAGCACCGCACTCCAATCGCGATTCTTTTTTAGGGCCCACCGGATCATTTCAATTTTGCCCTGGGCGGCAGCCTTGAAGCAAGCATTCTCGGGCAATTCACACCCGTTCGAGTAGGCACACCGTAGCACCTCAACGCCGCAGTGCTCGGCAATACGCCCGCACAAATTCCATCTCTTTCTCAGGCCGCCGTCGAAGCTCCACTGCAGCTGAGATACAGAGGTGCTAGCCGTTATGGCTTGCGTGACTTTCGGGAGCCCACCCCAAGACTGTTTCCACTCCTTCGATACTCCGGCGAAGAAGGCATACTGGTTGGATAGTAGTTATGCCAGCACGGTCATGAGGTCCTTGTTGGTGTGAAGCGAAAAATCCACCCCGGCAGGTTGAGTCTCCGCAGCTGCGGCGCGCAGACTGGCGCTCCTGAATAGGAATGTGGGCCCGGCGGAGAAAAAGGGTTTTGACATGTTTCAGAGGCTTGATTATTCACGCCACATCAGCCCAAACGTTCGCAAACGAAACAGCTCTGACCGAGCAAGCCCCCTCAGGATTGATTCCGCTCTAAGAAACCACGAAACGCGGAAGCGGAGCAACCAAAATCTCGTAGTCCCCCACCCTTGGGCGTTTTACAATGCCGCCTCCACCGATGTACATGGCTAGCGCTACAGCTTCAAATCCCGAGAGAAACACCGAGCGAGCCATGTCATGCAAGCCCCGCTAGGGATCTAGAGGTGCGCTACTTTGCTGATTCACCTGATTTAGCCCCGATCGTAAGCAGACCTGTCATGGCAAGACGTGCGAGCCCCGAGTAAGAGCCAAAACATATATAGGTACCCGTACAACATCGATCACTACGAGAGCATACAGGGCGCCCACCTGCCACGTCCTCGGGAGGGCTTTCTCTTCGCCGTCTTGGTCCGACGGCTAGCCATGGTCTGAACGAATAGTTCGCACACAGTAGCAGCAGCAGCAGTGGCGTAGTTGTCGCTGTGTCCAGTTTGTGGCTGTCGAAAACGCAGTGCTCACAGCGGATTCCCCACGTCACAGGACCGTCGCGGTATCAGTATGACCTGTTTTTCAAGAGAGGACGATAAAGCGATCGACACGATGGCGCGGCAAACAAGCACGGATGACATGGGGTGAGACATCGATAGGGGCCGACACGACGCAGGGAAGGACTATTTGACGATTCAGCAAGCAAGGCGCGTGCAACTGAACCTCGAATATACTGTGTGCTGATGGTGTCTGTTTCAAGAGGTGATACCGCTCACATAATACATACAAACGCAAAATAATTGTTGTACGTCTCAAAAATATTTTGTCACGAAAGCTGTGTAACGTTTCACGAAACAACATGTTGCCGTTTCATAACTTTTAACCTGAAGAGAAAAATAGTCAGCGCGTGTGCGCTCCGATGTTTGCGTCCAAGACGAATCGAAGTGCACTCGGGCAGTCTCTTCACGGCGAGACTACACCAGCCCGTCGGAGGGGGCCCGGATGCTTGAGTCCAAGCCCTGATGCTCGAGTCCAAATGCCTAGGGAAGTGTACTCGGCGCGTCCCTCAGCTTCAAGACCACAGCCGATCAGCGCGAGCTCGGGTGCTTTATTCCGCAAGACCAACAACATATACGGCCGGACCACTGTACATGACGCAACCACTGGCTCGGAAAACCCAACTCCAGATCCGATTTTGCATATCAATATTAATACCGGTCCGTGTCGACTTGCAGACTAGAAATTGCTGATTGAAGTCAGACATGAGTATCTTCAGGACTGTTCTCATGCTTGCCGTCTGTAGAACTGCCGCGGAGAGACGACGCGTCGAGTGCAGCAACATTTGTCGACGCGCCGCGTGGACTACGAGTACACGCGCCGAGCGTCGGCGCTATCTTCACAAGTCAGCTCATGTTCACAATATATCGAGCCCGTCCAACGAGAATCAACCACGCTGCTATGCTGTACAGTAGTGCGTTTACGTCGGTGGTGGGCTCGGATGTCGTGAACAGCAGCCAGAACCAGGACCTTCGCTACGGTCGCCATTCAATCCTCGACGCCTCGGTGCCATCACTTGAGCGTCGAGCTGGCGATGTGCATGAGTGCGGGGTATATTAACGCAAACAACCTGTGCGATATACGTATGGAGCACTCTCATGGATGGAGTCCTCAGGAAATCGCCCAAATTGTTACTTCAGGGGCTGTTGAACCCCCAATCAGATAATTTCTCGTGTGATTACCAACCCCATCGGAAGGCGTCGATTCATTTCTCGGGTCGGAATGTGCGAACCTTAAGCATGATTTGTTGGAATATGCACTGATGTGGGTAAAACCTTGAACTACACCTCCGGACAAGTGTTTTTGTATGTGGGTACCTCTCGGAGAGACTCTGGACTCATTCCGGGAAGTGCATGGCTGAGTTTCCTTAGGTTACCGGCCAAACACGGCGAGAACGTCAGAAGAAGAAAAAAAAACGAACTGAGTGCCGTTTGATCCGCCGCATCGTTGTCGTTATGACGCCGTTTGCTGTGCGGTAATTTCGTTTCCTATCTGATTTATGCTTCTCAGACAACCGCAGAAGTTTTACACCAGCGAAGCGACAGAGTCAGCCGCGAGCTTGTCGGGAATGAGCCCCCCCCCCTACTCTCCGACAGGTACCCAGCAATTGTAGTTTTGAGGTTGGACGGTCAGCCGAAGAACTTACAACTAGCCGTATCGTGACTCCTATCTGGCATTTGCTAATATTATGCATACCTAGTGTTTCAATAATACAAAACGTTTCACGATGTAAAGTGCAATGTCAGGTACAACAGCGTAAACAGCCTGCAACACCAGCACGATCACGTCAATGAACTCGTTAAAACAGGAGCAACAAATCAGAGCTACCTGAGACGGCGTAACATCACCGCGTTGGGAGCCTTGACCGTCCACATGCGCATCCGAGCTACTACTGTTGACTTAGTCAAACAATATCGCAAATATGTACCTTTTGAGTCCTATGGTGTAAAAGTATTGGAGTCATGGCTTAAAAAAAAAAAACGAGTCGGAGGGAGCAAGATGATCGGCGGAAATTAAACGACCGCTTGGGCGAACAGGCAAGACCCGACGACTAAAAGTGGTGGCCACCAAAGAGCAAAGACGAGGGAGTTGGCTGCTGCTTGCCGTGGAATCCAACGACCCTCGTTGCTGCTGTGCATATCCACCAACTTTAGACTCCATTTGTACCTACAAAATGATCAAGCTGCACCTCTACAAATGGCACTTTCTTCCTGGGTAAGAAATCGAATCTTCTAACCAAAAGCCCAGTTTCTTGCTGGATTAATACTGGATGTGCGGTACTCTGTGTAACAATACACACCCCACTTGGACATTTCGCAATATGATCGTGTTTTTTTTATTGGCAGCTCGGGTTCACGCTGTTGCCGTATTCCAGTTGTGCCATCAAAGGGTTCAGTTGGGCCAAACCATACGTACTCGTACGATGGAAACAACAAAGGCGAAGCCCAGCATGAGCGGGCACAGAGAGGTGTAACCTAAAATATTTAAATATCACAGCACAACAATAGGCGTGATCAGGCGCTGGCCAATCGGAGGGAGAGCCAGGGAGTCTTTCCCGAGTGCAAACTTAAGTGAGTCTATAAAACATTCAAAACTCATGTATACTCGTAGGGCATATAAACCGTTGACTGGGTGTCCCGTTTATTCAGATACCGCAAGGCAGTACTGCTGTAGAACAAAGCACGAGTACAGCAGTGCTGCGGTGTTCCTGATGATTCTTCATCCTAGAGAGATACAAGCTACGCATTTATGTATGTGGTCACAAACTACGACGCAGAAAATACAGCGTAATGCAGTACGGAAATTAGGCAATGCAATGCTGTTGTGCCCTCGTACTGAATACGCCAAGCAGAACATACACACGCCAGAAAACCAGGCACATTGATCGAAATATGTGGCAATGTGGCTCTTCATTTCGTAGACCGCGGTACACGCCTTGGTTTCCGTTAGATGGGCGCACCCGTCGCAGCTAACGGCGACACTCCCGTCATTCTTGTCGTGCATGCGACGCTCTCCTATCTCGCATGATTGCCTCACAATCAAAAGCTCTGTGGTCACACACTACGACAGAGGTAATGCATCTTGATGCAGTACTGGCCGTTTTAAACGACACGTAATTGTAAAACAAAACTGGCCAAAACAGCCATGTTGTAGACAAGAGCGGTGGCGGGCGAGCGACGGCGCGATCGACCGGACGAGCGGGGGCGGCGGAATATCAACGAAGGCGGTCCAAGGCCGCCGCTGTCTACCGAGCGGCGGGGGGCGACCGACGGCGCGACCGACCGAACGACGGCGAGCGACGGCAACATCTGTATCTGTAAACAGTAAATATGCCATATTTCTAACACACGGGGCTTTCAAGAGTTTTGGTTGCATGGAAGTAGTGCCTTTGTTTTCTAATGGAAAGCTGTGTTCAGCCCTCGCGCAACATGAGCAATATGTCCCATCTGTCGAAACTAGGGCCGCACGTCATGCGGTAGTCGCCTGTCCTTCTGTTATTGTGGGATCTGGTTGGCCATCGCTGGGGGTGGTCGTCCGCCACAAAGATATCACGACGGACAACAAGAACGGTCGGAGTTGCGAGACACTCTGGAGTCCAGTGCCTGGGGCCGCTACGTGGATGTGAATTGATGTTTGAGGGGAACCTCGTATGGTAATAATAATGGTCGTATACAGTACTTGATTGCGAACACATTGTTGTGTTTCTGAACTATGAATACTACAGCAGTACAGCAGTAAGAAAAACATACAACAATTAACTGTAGACCAGATAAAATAGGGTGGGCTGTCCTGTTTTGCAAGAACCTTCTTGTTTGCGGGTGTAAGTCGCGTGCAGTAAGCAGAGGTTGGATGCTGTTGTTGTTCGTGGTTCCCGCCCCGCCAGCACGCGACGACTACAAACACCCGTGAGTACCTGCCTTGTGTACTGACTCGGAAAATTATGTTTAGAAAAAAACAGGTACTGTTGTAGTTACGAACACATTAATTATTATCTGATCATCACCTCCTTTCCTCCCGTATGAAGCACATCATATATAAGCATGGTACCATTCAGTATCTTTATCGTATGTCAAATTCATGTTTTCACTTCGGCTGCTGTAGGCATTCCTATTGTAAACTGCCTCAAAGTCGTATTGTGCGAGACTATAAATAATCTGATGTTTTCTTGCGTCGCCCCCTTTTACTACGAACCGGGGAATGTAAAAAAAAAAGTCCAAGGACAACACAATTGCATTCATGGTTGTACCAGGAACGGATTTCATAGCCGTCTTTGTCTACATTATGTTTGCACTTTTTTTCAGTCCATTTCATTTCGTTTCATTTCATTTTTATTGGCTGTCGCATCTCCTCTGGGAGAAGCACGACACTGTCTTTCTTTTATTTTGTCCTGCTTTTGTTTGGTTGTTTGATTGTTGATTTGCTTTATTATGTTTACTTTTTATTCCTTTTTTCCTTTTCGCTTTTTTCTTTTCTTTTTTTTCTCTTTTTTCTCGTGCATGCACCTGAATTGCTAGCAGGGTAGGTCTTGCCTGCCGTATATGGCATTGCATTGTCTGCTCTGCTTACTGCACTGAGCGTAGTGTCTCTGTGTCGTAGTTTTGTGACCACAGAACTGATACCTTTTTAGTATGAAGAATCGGCACGGACACTGGGTGTGCTGGATGTCGACGGGTAGAAAGGAAGGTTTAATGTGAAGAACACACACATACATTCGTTGCGTATGACACCCCTCCGAATGGGAGGCTTGTATTATATACCAGGTATATTCTCAATCTAACGTAACTTGAACTCTACCTGTATGGGTCGTGTAACGACATTAGTGTCGCGCGACCCTGGAGCATTTCTGCCGTGTTCAAATGTGTCTTTGCCGTTAATATCATTTCGAAAACAAATGAGCTTATAATGTCCATAGTACCGCATCTGTCCGGGCCTTCCAACACTCGGTACCAGGTACCAGCCTGGTATATATTAGCAGCCGCTTCAGCGGCGGCCACGGTAAGGTCTTGGACCTTAAGCGGGCGGTGTGAAACCCAAGAAACCTTGTATATACTCATGTTGCATGTGGCCTCATGACAGAAGTGTTGCACATCGGATAGATCAGCTGTCCCTTTTAATAGCTCAGAGCTAGCTCGCTTCGGGGTAGACCAATCCATATGTTTTGGAGCTACACGAGCTATCACATGTTTGCCAGTTGTGAAGTACTACTATATGTATGGTTCGCACCTGGTACGTACCCACAGGTAGCTCTTTACACAAGTTTGCCAGGTTTGACATATTATGGACACGGCTCTTTACGAGTAGCTCTTATTCTCATGGGTGTGAGCTTCGGGGGCTACATGAGCTATCACATGTTGGGCGGGTCTGAGCTACTACTATATGGGTATTTACGTACAATTGTCTGCTCTGAGCTATATGGGGGACAGATGAGCTACGAACGCGTAGCTCATGGTCTGTCCAAGTCTGTCCGATGTTTGTTTGGAACCCGATAACGAAAGTCACGTGCTCAAACGCCACCCCCATACCTGTGGTTCACGCGTCACCCGCGGATTGCTGATAGAAGGTGCCACACGCCCAGGGCCTGGGCAGAAGTTGTAGTTCGTACGCGGTTACAGGTTGTATGAGTACTCGGAGTCAGCTGCTTGTCGTGCGGTGTTCCTGTGGTCTGGAGTCTGGACAGCTGGCGCCTCCTGGTGTTCTGTGGTTTGTGGGGGTCTCAATCAATGGATATGACGATTATATATGATATATAATCGTCATATCCATTGGTCTCAATTCTCATTTTGGTATTATTATAGTAGGAGTTCCACATTTCCGAAGAGGCCATCATTTTGAAACGGCTGAGACCGTTCGGCCGTCGTGTGAGGCTCGCGTAAAACTGCCCACGCGGGCACGCTTCCTTAGGTATGCCCGCATTGAAAATAGAGCCTTTCCAAGCACAACGACCAGGTGGCACACCAACTAGGCATGCCTCTCGTTAGGGTTAGGGTTAGGGTTAGAAGTCCGGGTCGGGGTCGTGGCCGCCGTTAGTCGAAGCCGAGAATATGCTCATCGTCCGGAATGAATACCTTAGGGTTTCGTGACAAAACGGTACCTCAGTAGAAACAGCATCATTTTATGCGGGCACGTCTGAGAATTTCGCCCGCGCGGGCAGTTTTACGGCCACTGGCCGTCGTGCCGTCGTCGTAATTTTGATGTACGTAGCTGTCGGCTGTTCCGGCTTGCGGGAGTACGAGTAGGTGTTCAGTGTCCAGGCTCCAGGCCCACTGTAGATGTAGAACTCAAAGGGAATAAGTAAAGTTACAAAGAGTACAAGGGGAGACTCGTCAGCCGCCGGAGTTGAGGCCACCAGTTCATCCCAGACTGCTGGTGAAGGGGCCCCTTCGGGCCAAAACTTTAAAAAAAACAAATCCGTTTTTTTCAAAAGACTCAAGTACGAGCACACGAGTACTCTTTATATTGTTCTGACCGAAGGGGCGCCTGCAGAACTGACTCAAGGACACTACGCGTACTTGTACGCGTAGTACTACTGCTGTTGATGCAGCTGAAGGGAGACTATGACCGTACAGCAGCACGCTGCAGCAGCAGCAGCAGCAACAACAACAACAACAACAACAACAAACAACAACAACAACAACAACAACAACAACAACAACAACAACAACAACAACAACAACAACAACAACAACAACAACAAACAACAACAACAACAACAACAACAACAACAACAACAACAACAACAACAACAACAACAACAACAA
>MEHQ01000476.1:174276-339276 GCA_008828725.1 Saccharina japonica | reverse complement strand
ATTGTTGCTTCAACTGATTTTGATAAGTGTATCGCGTGTTGTGAGTACTTGAATATGCTTGGGGTAATAACGTACACAGTCTACGCGCGCGGGCGTACACCATGGGCTGAATAAACTGAATACAGACGTTTACAGTAGTGTACTGCAGAATCACCTACAACAAACAGCACGTCTGAGTTTCTACTGTGCTATATACGCACTACGCACTTCCTGTGCTTTGTATCATACATAACTCTTTAGGAATAGGATTCAGGACAGACACTGGGTGTACTGGTGCAGTTGGGTAGAAAGAACGGGTTTCATGTGAAGACAACACACACGTATATGAAGTTGCAACAACAGCAGTAGCAGCTATGTAGTAGTTGTGCTCAGTACACCAGCCACTCCCTTGTTCTCGGTGATGGGTAATGTCTATAGAGCCAAGTACAAGGGAATGATAAACATTGAGAATGCCTTCCGCTCCTACTGAAGCCCACTGCAATCCAGCCCCACAAGAGCTTCGCAGCTGCTTGCGAACCAGACACCCGAAACCGCTAACCCTTTTGCAGCCTTCTCGGCGGGTTGGAGGGGAACACTAAAAAAATATATACTGGTATGAGATGAAATGCCACTGGGCTAAACATATCCTTGAGGGGTCACACGTTGGTCGCATGGTCTCCAGCGGACGTGATTCCGTGTATCAAACATTCGCGTCAGTTGCCGTTATTGTTGGGGTCGACCCTACCGACACACGGTTCCGGTGAAAGCAGAATGTTTTGTTTTTCGCGAAAACGTTTCGGAAAAGCAGAAACTCTAAGCCCCTTGAAAAACAAAACGCCTTCAATTTGTTTGGATATATATCCAGAAAACTTCAAGTATTTTTTATAGAAGGGTGTGGAGCATCGGGCAGCCGCGCCGTTCGAGCCGTGCCACCACTCACGAGCGCACAAGGCTGGCCCGGACCATTCCCAGGGTCTTTCACAGGCCATGGCCGATCGCTGACAGCGCGGTCGGTTTCTGGGCTCTCTACGTCGAGTCGACAGAGTAGGCTCACCGACGTAAGCGAGCGAATCAACTCGCTGAGGCAAATGACTGATGACGTTGTCGCGGTAGGTGCTGTCGGCCACGAGGTGCTGCTAGATTAACTCCCCGAGGTGCAGGCGCCTGCCTACGAACCAAGCCGCTTCCAGCGGAACGAGTGCACGGATGATTCCCGCGAGCGCAGCTGTTTTGAAGATGGTTCCGTGCCGGATGGTTTATTGTTTTTTTTTTTACAAGCTAGCTGCGCCTCGCCCGTTTCAAGAAACTACTCTTCCCGGCTTTCAGTAAGAATAACAAAACAAAAAAACATGCAAAACTGAAATAAAACGCAGATCGTTAGGGGGTAGGGAGTGGTCTTATGTCGATGACTCGCGTTGATTTGATTGGTTTCCTGGGTGCAGTAGTCGCCCGTACAGCAGTTAGCTGTTCCTCTTGGGCATGTGCGTTCTTCTTCTAGGGGCACTTCTGTCTCCCTGCGTCATTTGCGTCATTTGTATTATGTTTCATTTCATAATTCGTTTTTTATTTGTCTTTTTGTTCTTATTTTTTGGTTCGGCTCGTGGCGTTGTGTTCTCGTACCCAGTACGTTAAGCATCTCACTTGCTTTACCCATTAATTTGCGTTTTTTTTATTTATTTATTTATTTTTCTCTGTTTCACAGTCTGTGACCACAGAATTTGTATCTCTCTAGGATTGGGAATCAGGACAGGCACTGGGTGTATTGTACTGACGTGGTTGAGTAGAAAGAACGGGTTTAATGTGAAGACAACAACAACAACAACAACAACAACAACAACAACAACAGTAGTTATTTCAAAAGTGTACGAGGGGCAATTCATTAATTTCGCAATTGGGACACCATGTTCATGTATTGCATGTCACGTCGTTTCAGAGCATCCTGGATTTTTCACGAGAGGTGAAGCTAAAGGTGGGACACTATGAAAAAAGAGAAGAAAAAAAACAGTGTCGTATATTTTGGTCGCCAGGCATTGTCCATCGATTCACATCTCGACCCCATACCGTCCATCCGTCCATGCTTGTGTTGCGTGTCGCGCAATCACGTCGATCACCCTCTTTTCCCCTCTTGAAAGACAGGCGAGACTTGCGCCGCGACGCTCCTCCTGTGGCTCGAGGCTTCCGCGAGGGGCACTGCATCTTAGGCAACCACCAACGGAATATACGTCGCTGGAGGCGTGGGCAGTACTACAGTAGTTCTGAGCAACGAGCAGCCTGCACAGACCATGGCTAGCCCTCAAGCCAAGATCGCGAAAAGAGGACCCTCTCCACAAAGTAGTAGGTGAGCCCCATCCATGTCTAGTATCGAAGGGATAAAAACGATACGCCTGACTAGAGGCTCTTCTGGAAGGCTTGCGTTTCTCCTGATGGCAGACCTCCTTATGGTGGCATGGAGGTTGTGAGCACTATACCTAGACATGAGCCTTGCGAGAGGTGGTGATGCCCGCACTCGTAGGTAATAGAAACCGCGACGGGGCCGGGAAGGATAAGTTTGGCTGCTCCGCTTTCATTTCCTTGTTTATTCGGTCCTCTTTAATTTCCTTGTTTTTTCGGTCCGCTTTAATTCCCTTGTTTATTCGGTCCTCTTTAATGTCCTTGTGTTTTTCGGTCCGCTTTCATTCCCTTGTTTCTTCGGTCCGCTTTCATTTTCTTGATTCTTCGGTCCGCTTTAGTTGCTTGGGTTTCTTTGATTTTGTTTAAGAGGCGTTGTACGATAGGGGTGGAACTTTCTCGCCGAAACATTTCTGACCTTAAAAGACATGCGCCTCGGCTGGCATATTACAACCAATGTCAATGTTGTACCACTGTGTAGTAAGTACTGTGTAGTACTGCTGTGTAGTATTTTGTTTCACAAGGGCAGTATAAGTAGACCATCACTTTGTTCATCGAAGTGCGCCTTCATGATTTCCCAAAAAGTCATTTTTGTTTTGGGGGTGAGAGGGGGGTACTGTACAGTTTCTCAATTAAGAGAGGCCTCAGAAATGTTAGTTCACCCCTATACACCCTATCATACGTCCCGGTGGAAGCAGGCCTTAGTGATCGCGCTTGGTCTAACCGTCATACCCTGTCCGCGTGCCGATGTTTGCTTACGCTGGTACGACCGGGTTAATAAAGCCTCTGAAACATTGCAAAATGTTTTCCCTGAAAAATGCTTCTTCTTTTTTCCCCCTCTCCGACGGTGTGCCTGCCACGTCCAGAGACGGAAACGGCAACACTATGTCTGGCACCGAAGCTGCCGAGATTGAACCTGCCGCGGCGGAATTTTCGCTTCACGCCGAAGGGGACGTGATGATCGTGCTGGCGGAGTTGCTATCCAATCAGTTTGCGTTCTTCGCCGCGGTATCGAAAGAGTGGAGAAGCGCTTGGGGAAAGCTACCCAAAATCACGCAAGCCATAACGGCTGACACCTCTGCGTCTCAGCTGCAGTGGAGCTTTGATGGCGGCCTAAGAATCAGAAATAAGGTATGCGAACACATCGCTGAACACGGCGGCGTTGAGCTTTTGCGGTGTGCCTACCGGCACGGATGCCGATTGAACGCGAAAACCTGCTTCTCGGCTGCCGCCCGGGGGCAACTTGACATGATCTGCTGGGGGGTCGGCAATGGTAGCGTTTGGCGCAAGGTGCTTTGCGGTGCGGCTGCGGCGGGGGGAAGCCTGCCCATCCTCAAGTGGGCGCGTGCGAACGACTGCCCCTGGGGCGAGAACACTTGCAGCTCGGCCGCCGGTCCAGGGCACCTCGATATCCTGCAGTGGGCACGTTCTAAAAACTGTCCTTGGGACGCCGGCACTTGCTCCCAGGCTGCTGAGGGTGGACACCTCGACGTTCTTCAGTGGGCGCGTACTAATGGCTGCGATTGGGACCATTGGGTGTGCCAGAATGCTGCCGCCGGGGGGCACCTGGAGGTTCTTCAGTGGGCTCGGACGAACGGGGCTGAGTGGGTAGCCATGACCACTGCCCGGGCTGCTGAGGGGGGCCACCTGGAACTGCTCCAGTGGGCGAGGGCCCAAGGGTGTCCCTGGCACCCGCAGGTGTGCAGGGGTGCTGCTCAAAGTGGGTGCCTGGACACGCTGGAGTGGGTGCTGGCGAGCGGCTGCCGCTGGCGCAGAGACGCGGGGCACATTGCAGCGGTACATGGGCACCTCCACGTGCTCGAATGGATGCGAGCTCGCGCCTACCCCTGGGACGACTCGAGGACGTGCAAGGGGACCGCAATCGGAGGACACCTGGGTGTGCTTCAGTGGGCCAGGGCGAACGGCTGCGAGTGGGACAGTCGCACGTCTAGCGCGGCAGCCAGGGGGGGGCATTTCGAATTGCTCAAGTGGGCGCGGTGTAACGGCTGCCCCTGGGACGAGGAGACGTGCACGGGGGCTGCCGCGGCCGGGCGCCTGGACATACTGCAGTGGGCGCGGGCAGAAGGCTGCCCATGGGATTTGAAAACGTACGAAAGGGCCGGATTGCACGAACATGTGCAGGAGTGGGCAAAGCGAAACGGCTGTCCCTCTGCTAAGCCCAGGGGGTACCGCGAGGATCACAGCAGTTCGTGGTGGATGCCTGGTAATTTCTCATGACAGGAGTATTTCCCTCGCTTGACCGCGAAGTCCGCTGAAAATCTTCCTGTGGTGGGGTTGGTGGTTGCAACGGTGGGGGTGATGGTGGTGGTGGTAGGAGTGGTGGGAGTGGGGGGTATTGGCACAAAGGCGACTTATCTCTGAACGCGAGGGTTATTTCCTGGTTGCTGTGGGGGTGTATCATATGTTGATACAAGCGGGGCAAGACATCGTGCTCGGGAATCCCCAACCACGAATGGTTTGCGGCCCTTTCTGCGATTTCGGCTGCGCTGTTGAACCACAGATTTCCGTAAGAGTAGTTGGTACCGTAGTAATGAATTGTTTAGTCTAGTATCATGTTGATACGGCTTGCAGATACATACTTCGCATGCAGATATTAGTAGTAGCTCTATGCTACGGTGTAAAATAGTGCCTGCCAGTACTTGTTAATTCACCCGGTACACTTTCACCGGTCCCAGCCGAACCCCTCCCCCCCCTTCAAGAACAGTGCAGTAAACGCTGCGAAGGGTGGTGGAAAACCCGCACCTTACGGGTCATGGTGGTTCGCAGCCCACCCTTCTCATCATGTGGGTTAAGAATATAACCTACCTGTCAGGTTTAGTGTGTGATAGCATGTTTGCGCATCTAGCTGAGCTGTGAAGACGTGCGTACATACGCTGGTGGTGTGAGTCGGGTGCCCGGAGTATCCTTATCCCCACGAACAACAGGACCGGAACAGTAGTCTCGTCAGGTCTCGTAGTGTACCCGTATTTCGTCTTCTGATAAGAAGCCACCCTGTGGGTGATGCTGATTTTGAGTTTAGCTGTATGTTAACCCCGGGTGGTATCCTGTGGTGGGGTGTTATCTAACGAACCCCGGTGATAAAGATCATATTTTGTTGTCGTTTTGCTTTATTTATCGCCGGGGGTGCTTTCTCGTGGGGGTGGGTGGGGGGTGGTGTTTATGGAGGCGTGATAATACTATAGGGAATAGCCGGTGCATTTGGCACACCCATGCAGGAAGCAGAGGGGGTGACATGATACTATAAAGGATGAGTGATACCCCAAGCTGGGATAATTGGTACATGTTGACACTTCCAGCCAGGTACCAGGGGGGGGGTGATAGCACCGTATAGAAGTACCCGTACCGTCTGCATATCACGTGGTCTGAAAGAGAGGATGGGGGGGGGGGCGCTGCTGTCGATGCTCGAGGTAGGCGCAGCGGGTGCATCGGGGGTGGTGTGAGGACGGGCAAACACATATGCGATTGGTTGTAGCTCCACTCTCGGCTTGAGGCACGTCAGCAGGCGGTGCCGGGGCACCAGACCGTCGCGTTCTGTCCACGTTGATGGTCCGCCGGTTCGTTTACAAAAAAGAAAGCACGCAAGCGGCGATCGCGACACGGCCGGGCTCTCAGTACACACTAAAAACAGCAAGCAGTTCCTACCATGCCTGCGCGTTTGTTGTTGCAGGCCGTGTCCAGTTCGGCGAGGGGGGTGTGCCTGACTCTGTAGTTTCTGGAGACTTTAGCTCGGCTACTGGTGATCCGACCCAACCGCACCCCGACAGCAGCAGCAGCGGCAGTTGTTGTTCTCGATGTGCGGTGCCGTCGTGCACCTTTGCCCGGCTTTTGTGTGGACCCCGGGTAGTATTTTGTCGTGATTGTTTGGATGTCCTACCTCCAAGGGGGGGTGGTACTTCCTATTCATGCATGGCGTAGTCGTATGACCATGGACCCTCGCATCCCTCGTACAATGTCGGGACGGAGCACGTTGGGCTTTCACCAGCCAGGCAGACATTGCTTGCACCAAGCGCGAAGCGCCATGAGGTATTGGGCGAGTCGCATGGAGAGTGAGCTGCATCCTGCTAAGCACCGCCTGTGGGGTGAATATGGGGGGGGGTTATCTGACGAACCCCGGTACAGTGATAGCCTTTACATCTGTTTGAAATAGTGTGGTTTTCGTCACCGGAGATGAGTTCCTGCGGTTGGGTAGTATCTTAGAGAAAGGCGGTATGATAGCTTAGCCCTATCTATCTATTATATATAGTTCGTCTGGTGCCCAAAAAACAATACTTTAATCAAGTGATCTTTGATGCCCACTTTATCATAGCAATTTAGAGTAGCGCTGATGAAAAAACAAATATTTGTACAGCAGTTCGCTTTGATGCCCAATTCCAAAATCAACCACACATAGAACATATATTCTGCATGCGACGATTGACCTTCGATCTCGACATAGACTCAGTCCACGGCTAACGACCTTCGTACCAGGCAAGGCCAGCAAGTGTACATAGCGGCCTCGAAGGTATCATTACGATTCGTAGTCTAGGGGGCGAGCGGTTGCTTGCGGCGTCCGACGGTCTTCGTCGAAAAACCTTCAAACACTCGTTCTTGCAATCGCATAGAGTTTTCGTGTTCTGTTTTAAACTCAGCTACCAACTGTGTTTTCGTCAGACGCCTGCTCTGCGCCCTCCGCATATCATCGACCGAGGCGTGAGAACTGTGGCACTACGCACGTAGGGTGGATCGGAGGTCCTCACCAGCGCGATGCGTTCAGAGTTTATGACGCAGTCGTTGGGTTTGTCGATCGATATGTCAAAATGTCAAACTTGAAAAAATGCGATTTTTTTCTTGTATATGATACGTATCTGGTATGAAAAAACAAGTATCCCCGTCGTCGTACGAGTACTTGACGTATGTACGAGTATGTATATGTGTCTGGTACCTGGTACCTGGTATGAACGAACCTGGTATCAACTACGCATCCCCGTCGTACATGCGTACTCGTATGAATACAAGTATGAATACGGGCTCCAGGTTCACAGCTTGAGCCTGTGGCACTTTCCTTCTTGTATGTGTACTGTGTACGCGTCGAAGAGACGCCAGGTTGTTGATCACACGAGATCTGGTTTGCACGATAAGATACGGAGATCTTATGACAGGGTGAATTGGTGATACTTGCATGGGAGATCCTTACGGTGATCTCCGACAAGATGTTACCGGGCGCTTCCGACAAGATGTATGTGCAGGTATATATCATATGTACGAGTATACGAGTTCATAAGACACTCTCCTCTCGTACCACACTGGTGATGGTACTCGTATAAGTGCTGATGATGGTGTATCATAGTAGTGTTGAGTTGACGTACGGTACAGTAGTATATGTGTTGTTTGGTGTCCACGACCCGGCTCCAAGAAGCACTTCGTACGAGTATTTATGTGCAGATATACGAGTGATATATGAGTACGTAAGACAGCACACAGCACTCTCTCGTACACTGGCGACGGTGACTGTTCACCCTAGCCAAGGCCACAGTCGTTGAGCAAGATCGTGTATATTTACGCAGGGATGTGTTCATGCACGGATGATTATACTCGTATGTTGGCCTATATCTAGACTTCGGAAATCCGCCGACATTGTAATATTGACAACCGAGGATAGGTTTGCCCCTACACGCTTTGTGATAGAAAAGAGCTGTCGACGTTGTTTACTCTTCTTTAATTCCGGAGTTATCACGTTGACAGTCTTGTGTTTATATGTTCGTTATTGTTTCTTGTCTTCTCCTGTCTTCTTCAGCATATTATATCTTATCATTCTTATCATCATCTTTGCCATCCGACAATGTGCAGCATGAGCTTCAGCGCTGACCACTCATACCATTCCCGAAAGCAGAAAACCACGGAAACAAAAAAAACCTATGCGCAAAGTCTAACTGTTTGGCAGCTCTTGTATCTTTGGTTGTGTTTATGTCCCCATCGTTTCTATTTTCTTCACCATTATTTGTACTCCTATTAACCTTCGCCGTCAATTTATCTCCTATTTATTCCTATTATATTTATTTCGACCCTCTATCATCTCCATTACTACTTGCTTCAATCTGGCCCTACCGCCGTGGGGGCGGGAGGGCCACTTATTCCCTAGTACGGTATACGGCAGTCAATGAGTTTTGTTTTTACAGGACCCGCACCTTGCACCTACGTACGTGCCTGTTTTTTGTAATCGCTGGTTTTGTGCATGATTTGCGAAGGAAGCAGAGAGACGCCACCTCAACACGAGCAAGCAGGCTCCCGAGGCAGGCTACAGATGGCACCATCACAAAGGGCTCTTGCGAAGCTCAGACCACCGGGAAGGGGGGGTGGGGGGGTACTTTAGAGTCGGCTTGCAGCAGTAGAGAACCAATCGGTGGCACGTTTGCTCATCCTTCATTCAAGGCCAAAAACAACATAAGAGTGCAACGTGTTTTCGTTTTATGTTTCCCCCCCGGAGCAAGCTCGCGCTAGATTGCCGCTGCCCCCCCACTCGTGCATGAGAAGGAGGGGCGCTGACTCCAATAACGGCACAGCAACCCCCCCCAAATATTGCTGCCGAGGGGTGGTTAGCGGAGAGGAGGCTCGGCGGCGTTCTCGTCAATGCCGCCCTGTGCATCGGGAGGAAAATCGCCGGCATGTGTTCGCGGCCTGCCGCTATACTAGTGCCGCACGTAGCGCCGCTCAAACGCCTGCTACGATGGAGGTAGAGGTATACCTTTTTTTGGCTGATTGGTTTTCTGGGTTATCGGGCCCCCTTAGCCCAAAATCGTGGTTGATTTTCCTTCGTGCGTTGCAAAAATGTTGGCTGCACTGTTAGGCCATCCATGGCATCCATGGTATTATTGCCCATCGGGTGGCGCCCTTTTGTTTCCCTCCAAGATCGCTTTGTGTGTCAGGTGTAGAGCTCAAGTAATAAGCCACCACCCTCAGAAGGCTAAAATATACCTGATGCTAATGGTGCACCTCTACCGTAAATAAAGTTCGTATTATTGCAAGGGGAGCACGCTGCCATCGTCTGTTGGATTTATATATAGGTGGGTGTCGGTACATGGATGGATGTGGTGCTTTGGGGCCGGGAGGGGCCTGACGCGGCACGAACGAATCCCCCCTCCCGACGCAAAAAACGCCTGTCTTCTACCTCACGCAACAAGACGGAGTACTTCCTACTACAGAAGTAAGCCCACTGAAGGCTATAAAGGAGAGGATAAACATGATCGCCCTTGCACCATGCACCCTTTAGGATCCATCGTGGATGCCATATCCCAAGGAGAGTAAACAGATTAAAAACTGTGTACGCGTAGTCGTCGTGCACACGGATAGGAAAATATGTGAATAGCATCCACACACGACAACGTTCAGGAAATCATGGGCGTGATATGTAGCCTCCTGAATTTCCGCGTTACAGCGGTACTGCTCAAGTAAGATACGCGCTTCCGTCACAGCTGGTTTGCGGGCACAAGGCTTTTTACTCCTTTCTCGATCGAAAAAAACAAGAAAATCATAAAGACACATTATGTTAATGCAGGCTCTAAAACCTGGTCCTGCACCGAACTCCAGGCTCACCGTTCACCACCGAACTGCGAAAATAATATAGGGCGTACCAACAAGATACGCAAGTCGAGGCCAGATCCCTTCGCGGCAGGATGTCAGCCACGCGCAAAGCAGCGGTGCGCGTGAACGTCTCGGTTCGGCATGGAAACTGAACATCTTGACGTACAGCAGGGGTCCCACAATAAGGCGGTGGTGTGGCAGAGCAATATGACCGCCTTATAGAGGGAAGCCGCCTTATTCAATCCAGGATATGAGTGCAATTCCCCGGTCGCGCCAAGCGAGTTTGACCGCCTTATATCGGGATACCGCCTTACTCAGACCGCCTTATTGGGGGACCCCCACTGTGTCCGAAACAAAACCAGAGTCGAACCAACCACACTCGCAACAAACCATGCTGCCACCACAACAACACCTGCCGATCGTGCAGCTACCGCTCTGTCCGGAAACTCAAAGGTCATTTTGGTATTGATATCCAACCCCAAACGATCTTTAAATTTTCGGACCGAGTGACACACCGTCGCCTTCGACGCTGAACGAGTGGTATCCGTCAGAAACAACATATTCTGCGTGTTTCCAGGATGAGAGCTCACGGCAATATGCTCCACACCAAGGCGACGGCAAAGAATACTGCTGCACGCGTGAAAGGTGAGCCTTGAATAAAAACCGCCAACACAGCAACCGACATAATTCGTACAAAAGAAAGACGCCGCCGGAAAATGTAACTTCCTTTCTCGCGACATGGAACAGAGAAAACGCGAGCCATGTCGACGACACTAACCGGGGGACGCCTACACGGGAGGAGTCACGTCGTGCCCGCCAAATACAAGCGGGCTCTTCGTGAGTAGACATGGGCAGCGGTACCTGATCCTGTCGACTAGTACTCTGCAGCTGCTGTTGGGCATTGTATCGTGCGCAAGAGTGTTGTCGGGCAGTACCATACTGCCGCGTCAGAACAGCTTGTGCCACCGCGAACACACTGCAGCAGACCCGACGTCGGGGAAAGACGACATATCCAAACTGCCGAGCAAGAAGACATCAAAATCCTGCCGCTGCAACACACGGGGGGCCCAGCAGAAACTGCTGTCTCAAAAGACTCGGCTGCACTACTGTTGCCGTCGACTTGAAACGCGGGATGCCACAAAAACAAAAACACACACTAAACACGGGACAAAACTACTACTACTACTACTACGAACCAGTACGTCTCATAGCGTGCACAACTGTCGGCGCGCTCGCACTCTCCATGTCCAGACTGCACGCCCACGGGGCCGGCTTCGTCGAGCGGCAACGGGAACAGAAGAGATTCACAAAGCCAAGCTGCTCTTGGAGATGGCGAACTTCTGGGTTTCTTCCCTCTCGCTGATCACCCAGCTCTTGACCTCCACGTCGTTCACCATGACAACCCATCTGTGCGTCAAGAATGTGTTGATCTTGTACTCCTGCAAAAAGGGGGGGGGGGGGACACGCCGCATACACGAGGCGATTAATTGGGCACTGGTGCAATCGGTAGGGATTTTTTTTTTATTACGACGCATTTTTATTGGTCAATACGCTAAAATACGAGTGCTTTACCGAGCGAGATTAAAAACGGGTTTTGATTACGACGACCCTCATTGGCCGAAAGGCCAAAACTACCCCGAAATTCGACCCGCGCTCGCGGGACTGTCATATTTTTGTACATACGAGCGCTGTCCTCGGTGACATCATCATCAGCAGCAGCAGCAGCAGCAGCACAGCACCACCACCACAGCAGCAGCACCACAGCAGCAAAGAGACCACCACCGCAGCTGCAAACCAGGCAGTCAGAGCTCTCCGTGTCAGGCGCAAGAAGCTCAAGAGAGGGAGCAATGCCAGGAGAAGTAACAACAGCATCAACCAGCAGCAAGCAGCACAGAGCAGCAGACTTCAAAGGGGAAAGCCTGTGTGCTACGTAGATGCCGAACATAAGCACCAGTGCCAGTAGCAGCAGCAGCAGCAGCAGCAGCAGCACCAACAACAACAACAACAACAACAGCACCAACAACACCAACAAAGCAAGCAGGCAGCAGCAGTAGTAGCAGGAGGAAGCAGAGCCCGAGCTCTCCGACGAGGTCAAGCTCAGGGTCGACGGGCGCAACGACTTGAAGCCGCCCATGCTGTTGTTGCCGGTGTCCTTCGTAAGAGCGACCAGCCGGGTAGAAGGGAAGAAGGTCCTGTACACGCGGAGTGGGAGACGGTCGATTCCGGGAGGGAAAATGTAGCGATCACCAACGTACTGCTGTAGCCACCCAGTACGGTACCTCCTCGTGCACTTGGAGACGGACGGTCTATTCTGGGCTCACAAAGGAGACGTTCCCTATGGCTCTCCAGGGTCTACCCGTGGACCCCAACACAACCAAGGTGAGCGTAGCCAACCATAACACGAGTACATTACCTATGTCTTTTGTTTCTGGTAGGAATCTAGGTGCACGGTCGTCGCGATGGTGTTGTCATCTAAACACCGATGTTGTGGTTTTAGTGGCAGGGATACCTGCACTCGTTTGCCTTTGCTGCCTTTGCACCAACTTGCCCGGCGACCGCCTTTCTGCTCGATGAGCCCTGCGCTGGCTCCTGTCACCATCCAAACGCATGCTCCACATGTTTTCAACAACTGGGGTGTAGAAGCAGCGAATACCTTGTACTTGTACCCGTTCGCCAAGTTGGAATTGGTAGCAAACTAGTCTCGATAACACGCAGCCATGATGGCATGCCTACTGGGGAAGCATTTGTCGAAGAGCGCCATTCCGTTCTCCCGCTGCGCGAGCGCTCGCCTCAACGACGCAAAACGGGACTAAGCCTGCTTGATACTTTCGCCTCGGTTCTTCTGTACAAAAAAAATGGTCGATTTCAAGTCCCCCGTCGCTTCGCCTCAGCGTTCCCTGAACCTGAGCACCTGGCGCCCGGCTTGAAATATAGCGAGAAAAGACGGTGGCAGGCCCAAGGTCTACCATCGATTATGTCGGTACTAGTGTACGTAACCGTAACGCTCATCGCCCCTCAAGTTTTACACAGAAGAGTCGCTCTCGTCCGCGCCCCTCTCCGTGAAGCAGGCCTCGCCCACGCCCTCTCCGCGAAACATGTGCGCCTGTACAGCTTCAGCTACTCTCCGCGCATGACGCTCTATGACACTGGGGAGCTCCGACCCAGCTAGTCGGGCGGTGGGGAGGGGTCAATATCACGAGGGAAAACACACTAGGCGCCTTCGTCCTGCACGCTAGGTCATCGCCGATACCCGTGTCATGAGGGGCCAGGCAAACATGCCGTATCCACTGCTGCAGGCCGGGGCGCAGTGCCCCGAACCGGCGCCCTACCTTCCACCTGCAGGGGATCACAGTAGGCGGTGACGAGGTGTTGGATGCAGCCGCAGAGGCGAGCGTGCTTTCCCGGAACGAGGAGGATGTGTTGAGGGAGGGGGGGGGGTGTACGCGAAGGCAAACACGGACGGGGTCCGCTGAACCTGCCACTTTCGAAGATTTAGCGCTACGGGGCTTATGCATTATCCGTAGGGAGGAATCTTACAAGCTACCGCTGGACGATGGTGTGGAGTAACCTGGTGACTTCAACGACGTCGACCTTCCTACAGGGAACACCGCAAAGACAGCAGGTAAGTCGTTGGTCGTCCACTTGAGCTCAACGCTTGATGGCATGTGTGCAAACATTCTACGGGTGTTTTATTGCGTTTGGTACAGCCTGATACTTATGATGCAAGCGAACTATATTGTATACTCGTAGCGCTTGCGTGTGATTGCAATTTAGTTTCACTTTCCAATACGCTAATGTGGCATGGACCGCGTAATTTCCCAATCAACTTCCAGATAACACTGATGATGGAGGCGACGATGCTGCAGGTGGAGCCAAAGAAGGAAACGAGTAGACCGGTCTCGCCCTTGGCCAGGATGACGAAGTTACAGATCACACGCGACCAGGCGACAGCGATATCCAGGTGAGCGGCGGGTGCAGATCCTTGTATAGCTATCAAAACATGCAAAGTATTTCGAACTTCGGTGCGTGACATGGCAACCAGCTCTCGCTTGTGAGTCGTGTTGAGGCATGGGAAGTACTCTTGTTGGCGAGGAGACGGGTAGTTAGCTTTCTTGAAAATAGTGATGCTATTGATGAAAATAATAAAACGTACTACGTAAACGGAGTTAAACGCGCGCTCGTTTCGGATGTACACGAATGGCTGCTCACTTAAATCGGCGGAAACGTTTCGAAGTCGTGTGCGGGCCACGGCAACATTATTATTGTGTTCTTGTTGCCTCCCTCATATTCACGGTTACCGCTGGTATCTTCCCACCCTCTTCGTCGTTTCCATCAACAGGAATATAGCCAGCTAACTACAAAGCTATGCTTCGGTATTTGCGAGACGCGCGAGCTTGGTCGACACCATGGCCCTCGAGCACGAAAGCGGCCGCGGGGTCGTCAGAGGGATGATGCGGCAAGCACCGTCCAAGAGTTTGAGCAATGCTGTGGCCACGCCTCGAATGTTTGCTCCCGATCCCTCAACGCGGGACTCGTTGGCGCCATCCATGGCTACGGCCGGGACGGTGGAGAGAGGGGCGGAAAAGAGTACGCCCCTCGCGGGTGGGTTTCGTCAGGGGGGGGGGGTCGTATACCGATTAAGAAATCCGGAGGTCGCCAGGAGTGCGGACACCACAAGGGTGGATGGTCTTAGAACCACCCTGGACCCTTCTTTGGACGAGCAGCGATGTACCGTGCCTGCTGACCCTCGCCCAGGGACGAAAAAAGTATTCGTCACGAAGCGCAGAGGAAAATGGCGTTTCCTCCGTGCAAATTCGCTTTGATCCTTGGGTCATACGAGGAATCTAGATAGGGCAGGCGTGGTCGCAGCGGCGCCTGTCTTTAGTTGCCACTGACGTTGAACATGGCCTTATGTGAAGGATTTGGTTTAGCACACTTGCTGCTGACGGTACTTTTTACTTTGTACGATTGCTTTCGTCTTATTTTTAACAAACGTGTAGGTGTTTCCGGTGCAATGTGTTTTCTTGGACGGGGCCGAGGGCGGCGTAGATTGTTTGTGCACTGTTTGTGCATTGTGTGTGTTGTGGAAAATACGGTGAACGTCGTCGTTACATCACTACACAACTTTCCATGTGTCCATGCTTATCATAGCACATGTGATATATCACTTCCCCAGTACACGTTTTGGTGAGTATATCATGTGTGATCGTTCTATGTCACCAGTCACCAGAGATACATTCTAGAGCACCTACGAGCTGTACTGTAGTCGTAGTACGTTTTTTCTGTTATTTTGTTGCCTAAGTTTTGCGACGCCACCTTCACTATACTTCACATGAAACGGATATACCGGCTATACCGGCGCTACCAATCTATCCGGAAAGTTCCAGATAATGCAACGTGAAAAACCGTTTTGAAATCGGACAGTATCTCGAAGAGATACGCACTTTTACATGAGGTCGACTTTAACGTTCAAGAACATTTATTTTCTCGCCCTCTTCGTATACAGAGTACAGGTCGTATAAGATGCACTACGTACACGTATATGGCATGAAATAAGAAATTCGAGAGCGGTTATTCTGAAATTAGTATATAACGTACTTTTCTCAAGTAAGAAATTAGGGCTGGACCAGCATTCCCGTTTCTTATGTTTACTCACTATTATTAAGTGTTTTGTATTTTAGCTCGCCCGAGAAAAACGCCTTTACATTTTTTTCGCGCTTCGCGCGAACAATCTATATATATTTTTCCAACCCCTACCCATCGTCTCTGAGCCATTAATTGCGCCGCTTAGGCGATGCGGGTGGTGGTCGAACCTTCACAAGTCGGACAGATAGACCATCTACAGATATACCATCTACAGATTAATCATCTGCAGATAGATTATGATCTAGATGATTTACAGATAGATCATGATGTAGATTATCTACAGATATATCATGATCTAGCTGTAGATCATCTACAGATAAATCATATCTAGATAATTTAGTTCCTCGCCTGCCGTTATCAGAGCTTGTGCAGGACCTGCATAGTACAGATCTTACTCAGGAAACATGTGCTATATATATAATGCAGGTTATACGGGTCCCACCCGGCAACATGAGCTACAGATCATACAGATCATACTGGTACAGATCACACAGATCATACAGATCATACAATATCGTGAATTTTCCTTGAAATATCTAGATCATGAAGTGGACATAAAAGGCATCAATCCAATCCAATCCATCATCTGTCTGATCCGAGGTGACAATCGCCGACGGCCGACGAGCCCCCCGACCGGTCGTGTCTCGTTTCATCACAAACACCATAACCTCAAAAGGTTGAAATAGCTGTGATTGACTGCCTGCCTGCCTGCCTATCAATACGTGAGCTCCAAAAAACCAACGAAGTTGGGCTTAATTTTAGCAGAATGGATACTATAAGCTTACAGACTACCAGGTACGTCACAATTGTACGATTCGGATGGGTTTCCATCAGACGAAAGGGGAGGCGTTGTCCAGACGGGTGGGTGGTGCATGTATACACGAGAACATGTCTCTTCTGCTCAGACCCTAGCAGGCAGACGGTACGGCAACGCCGCTTCGTGAGGGCATCTCTACCGCTACCGCTACCGTCCTCTTCCATGCATGACGCGATTTGTCTAAAACGTTTTCGGGAGGACGGCGCTCCTTAACCCAAATTCGTCGGACTTTTTTCATTTTTCATTCTTGTTTTGCAATATTTTTCATTTCACACTTGGGCCATTGGATTGCTCATCGGGCACTCGTACTCGTAGCACTTTTATATCCCTCTGAAATTCGTTTTTGACTTACTCTTAGTACAGAGCTTCTCAAGCCACCACCCTCAGAAGGCAGATTCATAAGGTGCACCTTTATCCTTTGTAGCCCATTCAGAACTGAAAAACGTCTCCCACACTATTTTCAAGTAGTTTGTCCCCCAATATGTGGGACCAGTTCTTAACGGCTTAAAAGGGGTTAAGATAGCAAGCATCTGCGTACCGAAGACAACGGTTTACTAACACTCCCACGTGGGGACATGAGACACCGACAGCTTGCGGAGAGACAAAAAAAGCATTGTGTGGCAGTGGGTACCCCTATTTAAGAGAGGACGCCCTATATAAGAGAATATGTAGCACAACTTATAACAGAGGCCAAGTAGGCTGGACCCGCCTACACCAAAGCAATATATTTCCCATTGTGCATATATAGGAGAGACGGCTAGGTAAGAGGCGTATTTTCGGCCTATATACCACACCTCTCTTAAGTCGGGGTACCCACTATATTCCATTCGATGAAAAATAAAACACGCGGTGCCCGGCGTATGACTTAGCTTTGCAAAAGTTGAGGTTCAACCACTCAATCCGTCGGACTTGAAGCAGACGCATTGGTAATAATTTGAAAAATATAAGGGTGATGATGATGATGATGATGCCCACATTCTTACTACGTACCCATTTTCTTTGGAATCTAGCCCCATGATCACAAACCTGGCTAAAAGGCGTCCCGATGTTGGAAAAAAAACAAAAGTAAGAGGTACATATATACAAAAACAAAACAATCGTGACTACTACAGCAGTGGATTATCTCCCTCACCTGGTGGCGGGTATGCTACGTGCGGGTACGTTGAAACTCACCTGACCAATTTTCCAGTCGCCGTCCACCCACTTCTGCTTGCCGTCGAACCACAGAGCAGCCCCCTCCACATCTTCGTTTACGAAAGACGCTTGCACCTTGCAGAAATCACAGCAGGATCAAAGGCATGAAAGAGGTCAATGGACACTCGGTTCAAAGAGCAGGCGGGATGGACCAATGACCGCAAAATTTTGATCACGCCAAAGACGGTCAACCACCCGCCCACTAGACCGCGAAAAGACGGCATTTCCTCTTAATGCGAAGTGAGTACAAAATCTGCATGCCCGCCGGAGACACGCCCTTTGGTGTCGATTCACTTCCACTCCGTCTGGAAACGCCACGTGAAATAAGCCCGATCGTGGGGTATGTACCCCGAGCAGAAACAATTCCCCCTTCAAAAAATTGCGGCTGGGGGGCCCAACTCGTACAAACAAAACCGCCACCCCCTCTTGCCGCTACCGCCGATCGCAACGGTCAAGAGTAAAAGAATCAAGTGTGGATATCGTCCTTGTCTAATACCCCCCGGCGTGAGTTGGGGAACGTCGACACGATCCGCCGACCCTCCGCACCTGCTAGCAGAGCATCACGGGCAGCAGCTGTTCGGACACACTCATCGGCCAAAATTCAAGGTAGCAAAAAACAGTCGTACATACGCATAGTATGAGACACCACTCAAGAACATGTTACTTTAGGTCAGGCTCGATTTTTTCATGTATGGCAGGGTGTGCTCTACTCTAATTTCAGTGCTCAAATGGCCACATGATTATCTTCGTCCAAAATCTCCAAATCTCGAGCCTGAACTTCCTAACTTTGAAAGTATGTAGTGCTGTCCACGTGCACTGTATACTAGCGGTTTGACCAATATTCCGGCCGCTCGCCATGAAAAAAACGATTCACTGGGGGGGGGGGGGGGGGGGGCTACCATCAGCACACCCCGGCATCAACACAACGCCTCCCGAAGAGGAGAGGCCGTAGGCAGCGGTGTTACCTTGAAAGTGGGGTCCGGGACAACCTCATTTTTGCCCCGCTTGATGTCCACCGTTCTTCCTGTTTCAGGGTCGACGCTGGACAAGCCGTACCGCGGGCCGTTCCACACCCACAGGTTCGCCGCCCACTTCTGCCCTTCGATGACCGGGCAGGCGCCGTGCTCGCTCGACTGAGAACACACCAAGCAAGCCAGCCAACAAGCAATGGGGGAAAGGAAATGCGGGGGGGGGGGTCATTATGGTGGTCGTCTCACGACACATGAGTAGGGGGGAAAGCGTGGGGGGGGGAGGGGGGAGTCGTGTGTATGATTGCCTCTCAAGCCATTTTTGTTTTGTTCTGTGTCGTGAGCGGTGCCGTGGCGCACGTGAACGATGCGCATCTAGGGCCGGCAAGCCCAAATTGGAAACCCCATCCTACTGCCGTAATAATAGTTCTTCGCCCCTCCCGGAAGTAAAGGTTGCGTCAAAAGCTTGACACCGCCGAACTGAAGCACGCCTCAAAACAGCGAATGGAGCTTCCGAGGGCAAGCGCCACCCTGACACACCGAGGAAACACCAACCGACGTTACTGTAAGTCCGCACCATGTCTTTTCGGCCATCGGGGTGCTGGTTGTAGAAAAGGACCGCCTGGCCCCTCTTCGGGGGCACCACCATCTGCCTCCGGCACTGGAGCAACAGCTTCTCCTCCCACCCACCGCGCGGGAGCTCTAGCTCTTCGAGAACCTGTTTCGGGGTAAAAACACACGTGCAGCGGAGGTGGGTGCGGGAGCGGGGTCGGGTGGGTCAAAACAAGACCCCTCTACAAGGCCACGCCCTTCGATAGCATATCGAGGATGCGCGACTCCGCCAGGGGGGAAAAAATCCAGGACCGTTTACGGGTCACGTCAAACCTCGCGGGTCGGGTCGAGTCGGGTCAGGGCGACCTGTCCCGACTCGTGATACTTGAAAAAAAACTCTTGACCCGACCCTACTCGACCCGACCCGTAATGTATTGAAGACTTCCTGATCCGAAAAAGGCAAAATTCGATGAAGATCGACAAGCGTTGGGAAAGCTGAACCCTCTGCGCGATAAAAATTAAGGCAAGAACCGTAGTGGGGGAGGAGGGAAAGGAGCCTACTTTGTGATCCCGGATCTGAGTTACGACTAGGGAGGGGGAAAGACATAAGTGCGAAGATAAGAAATGGGATGGAAAGAAGAGAAAAATCCGAGAAAAGCGCTGAAAAAACACTGCGACACGGCGACGGCAGTAGAGCCCGAGGGGCACCGGACGCTACCAAGAGGCGTCAGGGGCAGCGTGCGCGTTTTCCATCCGCGTGCTTCCACCCCGAAGTCGACGCCCCCCCCCCCCCTGTTTTCGGAGTCACGAGATCACCCCAAGGCAAAGGCGCAGGAGGAGCCCAGCCGGCAATGTTCTATTCGGCACCGACGGACCCCCGAGGTCGTTCTGCCGAGCCGAACGTAGCCGTGCCCTCCTTCTTCTGTACGGCTGAAATTTACGACACCGCAACAGTTTTCCAGAGCCCGTTTTTTATCACGGGGTACCATAGTAAATGCTAGTAAATAAGGCCTACGGTACAAACAAAAACCTATATATTTACCTATTTTTACTCACAAACGTTTGGTCCTATTAACAAATAGGACCTACGGGTACACACAAAAACCTAGCAGGTATCTATTTACCTGTTTTTCTATATAGCAATATTGTGCCCTATTTACTATTTACTTGTGTTTACCATGCTCCCCCGTAGTAGATGTTTTCGCGTTTTGTTGTCCCATGCGGGAACGTTGTATTGCGCTTGATTCGAGGCCCGCATCCCCGCCAAGGTCGAGTCGAGTCGGGACAGGCCGCTATTGCAGGACGAACGAGCGAGCGATTACAGCGAGCAAACCGCCTCGTGGAAACCCCTACGATTACAGCGAGCACACCGCCTCGTGGAAACCCCTACGATTACAGCGAGCAAACCGCCTCGTGGAAACCCCTACGAATACAGCGAGCAAACTGCCTCGTGGAAACCCCTACCTCTCGAACGGGAACTTTGGTGTCCGGCACGAGGTGGTGGTCGATGCCCGGAGCATGGGTGAAGACGGTCTCTCCCCCCTCTTTTACGTCGTTGAAGTACAGCACCACCTGCGCGCCCGGGGCACACACGACGATAAAAAAAAAAACGGACGACGACGAGAAAAAAACATCAGCGGCTATATACGAGCTTCGCACCGTCCACACGCCGCAGGCGGTGTTAGATCTCGGGAACAAACAATAACATGGGCTCCGTGCGTGGGATATCTAAGTGTTGTTTCCGGTGGAACTACCGGTAAGTCGCAAGAAAGCCTGATCTAAAAAAACACGCATTTTATTGTCGAACTCCACCAGGGCTATAGGCCACTCGAGGGTCCCCCATATGACCTCCACATTGCCGTAACGCCGTAACGCCTTGGGGGGGGGGGGGGGGGGGGGGGGTCGTGCACGGCCGTAGTCGTATGACCATAGACCCTCGCATCCCTACAATGCCGGGACGGAGCACGTTGGGTTTTCACCAATAGAGTATGAATTGTATCACGTGCTATTACGGTACGCTGCTGCGGATTTCTCGCGCAGGCCAACGGCAATGAGATTTGGGCCTCGCATACTTCATGTATATATATATATATACCCACGCACAAGGAGCCGAGGTGTCATCGACGATAACGTACCGTGGCGAATCTGTTGGTCCCTAGCCCCTCCGACGCGAAGTTGTGTCCCTCTGCTTTCTCCAGGTAGTCGAAGTGGACCACGTACGCCTGGCTCGCGTTGTAGCGGAGCACCTGCGCCGCCCCGCCGTGAAGCGACCGACAAAACGGACAAGCGTCAAGACCAACGATAATGCATGTGGGCAAACTGGACGGGACGCTCTTTCTGTGATGCTCTCTCCACTCCCCAAAAAATACAGGGCGGTCAAACGGACAAGCGTCAAGACGAATGATAATGCATTTGAGCAAAGTGGACGGGACGCTCTTTCTGTGATGCCCCCTCCTCTCCCCCAAAAATACAGGGCGGTACCGTGAAAACCCAGAGCGCGGGGGGGAAACATCCGTACAAGAACAAATATGACAAGCTTCTCAAAATAACTGCGCACAGTGGGAGCATTCTCGTAGTGCGTCCATTACCAGGCCGTTTTGTTTTGCTGCAGGTCTCCACAAAGACCACGCCTTGTCCACCACAAAAAAAAAAAGAAAAAAAACAATGCTGCGATTCGCCGCTCTTCGGCTGAAAAATCCAAGAATTTCCCGCCCACCTGAAGGCCGTCGGCCCAGCTCTCGCGGTACTCCTCGATGCCCAGCAGCTGGAAGATCCGCCTCTTCAAGGCTTGAGCGGTTTTGGTGTGAGTCACGAAGGCATTATCACTGGTGCGGGTCTTGCTTATGGACTTCCCCGTCGTGCCCGTGGACGATCGCTGTAGTATACAAAAAAAAAATGGCAAAAAAACAACAACAAAATGGAGATGTGGCAGACGGAAAAAACAAAATGAAACAATCAATGTGCGCGGGGCAATTACAGGAGCGGAGGGAGAAGGAGGCGGTAATTCTTGGGGAACGCTTGCTGATCTCCCCCGTGGGTTTGTAACGATGTGTAATGGTTTTGGGGACTGCCAAGTGGAGCGCACAGCACAAGGCGCTCATTGTTCGGATGCCATACCCCCGGTTGCTATCCCAACACCAAGCCATGCCCTCTTCCCGATACCAACGCAGGCTACGTATCGCCGACGAGGGTCCATCGCCACAGGAGGTATCGCCTGCCAAATGCGCACTACGTTGAGATGACACGGAAGCATTGACGGGTGGAACGCTATCACAGCTCCAAGCAGCCACCAATAGTGTCCAGCCATCTAGTACGATTAAATCAGGCTTTATGATAAGAGATGTTAAATCAGCTTTATGACAGAGACGTCGAATCAGGCTTGATGGCAAGAGACGTTAAATGAGGCTTTTATGACGAGAGACGTTAAATCAGGCTTTATGGCAGAGACGTAAAGTGCTCGCGGCTTTTTCTACGGGGTAGGTGGTTTCAGTCCGCACAGTGCCAAGCGACCACACTGGTGTCGAGCCATCCACGTACGAGAAGTAGGATTAACTTAGGCTAACAACGGTGTCGAGGGTTTGCAAAATACGACGTAGTCGCAGGCACCTGCAGTGCTACACTGTAAATATGTCTACTACTGTAATTGGGACGAGGCTGGCTTTGGGTTATTTACGAACAGAGGCGGTACCTGACGCAGCTGTCTCCAGAGTTTCGACTTTCGAAACAGCAGGGGCTTTCACGGCTAGAGTTTCCATGTCAGGGCTAGTCACAAGACAGTGGCGGAGGTGAGAAAAACCTTGGAAATTTTCAGTTATTTTGAAAACGTCGAAAAAAAGGGAGGAAACGAAATCACGCTCCTCAACCGGTACGACTGTATCAGGTATCAAACTCTGGGAAACGATCATCAAAGAAAGCGTCGTCGCCTGCGCTGCGCTCAACGCTGACAGTAACGACCTCACCAACGGTCTCCCTCGTCGGTATGCACTCAATGCAACCAAACTTACCAACAGCCTGGGACTCACACAGTAACGACCTCACCAACGGTCTCCCTCGTCGGTATGCACTCAATGCAACCATTACCAACAGCCGGGACTCAGCGAACAGACCAATAAATCTTCCACACATCGACACCCCGGACAGATAATCTACAGATAGATCATCTATAGATCATAAATCTTCCACACATCGACACCCCGGACAGATCATCTACAGATAGATCATCTATAGATCATAAATCTTCCATACATCGACACCCCGGACAGATCATGTACAGATAGATCATCTATAGATCATCTACTGTAGATCCTAACCTGCCGTTATGAGATATCGTGCAGGATCTGTAAATAACAGATCCAACCCAGAAAACAAGAGGTAGATCATTCAGCGTAAAACGGCTTGCTCCCACCCCAGTAGCCTGAGCTACAAAAGACCAAAGCCGATCAGTAATCAGGAATCTACCTGCCCTGAAATATCTAGATCATACAGTGGGAATGATCTGTATGATCTGTATGATCCGCATGATCTGTATGATTATGATCTGTATGATATGTATGATCGGTATGATCTGTATGATATATATGGTATGTATTATCTGTATGATCTGTATGATATGTATGATCTGTCCGAGGTGTGTCATCTCCGCTCATAAGACAAGCAGGCTCAACGCAAGCACCGACCTTGAGGCGGTATTCCTCCTGAGTCATTCCCATAGCATCCTCGATGATCTGGTCGGCCTCCTCCATGTCCATGAAGTTGTACAGGGAGAACACCCTAGGCGAGTGAGACAGCGTCTCCAGAATCACCTCGGCACCTGCAAACCATGGCACCGGCACTTGTTACACATCTCTTGGGACTTCCAAGGAGAAAAAACGACAAAAAAAAAAAAAAAAAAAATGACGACTAACAACGGCCACTGCGTCATCAGGGAATGAGATGTAAAAACCGATGTCCGAGTTACAACGAGTCGTGCGGGACGGGCGCAAAATTATCATCCTACCCGTACTGCTTGCTGCGTGCTCACGCTGATCGTACAGAGTTGGCAGCACAAAAGTTTATCCGTGGATTGATCGCCGTCCCTTAACCCACACAGAACTGAAAAAAAAAATCCCACACTAATTCCAAGTAGTTTGTCCCAAATATGTGGGACCAGTTCTCAAGTTCTTGAGGGGTTAAAAGGGGTCCCGAAGGGGTTAATAGAAACGTCAAGAGCGGAAAACGCCTACTCGTAGCCGATGGTGGAGAATGTTCCTCCCACCCCGCTTAAAGAACATAAAAGTGCTTATA
The DNA here is from genome assembly GCA_008828725.1 of Saccharina japonica. Taxonomy (NCBI): domain Eukaryota; class Phaeophyceae; order Laminariales; family Laminariaceae; genus Saccharina; species Saccharina japonica. The sequence continues at coordinate 314,871 of MEHQ01000476.1, read as the reverse complement.
TACCAAGGACGATAAAGAGTCTCGATGAAAGGATTGATCTCACAATTCAGGCCTACTTCAAAAAAAATAAAAAAAATAGCCTTTTCAGGTAGAAGCAAAACGGGGAGTTCGGGAACCGAGGGGGGGCGTACTCATTTGTTGCTCTGCCTGTGTCCGTCGTCGCGTCACGAACATCGAAAACACGAAAGACACGCATACCGCAAAAATGGCATCACACTAATTCCAAGTAGATTGTCCCCAAAAGATGGGTGCAGTTCCGAACGGGTTATTAACGGTAACGGTGACGAACTCGGACCTCAAACAAAGACAAAGCTTCGGAAGTTAACAGTAGTAGCGCCCCGGCTGTTGGTCCGCGCACTCAGCACTCCACCGCCATATGTTTCAACTGAGACCCGCTTAGGCACGTTTAGGTCCCGTAAAGTGACCCACTGCAGTCCCACTGCTGTGAAATTGTAATCAGATTTAGGTGTGTTTATGTACACTGCAGTAGTTAAACCGTTAACGAATCGCGCGGTACCGCCGCCGCCGCCACCGCCGTGGCCAACCAACCAACCAACAAACCCACCGAGAGGGGTCTTGACGTGCGGAACCGTTACTTTCCGGCCGATTTCCACCGTCGGCCAGACGAAGCTACGCTGCTGAGGGACCACATAGAGCGTCTGGTCGTCCTCGACGGAGGCCATGGAGACTACACGCTTTCCGACGCCGTCGAACACCTTGCAGTACTTAGGCTCGTCGCTCCTGCGGGCGGGGAGCAACGGAAACAAAAAACGGTGGCACACGACACGACATTGATGTGGGAGGGAGTGCGGTAATGATAACCCTGTCGGGGCTTGATTAACTTGATTATAGTGTAGAGGGGAAAATGGGCGATAAGATGTGACGACTACAGCGACGGCCACTGCGTGGTTGGGGGATGATATGATATGATCCAATGGTTGCTGTCCGATTTACAATGGTTGCAACGCAAGGAGGCGTTTTGCGGCACGGACGCAAGCAACATCATCCTATGCTACCCGTATTGGTGGGCGTTCACGCTGAACGTAGACGGATGATAACACCAAACATATCATTGTTTTGGTCGCTATCCCTTATATCCCTCATATAGCCCTTAAAAGGGGCCCCTTATAGCCCTTAAAAGGGGTCCCTTATAGCCCTCAAAAGGGGTCCCTTATATCCCTTAAAATGGGTCCCTTATAGCCCTTAAAAGGGGTCCCTTATATCCCTTAAAAGGGGTCTTAACCCATTCAGAACTGAAAAACCTATCCCACACTAATTCCAAGTAGTGTGTCCCCCAAATACGTCGGACCAGTTCTCAAGGAGTTAACCGTTCTTCTTATCCGTTCGCTGTAGGATTAACAAAAAAAAAAAAAAAAAAAAAAAGGCATGGACAACCGGTACCCTGTGCGGCCGATCGCCACAGGCGGCGCACGCATTCTTCCATGTTCAGCGGCGATTCTTGGCCGAACGCCGCCACCTTACACTGAACTCCAAAACGTCCCTCGACTTTTGTTTCGTGCGACGTGCCCCCTTGGGAAGGTTTCTTGTTTCAGCTCGAGGCGAAGGTTATCTGTGTTGGTATGGCGGTATAAGACCTGAGGAACACAGGGCCTCACATGTACGTATGTACGTAGTCTATAGTACCACAGTTTTAACCCCATGAAACGTCTGAATCAGTGAGTGAGCTTGGGGGGTCGGGTGCCGATGCTTGTGCAGAAGCGTGTGTCCCGCGCATCTCGGGAGAAAGGGGAAAAAAAAAAACTTAGTTGTTTGAAAGGTGTTTACCGCGCCGAACGGGCTGTTCTCGTTACTGAGGAGTCTTAGTATTGCAAGCACAACGCCTCCCGCCCCCCATGGAACACCCGCAAGCTCGAGCACGCCCTCCCTCTCTCGGCGTTGGTAGTGTTCCAATGGCCTGCATGCAACGTGGCAGTGACAATATCACCATTGTACCATCATGTCACGTTACGGGGTTCTCATGGGGCGAGCCAGGCCATTTATTGTCTGCGTGTGCTATAACGGGGAAACATAGTAATCAGGACCAAATGTGCTTGGTAAAAATACTGGAATATATTGGTTTTTGTGTGTGACATGGGTCCTGATTTTTTTTCCCCCCCCCCCCCCCCCGTAATATTTAACATTAACAACGACTATCATTCAGTAATGTAATCAGCATGATCGCTACCTAGATCTCCATACTGAAATCAGACTATCCGTCGTATTTTATACACGCGACGGGTAGCCAGCCGCTCCATCCCGCCAAGGGTCGCTTCTGGCAGGAGGGTAGTCAGTGGTCCATGGCCCCATGGCCCCCATGGGTACCAACATGCCCTCCTCAATCTCTTGGAAAACCCAATTAATACCAAGGACGCGTGTCAATATATACAGTAGGTGACATTTGTTTGGCCAAAAACATGAATGATTGATTCACAGAGTTCTACAACCGAAGAACTAGTTACGTATTGATAATACTAATACTATTAATAGTATTAGTACTATTAATAGTATCGTCGATCTTGTTTTGGATTTTGGTTATATTCAAAGTATCACACTCAGCTTGCAAAAATGAATTCCGACGAAATCCTCGATCTCACAGCTGTTTTTTTTTTTTAATTTTATAAATATTATTCGAAGAATCCTGTAGCTACGATAGACCAGGGTTAAGCGACCAGGTTTTATCTACATCAGTGCTAAGGGGAGATGTAGCGCTCCTATACTAGAATCAAGATAACCAAGCGAGCAGTGGCAGAAAAAAGCAGGTGCTACTACGCTGCCGTGCCGTACGTCCGGGCCTCACCGCATGCCCTCGCTGACGCAGCCCATCTTGGGCCCGAGCAGCTCTCCCAGGTCGCTAAAGCCTTCCATGTCGGACGGGGACACCGCAAAATCGATGCCCCCCTCGTGCATGCCGTTGTGGAACACCTTGACCTTGCACTCCTGGGTTAGGCAGACGGAGGGCAGCACCTCCACCACCGCCTGCGGCGTTTCTCCGACAACCGCTGCGCACGGAGTAGAATAGAACACAAAAAATAGTGGCAGTATGTTGGAAACGACGCGTGCTACGATAGAGGTAGTACTAATAGAAGTATAAGGTATACCTTTTTTTGGCTGAAACGTTTTCTGAACGACCTAGTAAAGCCTCCTTACCTTAACCCAAAATCGTCAGACATTTATTCTTGTGGTGCAATATTTATTCACAGTACACAGTACTTATTTCATGAGATTTCCCGTCGGGTAGCACTTGAATTTTCCTCCAAAAACAATTTTTCGGTGAAGTATGGAGCTCCTCAAGTGCGGAGCTCAGAAAAAATCATGGTGCAATTCCATCGTAGCATGCGTCGAACGACCGTTGGAAATGACCGTTGGAAAGGACCGTTGGAAAGGACCGTTAGATTGTGGGCGGTGTTGTAGGTTGGGGGCAGGCGCGCCGTATCTGTCTGGTTCAAATGTTTTCATGAAACCCGCCGCAGCTTTGCTGCAGTACTCCTCCAGAGTCTGACGAGAGCGCTGGGAACCTTATGTACGCTAACCCAACAGAAAGTTTCCCATCCCTCACGTACGCTAACCGCAATAGAAGAGCGATTTTTTAATAGCAACGCATATTCTAAAAAGAAATAAAAAAAGGAAAATAATTCGATTTATTTCCCGGCGTTTTTACGCGGGTGGCTGTAGCTTCAAAGATTTTTTGGTGTTTTTCCCCTCGAGGTGCCGTCAGCAACCCCGCCACCACGAGCGCTATAGTTGGATGCCCAGCATGTTAATAGCCGCATCCAAAAGAAAACATCGAAAGCTATCCATAATATATTTCAGCTCGGCTCAACTCATCGGGGTGCATGAGATACCAAGCAAAGGCCACAAGGAATCTTCTTCGTCGCTGCTGAAAGCAACACCACACGTGCATCGTACAAAAACTATATTAAAAAATCGATCTGGCAGTGTCCGCAGTGTCCCCGATGCCGAACTATGAAGTCATACAGCAAGTGTTTTTATTTCCCTTGCTTCCCAGGTGCCTCTTTTTAAGGTGCCATTCGACGCTCGTTCGATCGCGGGGAGGGCACTCACCCCACCACAGTAGCAGCAGCACCAGCAGCAAGCAGCACCAGCAGCCTCAAGCTCACTAGGTTTAAGGATGTTGTCATCGTCGTCTTTGTTTGCCTCGTCTGTTTTGCTCGTACTTGTGCTCATTTTTACGTACGAGTAGTCGTATGATACCTTGAGTACTTACCACACACAGCTCACGGGGCCATACTTCTCAACTCTGGTGGTGTACATGGCAAGCCCTGGTCATACTCGTCAGGGACTGCCTCCATCTGGAGCAGCTGCGTGCAAACTGCTGCGAGCTGCGGGGGCGGGGCTGGCCTCGTCCTCAAAACGACTCGTACCGACGAAACTCTCAAGATGCCCCTGTTCCCTTTTTGTTGGTGATCCAGGCGTATGAAACCCTACTTGAATCAAGTCAAATCAATGCGACACGAAAACCGACGGCGGTTAAAAAGAGCGACACGTTTTCCGACGGCGTGCGTGAACACTAAAAAATCGCCTCTCCCAGCGATTTTTTAATAGCAACGCATATTCTAAAAAGAAATAAAAAAAGGAAAATAATTCGATTTATTTCCCGGCGTTTTTACGCGGGTGGCTGTAGCTTCAAAGATTTTTTGGTGTTTTTCCCCTCGAGGTGCCGTCAGCAACCCCGCCACCACGAGCGCTATAGTTGGATGCCCAGCATGTTAATAGCCGCATCCAAAAGAAAACATCGAAAGCTATCCATAATATATTTCAGCTCGGCTCAACTCATCGGGGTGCATGAGATACCAAGCAAAGGCCACAAGGAATCTTCTTCGTCGCTGCTGAAAGCAACACCACACGTGCATCGTACAAAAACTATATTAAAAAATCGATCTGGCAGTGTCCGCAGTGTCCCCGATGCCGAACTATGAAGTCATACAGCAAGTGTTTTTATTTCCCTTGCTTCCCAGGTGCCTCTTTTTAAGGTGCCATTCGACGCTCGTTCGATCGCGGGGAGGGCACTCACCCCACCACAGTAGCAGCAGCACCAGCAGCAAGCAGCACCAGCAGCCTCAAGCTCACTAGGTTTAAGGATGTTGTCATCGTCGTCTTTGTTTGCCTCGTCTGTTTTGCTCGTACTTGTGCTCATTTTTACGTACGAGTAGTCGTATGATACCTTGAGTACTTACCACACACAGCTCACGGGGCCATACTTCTCAACTCTGGTGGTGTACATGGCAAGCCCTGGTCATACTCGTCAGGGACTGCCTCCATCTGGAGCAGCTGCGTGCAAACTGCTGCGAGCTGCGGGGGCGGGGCTGGCCTCGTCCTCAAAACGACTCGTACCGACGAAACTCTCAAGATGCCCCTGTTCCCTTTTTGTTGGTGATCCAGGCGTATGAAACCCTACTTGAATCAAGTCAAATCAATGCGACACGAAAACCGACGGCGGTTAAAAAGAGCGACACGTTTTCCGACGGCGTGCGTGAACACTAAAAAATCGCCTCTCCCTGAAAAACGTATCCCACCCCCTATGTGCGCTAACCCTCTACGTATCATATAAAACTGAAAAACGTAACCGACACAAATTCCAAGTAGTTTTCCCGCAACATGGCAGATGCAGCCCTGACGGGGTTATACGAGTATGACGTTTCCGCACCACTACCGGTAATAAACTACTGAAGAAATTTCCTTGGAACAAGCATGAATCGGCCTGAAACTCTGATGAATATTACCGCGTGTCGAGGTGGCTCGCCGCTCGCTCCTGATACAAACGAGCGCAACAATCTCCATCTCGACGAAACATCAAGAACTCGTCTGCCACCGGAGAACAGCTAACATCACCACCATCACCACCTCGTATTACCTTGTATTAGCACTAACGACAGCAGTAATAGCACGATTTTCCATGCCGCCACGGGAAATGTTAGGCGTGCCAAAGGCCAAACCAGAGGTCAGCCCGCGCTTGCACGTGATGCTACAAGATGCTTTGGGCTGTTGCCCCCAATAGCTATACGTACGAGTAGCCCAGCTGTTGTTATTTACCTTTTGTTTCTCGCCCCCTGCCTCGAGTGAAGTAGAGCACGGCATCCTCCAGGCCGGCCGCCCTCAAAGCCTGACCACAGAGCGTGCGAAAATTACACAATCAACAATATCGGGGACGTACGTATGTACATATTTTTATGGTGGTGGGTGGGCATGGCGACAAATCGGTTTATAGAGATATTACAGGCGTAGCTCGAGCGGCAAGGGGAGGGCGACAACTTAATTTGTACTGGTAGACACTTACTCGCAGTGGATTGTTGGTGGTCATATGTAACTAGAGAAGAATGAGCGAAACAACCAAGTATCACCATGGGCGGAAATGTAAGGACCGTTCTGTATTGATATTTGTACCCAAGCGTTCCTTATGTATCCGCCCAAAGTGGTACTGTAGAAATACAAGGCATTATTGTATTACCTGGTACATCATGGTTTCCTTCACCAGTAACTACTTAATTCCACCATTCCATCGCAAGCGCGCTATTAATGCATGAAAATAAATACCGGCAGGAGAGACGGTAAACCACAAAAATGATCCCGCACACTAATTCCAAGTAGTTGTGCACATCATCGTGGGCGCAGCTCTGACGGGATTACCGCTACTAATACAAATCAGGGCTGTTCACGAGCCGGGTCAACCCTCGCCGGTCAGGTGGGATCGGGTCGGGTAAAAGGGTGATCCGACCCGACCCGTGAGAGTGTGAAAATATCATCTGACTTGACCCGACCCGACCCGACCCGACCCGACCCGACCCGACCCGACCCGACCCAACACGACCCGACACGCGGGTCGGGTTATGAACCGTGAAGAACCCTGCTACTATAAGCAGATACAAACAGTCCCGGCTTCGATGGTAGACAGGCCTGCTATTTTAGTACTACGGCTGGAGTTGGTAGTCAGTACCCGCCGGCACACTGGGCTGGACGTGTAGGTATAAGTATTGTATGCGGCCGCCAGCGATCGTTACTGCTGCAGACATTTTTCATCTGACATGGCATGTCACGGTTGCACTGATACAGCAGATCAGAGCGAATAAAATGCCTACCAGATATGTCATCATCTTGTTATTCCAGGGGAGATAAGCCCCCTATCTCTATTAATAGTACACAATCTCCACGATCTAGACCATACTCAGCATTGGCTCGGTGGAATCTGCATAATCTGCGTGGCCAAGCGCGTGTTTGCCTGGTGAAATCCATACCGGTATGATATATCGGTACGTATATAGCTCTTCCACGCATCTTTTGGCCGGGTTAGATCCGCCTGCTCTGCCCAATACGCGCCATACCGGAATAGGACCAAAATTTTCTTGAAAAAATAGGTAAAAAAATTATAGTTTTTTCTGTGTACCGTAGGTCCTATTTACTAGTATTACTAGTATTACTAGTATTTACTATGCTCCCCCGTAATAGATCATCTACTGTAGAACTAGGGGCGACAATTGAAAATAGGACCAAATACTTCTAGTAAAAATAGGCAAATATATAGGTTTTTGTCTGTACCGTAGGTGCTATTTACTATGATGGTCCCCCACAATAGGTTTGCCGGCTGGGGAATGCATGATCTGCTTCATCTACTATTAATAATATGAATAATCAATAGCATACGTTAGCCGGATGGGCGTTGTATGGTCATCATTATCTACCACATGCTTGTCGGGCGGGCGGGATCTGTATGATATAGCTCTTGCGCACACCATCTCTCAAGACGGCAGATTAGGAGCTAGATGGTCTACAGTAGATCGTGGTGTGCTCTATGCGTGCACCGTTGCATTAACTGCCGGCTGTGCGCGCCTTGCCTTGCTGTCTGAGTGGTTAGTGAAAGGAAACAAAGGGCGGGGAAAACAAAACTACAGTAGTACGCACAGCAGTGGGAGATACTACTGCTCGACAACAACGTGTCCGTAAATTAACTAAAAACATGAACAGTTACAGTTGGTGTTTTACTACATTTGACTACGAACTCGTAGTGACCGCATTGTGCTGAAACGTGTTACTGTACTGTATATAAGTATATAAGGCCGGTCGCCCTGGTGGGCTAGCAGGTAACCACGAAGCCTGTTAGCGTCGAGATCGCGAGTTCGAGCCCCGCCGAGTGCATGCTCGTAGGGACTTTTTCTTGCAAAACATATATCTTGAATAGCGGAAAGCGCGAGAGCGTGAGTTAGCAAAATTCGATGAAAATCGACGAGCGTTGGGAAGGCTGAACCCTATGCGCGATAAAAATCAAGGCAAGAACCATAGTGGGGGAGGAGGGAGAGGAGCCTACTTTGTGACCCCGGATCTGAGTTACGACTAGGGAGGGAGGAAGACGGAAGTGCGAAGAAAATAAATGGGATGGAAAAAAAATATATATAATATATATAGGGCATACCATACAAATAATACAATAACTTTGCCGTGAAAAATATTCCTAGCGTGCAGGGACGATAGCTGCATGGTTCAGACAAAAGCGAGTAGGGACGCATACAATACTCTTCCCAAAAATTAAATTAGCCTGGAAAAGCCACGCTTAAGTCCAGTTTGGGACTGGCTAGGTCACTAAACAGAAGCGCAGTTACTATACCTGGCATAGTACACAGTTACTATAGTTGCGTCGTGAATAGGTCGCTGACACTGCTGTTTTCACATATCTCGACGTATAATATGTATCATACATAGCAACATCCACCCGATCAATAGCCGTGCTGCTGTGATACAGCAGCAGTGGTATCAAGGATAGGATGGTAGCCCCTTTGAAAGGACCTATTTCAAGGTTAAATGGTATATAAGTGACCTATTTTAAGGGGAAAAGGTATGTAAGGGACCTCAAACAGTTGGAGGGAAAACAGAGTGACAAGGACACGACTATTTTTGGGGCATTATTATCCAGTAACCTTTTGACCAACATTTCCTGATTTTCCTTTATTTTCTGGTTTTCGTGGGGGGGGGCTTCCTAAAAGAGAAAAGCTACGAGTACATGTATACTCGTACGTAAGCGTTCCCGACTTTTGGTTCTCTGTTAAATGTCTTGGTATTGCTGTTCCTGTTTTTCTTGACAAAATGGCGTACAACCAGCTTAAAAGCTCTTGGTTAAGAACGGCCCTATTGATGCAGTATGAAGGTATCAACACTTGCGGCCACAGCGCGCAAGGGGTTCAACCAGTCCTCCTGCAGACTGAAGAAGGAGCAGTGCTAGGCGTATCTTCGCTCAACGCCGGTTGGGAGATAGTCCATTTAGAGGTGGCCCAGGGCATATGTACGAGTAACTCAGTGTGTGCCAATACCCACAAAAAAATGAAAAATGTTAATTGAGAGCATACAGGCCGTACGTAGTAGATTTACATATTAATAGTATAGTATTAATAGTAGTCTACGCTCCGAGGCGCAGTTGGGGCTAGGTCAACCCCTGAGCTGCCAATCCTCTACGTACCTGGTACGACTACATTGGAAGCGTATACGGGGCATGCCTACCAGTATATCTGAGGTACCCCAGGTATAACACTGCTGTACGACCGGGGAGTGGGTTCCAATGATCCAATACGTTGAATCAAGGTGTTGTCTTCACATTAAGCCCGGTATTTCTACCCAACTACATCGGTACACCCACTCAGTACACCCAGTGTCTGTCCTGATTCCTAATCCTAGAGAGATACAAATGATGTGGTCACAGACTGTGAGACAGACAAAAACAAAAACAAAATAGATATAAATGAATGGGAAGACCAAAGGTTATGGTACCACTTTGTGGCTCGTTCATAATCTTATCAGCAACATAGTGCCAAAGAAAATGGGTGTACCCCTCGTATGGAGCATAAAGTTGGCCACTATGTTCCCCAAGATAGAAAAATCCAACAAAAAGGGGTGTCTCGTCATCATCTGACCCCTGAGATGATGCCAGGCACAATACGCCATTATCTTGGTTGGCTCTTTTATTGATCCGCAAATATATACGATAATACATGCCTTGCACTATATACGAGAACGATACGTATAATATGTACGTATGACGTACACCGAGTACGTATATGAAAACGATACGTACCATATTTTGAATACATACGAGTATTATGTTGCTTTGGCCATAGGCACTGCTGCTGCACAGCCTTTATCTTTGTTTGCCGAAATAAAAGTCGGGAAGAAAAAAGAGCCACAAAGTGGTACGATAACGTTTGGTCTAATTAAAGCAAGTGAAATGCCATCGTACCGGGTACGAACACACAACGATACAAGCCAAACCAGAAAAATACGTGTTTTTTTTTTCAGATCCTGGTCCCTCGGGACCAGGTCCTCCACATGACAACCTCACAACATCACTGCTGCTGCTGACCTGGTGAGTCGTTGACTGAGTCCCAAGGACTGGTATTGGCACTCTGACGACGTCTGGGGTGTGTGACGCAATTTTGCGTTTTTTTTCAAGATGCGGTGGGACGGCGGTGACACCAAAAAATAATAATAAAAGGTTCGGCTCCATCAATCAATCATGGCGAATAGCCTAACCGCGTACGCTGCTATTTAACACAATATGAGCTACAGCAGTGCTGCTGCTGCTGCTGCTGCTGTACGGGGCACGGAGTGCATGACAGAATTAGCGAATCTGCTGAGATTGCTGAGATGCGAGCGGACGGTGGGAGTTGGGACCGAAAACAAACAAACATGGGCTTGACCTCTAGCCAATCACAGCGCGTAGCCTAGACACGTGTCTGGCCTTTCTTTATTATTTCAATTTTCGAGTCAGATTTGTGAGTTGAACATGAGCGGATTCACGACTTGAACACTGCTGATGTACGTGTCATACATGTATACCAGGTGTACCAGTAGGTATCATCCGTATTACAAGGCGCTTCGCTCGGCGGGCGGCTTCCGCCGTCGCTCAGAAGGAAGATGAGAGGTTTAAGTGCACAGAAGAAGAGGTTTAAGTGCGAATTAAGCAGAAGAAGAGGTTTATGTGCAATCTGGCGACTTGCAAATGCCAAGAACTCGATGCTATACGCGTACATGGTATGTATACATTCTTTAAAACATGGTACGTATGGATACATTTAAAAAAAATGTAGGCTGGGCAGATTTCGATTCTTCGTGTTTAAAACACAGCGAGAATAAATGCTCGACGGCAGGCTGGCTCTCGTCAACTCTGTCTGCTTGCTTGCGTTGTTGCACTGCCGCGCTCTGATCGGCACGTACTTGCGTTGCTGCTAGAATACGTGCAGGGGTCGTGCGCTGCACTACTGTGTTGAGCTTGCGGTGGATGCTCGACAACATGATCGTGAGTATGAATAAAAAAAAGGTCCATAATAACAAAAAAATAAGGTTCTTCTTCTATGGGCGGGTACAAACAGAATCGAAATCGAAAATCGAAAATCGAAATGCTTTCGTTTTCGAGAGTATTTTAGACGAGGTGTCCAAACCGTGAAAATACAAATCCAGGCGAAAAACAACGGAGAGAAAAACCTACCGGCCGTTCACAACTACCAGGTACTGGACAGTAGGTACACATGCCGACAACCTAGCGCTTGGCAACACAGATGCACGAGAGAAGCAGGTAGACGCGACGACAATTCCATCCCGGGAGGTCGTTGGGCCTTCCATGGAGGTGGTGGCGCGTCCAACGTTGACGCCTCGGGATCGAACTTTTAATTTTACTGAGAACAAACTTCCAACTTCAGCCTCGAGGGCATCATCCTGAATTGCTGAATTGCTCTCAGGTTCTCGTCGCTTTGGCTCGAACGCCGGGGGGGAAAGGGCCAAGAACGTCGCGGCAGGTGTTGTGGTTGGCCTCCTGGCTGTTTTCGGGGAACCCGTGCCGCTGTGTTGCCGACCTATTAATAGCTGTATATGGGTAGTTTTTTCTTATTTTTTTTATATGGGTTGCGTGCTGTGTAGGGCAGTCCTGATGTTAAATTTTGACGTGGCTGCGCCGTCCAGTAGAACATAGGATGCGCTGAATTGTGTCTGTTGGTGTTTTCGGTTTTCTTTTCGAATTTCAGTGCTCAACTTTTTCATTTTTTGGCATTAGGTTGGAAGTTGGAAATCGGTCAATTTCTCGGAACCTAAAAAACGAAGGGGGACATGTTTGTGCCAGGGACCAATCACCGCCCTCTTTATTTCAATTTCGAAATTCGGTTTCGATTTACGATTCTGTTTGAACATGCCCAAAAGATGAAAAAAAACGTATCGCCGGCAAGTAATCCTGCGGTATGTATAGAGAAGATGGCGTTGTTCAAGTGGGAGCTCTGAGAGGCAAAAGAGGTGTCAACGTAGCTCGACAAGGAAGAGAGACGAAAATAAGAAAGTTTATTCGTACATATATGTACGAGTACTAAGTTTTAATATGTGTGTAATACCATACAGTATACATCAGCAGTTAGTCTATACCAGGTGTACACAGTAGTACCAGCCCGCTCATATGAAAGGAACTCACAAGGAAGTCAGCCTGAAAAATTGAAAAAAAAATAAGAAAGCTCTCAGCCTAGTCAGTGCAAAAGCTTTAAGAAAATGGCCCCTGCCTGTGTCTGGCCTCGGCTCAAGCCGCCACATTCAATGTGCACCACTAAGGAAAACGTCTTCTCGGGGACCAAAATAAACATACGCAACATATGTACAAAAGTGTGCTTTCGCGCGCGCCCAGATTAAGAAAGTCAGCCTGAGCCCGATTTCAGGTTTCTTGTGAAAGGGCCGATACTGTATGGTATCTCTGCGCTGCTGTACATACTGCTGCTGTGCTGCTGTACTTCTGTATGTGTGTGCGTGGTGCGTGGGCATGTTGCACCGCAGCGGCGGTTGAGAGTTGAGCTGAGAGACGACACTTTGAGAGCAGAAAACTATCAGGTACCTCAGAGTGCGTACGATACGAAGTACATGCAAGGTATTGCTGTACGAGTATATACATCGGTATCAAGACGTTTCTAACGACTGCGAGTAACTGATCGGAAAGCGAGAGCCTCCACGCTGAACTAAAATTATCCTGGAAATTCACTGGATGTATTTACGAGTATCATACAGTAGGACAGAGTACTGTAGTAGGTCATACTTGTACCTCTCGTACCTGGTACGAGTAATCGGAGGAGCCAAGAGGACACATACATCCAGAGCGCCATCTCAAGGGATGCCATCAACTACACGCACGGCTCGTTATTGAATTCAAAGCTTCAAAGCTTCAAATTGCTCGTGCTGCTGCCCGAATATACGTGCACAGCAAGCACTACTACTGCTGTAGTATGTATATACCACAACAGCGTACTTTCAAGTACTGCTGCTGCTGGACTGCTGTATTGCTTGGGGTCATGACGGGGCTGGGTTCAGTGCGCGGCAGGCAGTGTTCAGTGCTCCTGCGTTCAGCAGTTTAGCAGTGCATCTATGTACCAACAGAGGGAGCGTTGTTTTTGTCAACCCATTTGATACAACACGTGCAAACGGTGATGTAGGCGATATAATGATAAAGCTTTCCGATCGCAGAATGCCTAAAGCTCGAGACGGAAGAGCGTAGCGCCGCAGCTTATTGCTTTCGCGGCTCTGAGCTTCGCGATTTCGCGCTGTACATGTCCATCTGTGCGTGTAGACTCGAGCAGCAGCAGTGCTGTCGCTATGATAGCCGGTTTCAAAGAACAACGCCGCCACACGCCTTCTGCCCAGCGGACAAACTCACCTTTTGGTACAAAACAAGCAAGAAATTGCACCAAAACAAATATGAAACTAGCAATCGTTTCGAAACAGGGCATCTACAGGCAGCGGAACTGCTGTTGCTGTTGCGGCTCTGCGTAGCGTATGCAGTCAACACCGCCCTTGTGGCTCTACCACTGCTTCTGCCTCTGTACACTAAATCAAATAACGCACACGGGGCGCACTGAAGAGTTGAGCATCGTACCTCCTTCCCAGGCTGGGTCGAAGAAAGGATGGCCACGGCCACGCCCGCGATCAGGCCTCCCAGCTGCCACCGTAGCGCAGGCTGACCGGAAGGTTCTTTTTGCGGCTGCTTGTTCTTACTTGCAGCATTTTTAGCGGCAGTAGGCTTCGCCATGGCGTCTGCCTGTCCAGCACAACTCACAAGTGATGTACGCCTTCCTCGACAAGCTCGGTCTAAAATAAAAAATAATAGCAGAGGAGTTCCAGAACCGTGCGGCAGCATGTACGCAAAAGGGGACGCGTTCATGAGTACCTGCTCCAGGAGCTGTGCAACTGGCGCAATCTACGACCTACCGTCCGTGCCCTTGCCCTGGTCCTCTTCCTTGGTCACGGTCCAACTGCAGGTATTTCCCCGCCACGTTATGTGCGTGCATCATAGGTGCGTTAGCTCCACGCACCGAGATGTATGAGTCGATACCGTCCTCGATCTTGAGAACATTGTGCTTTTCAGACGTTTTTGAACGCGAGTTGCTCGTGCACTCATGCATACCACGACCCAGAACGGAGAAGCATCCCAGCTATGAGTATACAAGCAATATTACTCGTATCTGGGCTATCTGAGAAGGCGCGTAGCGTGCACGGTGCATATGGTAGCTGCAGCGCCTACACGGGGCTGTACATGGAGCTCTAGGTAGAGGTTATGTATGCCTGTTGCGAGTCGGCTCGTTAAACTTGAAATCATCTTGCTTTTCGAACCGCGGACACATTTGATTTTGACTCGTGCATACCGGAGGTACGCACGAGCACGAGTGAATTCGTACGTACCCAGCGGGGGCATCCTATGTGCAGGAGCGGCCGGCACAAAGCTTTGTGCAGGGTGTGGGTCTTATTGATCGAGGCTGGCCTTTCAGCCGTGCGGAGGTTATTCGGAAAGCGCCACAAAAACACACGCCGGAGCCGCGTGACTGCCCCTGCCGTCTTCGAACCCCCCAAACCGTCGTACATGAGGGTTCGGGTTAGAGTTAAGTAGTTCTGGGGTCTGGTTGGTCTGGGCCGACGTGCATAGGTTCAAATTGAACACGCACACGTCCTGCACAAAGTTTTGTGCCGACCAGTCCTGCACATAACGAAGGCCCTCAACGGGTGCAGTCCCATGCAGCGCCAGTTGATGACGTTGGCGCGCTGTTCCCCAGCGTTAGGCTAAAACAAATATGGTTGGACGGACAAGCAACTTTCCTTATGTTCAGCAGCAAGCAGCAGTAGTATACCGACGTGCGTTCCGAGTGTGACCGAAACAAATACCGATCGATCGTGTGGTCTGAAATGCATGCAACATACTATAGTACAGGACACCTAATAAGAAACAGGAAATATGGTCCAGGCTGGATTTCTTATTTGAAGAGAGGGTGCTTTCTACACCAATTTCAATGCAACGACTCCCGAATTTCTTATTTCCCTCTAAATCTCAGCCTGGCGTTCTTATTAACCTGTTTGTCGTTAGGTGTCAAGTACTGTAGATACAGATCGAAGTACATCAGGTACATACCGGCATGATTTTGTAAGTTGTAAATGCTGTAGGCTGTAGGCTGGCGGTAGTATAGAGCAGCACTCGCACCATCGTCCTCCTACCGTACGTACTCAGAAGTACAGTTGTTCTATGCACTCGTCGGCGATGCCGTGCGAGTACTGAGTGTACTGCAGCGCAGACGAGTGCATACAGCAGCTGCTGCAGTATAACACCATGTAAGTATACTATTGATAAGCGTACGTGTTACATCGCGGTCGTAAATAGGCACGGACTGAATCGGAAAATATGAGTTGCTGTGGCTGGAGAACCATGCATCATATTGGAAGATACCGCCAGTTACTCCGAGACATCCCTGTTTATACTGTAAATTTACACGTGGTGTGATGGTGCGACGTTGCCACTGACGCACAGCCGTATCGACGTGTTTAGCCGTTCGCGCATTAGTGTTTCCGCCCAAACTCTGGATGACGCGATGACTTAAATTCCGAGGCAACTCCGCAGTACCATGACCAATGATAAGCGCCAACTCGTACCCTTGGACGCATTAACCCACTGCTGTGCATCGTAAGATCGTAAAAAAAATAGGGAAATGAGCTAACGTGAGAGCATCGTCATCATCATCAGCATCACAAACAGTGCCGTGCGTAGCCCTCTATGATGGCACGATGACACTCTAAGCGCGCGGGCGCCAGACTTGGACGAACTTCAATAGAAGCCCGCGTGTGTAGCGCTCGAAGCGAAAGGACTGTGGGACCCTCTCTAGGAGCACTCCCGCCCGCCCGCCTTCTCACTTGTCAATTGGGAACTGCGAGCAGGGCCAGGTTTCTGGTGATGGGGGGGTTAAGTTGGTCGGGTGCCGTGAAGTTGCTGTAAATGATCCAAGCTTGTCGTTTCGGAGGCTTTAAATGGCTCAACCTTACGTTACTCTGTTATAGGGACTCCGCCTACCGTTGCCGACGTAAACTTGATCGTGTGAGTTTCACACAAAAATTCACCACTCCTTTTTATCGTCTTATGTTGCACTATAATACTGGTGTCATGGGTAATTGCTACAAGACGGCGTGTGATCATTTCGTATCAGATTAACAAGGAATGAAGTCGACGAACCTCCGTTTATATTACGGCCAAGTTTTTTCTTACCCTCATCTATCATCTGGCGATTGATACCTTTGGACTTGAACGGCGGTAGGGTGCAAAGCAAAAGGTGTTCGAGACACCTCCACGACAAGAAGACACGCCATCAAATCCCGAAATCTTATCCTGGGCCAACCTCAAGAGGTAGCCACAAGCGCAGCTATTCCTGCGCCCCATGATGGTATTGATAGCGTCGACCATGCTGGCGCTGCCGTCGTGTTCAATGGTGTACTCGATGTCGACTTGGCGATGCCTGCCCGCTACAAGGGGCGAGACCGCTGGGCGTAATTGCTACTGTAAGTTTTCGCTGCCTATCGTAACGACATCAGTAGGCTGTAAGCGTATGTAAACTTCAAGTGTTGAATACCTATACCAAGTTAGGTTGTGTTCATATATACGCGGAAATCGCGCCTGACTACTTATAATACCTGTACCACAGTAGTTGTACAGAAGGACTTCTAGAGTATTGAGGTACCCGGTAGGCTATTATCCGCTTTCATGCAAGCGGTAAATATAAGCTCCCCCCCTCAGGTCCGAGTTTAGCGCTCTCAGCTCTACTTTCCGTGTTTTCGGTTTCCGGCGAACCTATCTGTCCACAGCTAACCTATCTGTCCACACGGAGAGAATATCGAGAGCATGATTTATCAGAGACCCTTAGACTACCCCCCAAGAATCGCCCTGTTGGCCCTGTTGTACCTTTCCTGAGGAACTACAGTATGTGTACGCGTAGCTCACGAACGACGATTGGTTGTGTTTTCTATCGCTCATCTTACGCACAGTGTTTGAGACTGTGCCCTGTGCTCCAGGCCCCAGAAGCGGTTCGGACTGCCCTTGGCTGACTTACAGCTCGTGTGTCTTAAGGCCAGGTACCTGTATCAAGTGTTTGATATTATTTCAGTCTGTACTTTACACTCGTTAGAAGACGCTACCTATATACTATCTAGCATCTACTGTACTATCTACAGTACCGAACCTCTATTAATAGTAACAAACAAGGACACTGGTGCAGGCTGGAGTTCTTATCTAGAAACGGTGTGTTCCATATTAAATTCAGTACAACAACCGCTCCCGAATTTCTTGTTTCCCCGGAAATGTAAGTCTTTGTTTCTTGTAGAACTCTTGCCTATGAGAGAGCCGGTGGTGAGTTCCACCAACCAGCCAGCAACGGTGCTTTTAGTAGTGTTCCGGTGATAGTGCGCACCAGGTATAGCCCCTTTCGAAGGACGGCAGCGAATCCCTGCGATCTCGTCTCCAAGTGGTTGCAGCCTCAGCTTTTTGTTCGAATATTAATATTGCCAACATCTTGGGAGGAAGACCTTGGTTGGTTCGGCCTACAGGTAACGCCTCAGAACTGCTTGAGTACGGACTACCAGGTAGTACTATTACTACACGCATTCACAAGTTGTTGTAGGACGAGACTACTTTCGAAGCGCCTGGCGAGGGTTGGCGACGGTACGTAAATGGTATGTTTTCTACAGTAGTAGCCCCTGCTTGTCTAACAAATGATAGTGGACATAGTGCGCGTCGAACAGACATATCACAATCTACGTAGATCATCTATAGATAGATAATCTACTAGATCATATCCTGCCGTTATGATATATTTTGTGCAGGATCTGTATAGTACAGATCCAACCCAGGAAACATGTCCTAGACCATGCAGATTCTTCGGCTTCCACCCAGAAATATGACCTAGATCATACAGATCATACAGATCAGGAATATAACTCTGCCCTGAAAGATCTAGATCGGTGAGTGATCTATCCGATGTGTGGAAAGTATATAGGGTTATGGTTATGGCGCTGAACCCCTTACCCGGCCGCATTGTGGTGCTGGACCGTACCGACCGGGTCGAAGAATGTCCTGTTTTCGTGGCTACGTGCGGGTGCCTCAAATCACCAAAGCCAACCATACTCTATCCCAGTCCCCGACACAGACAAGCCTCATTCTCTCTACCAGTAAACCCTGCTTCGTTCGTTTCTCTACGGTAGCGGAGGCCGTTACTTCGTCTACGTACAAAAATACCCTTTTCGTAGTTGGAAGTGTATGGATATATCAACGACTACCCTCCATCGGTGCCCTCCCTCTTTCGAAAGAGCGCCGCACTTACCCACACTACATTCTACGTACCAATCTGAACCGAAATATAAGGAACAATGCGACTGAATGTTAATGTACAAACGGTTCTTATATTCCGGGGCACAGTGGTATTTGAATCGTTACAGTACCGGCCCGCTCATAAGAAACGAGAAATCGGGCTTAGGCTGACTTTCTTATTTTAGAAAGGGGTGTGTTCCACACTAACTTCAGTAAAATAGCTGTCGACTTTCTTGTTTCCCCCGTAATGTTTAGGCTGAGTTTCGTGTGGGGCACTTTCTTATGAGAGGGCCGGTAGTGTATGTCAGACCAGGGTAAATGGACTGTTTTTTCTTGTATTTCTTCTTTGCCCAATAATGTTCTATTGCTGGGGACCATAGTCAATAGGACCATTTTTTGTTACTAAAAATAGGGAAATGTATAGGTTTTTGTTTAAACCGCAGGTCCTATTTACTAGTGTTTACTATGGTCCCCCGTAATAGCGTTTTCTTCTCCTCCTCCTTCTTCTCCTTCGTCTCAACTTTGCTTCGATTTTTCAACCAAAAACAATAATCGGAAAAATTAACGCTTGGACGGTCGCCACTTTGACGCAGGCATGTCAGCGACGGCAGCGGGAGGGGGAGAAAACAGGGTGGCGAAGACCACAGAGAAGAAAACGAAAGACCTGACCCTGGTGTTCTGCAGGAAGAAGAGCGACCTAACGCCCTCGGGGACGGCTGGCAACGAGATCCTGTTGGGCTTGAAGAAGCGTGGCTTCGGCGAGGGGAAGTGGAACGGTGAGCCCTCCCTCCCTCCCGAGTCGATGGGTACACAGGTCGATTCGCAGAGCATCCAAGGGTGTGATTTGTAGGTTGTCTATGTATATACGTACGAGATATTCTCCAAATTCTCCAGATCGACAAACGGACACAAGTGGGAGACATGTACAAATATTCTGCTGCGCGAGTTCCTAGCGACAGCTACGAATCCCTTTTTTGTTTCTTCGGAGTGATCGCCTGCGTCGGTGCACCACTGAACTGTTGACAGCAGGTGCTCGTCAAAAACACCCACACATGGGATACATAGATCACGATCTAGACAATCTTGTAATGCGTCCAATATTCAGTAGAGCTTAAAAAGTATCCCAGAAAATGATTGAGGTACCGTGTCGTACGAAACAAACGAAGAGCTAACGCTATATATCCATTGGTTCATTGGGTCTGAATGGCTTAGGGCCAGGCTTAGGGTTGGAGTTGTTAGTGGTTCCAGTCGCCTCGTACACAGGGTGTAGGGTGTGTCGACCATTTTATGAGAGCACGTGGTATGCTATCAAAGCCTCCCTATATTTGCCGTTTGTGACCTGTTGCTAAAAAAAACGTACTCTATACGCCTGTACCAGTACGTACGTATCAAACAGATCCCACCCGGCAGAAAAAAAAGGCAAAAAGAGCCAGGTCATACGTACAGATCTCCCTCGGCCCTCGGCACTCAGGGTCAAGATCGTGCAAATCATACAAAAAAATCAGGGCTATATTTTCCCCCGAACTAATTTTCTCAGAAATATCTACTGTAGATAATTAAATGGAGACCTGTCCGCTGTGTGCAGGTTTCGGGGGCAAGCTGGAGAGTGGAGAGACGGTCGAAGAGGCGGCGAAGCGAGAGCTTCTCGAAGAGTCCGGCGTGACGGCGCGGGAGTTGTCCCTGCGCGGACAGCTGATTTTCAACGTGCCCTCGTACCCTTCCACCATGGTGAGTGCCCTTCCAGCGTGGTGGGTATGGTGCGTGTCCATCCTTTCGCCGTGGTGAGTACTTCTCCAACCATGGTGATTTGTGAGCAGCTTGCCATCATGGTGATTGCCCTTCCATGGTGAGTACCCTACGGTATGATGTGATATGATATGGTACGGTATGGTATGGCATGGCATGGTATGGTATGGTATGGCACGGCATGGTGCGGTACGGAACGGAACGTTACGGGACTATACGATGCGGCCTGCCAGTCGCTGTCCGTGCCAGTTTGTACCAGCAAGTGTTCGTTCATAACGCTATAAAAAAATTGACAACGCTGTCGGCACGACTGCCTCTCACTCTCGTGCCCGCTCGCTCTGTCGCTCTTCGGTCTCCGCTCTGCAATTACCGCCTTTCCTATGCGTTCGTTTCACGGTGCAGAGGGTGCACGTGTACGAGGCTGTCTCGTACGAAGGCGAACCCACGGAATCCGAGGAAATGCGACCACAGTGGTTCCAAGAAGAAAACCTGCCCCTAAAGGTACCAAGTACCAGAACGCGATTGCCTCATCTGGCCCGTTTTACCTTCCGCTCGACAACAGCAGTGGCCGCCTTAACCCCTTAAGAACTGGTCCCACGTATTTGGGGACAAAATGCTTGGAATTAGTGTGGGATTTTTTTCAGTTCTGAATGGGTTAACTACTGCACCCGCTTCGGGGGGGTGCACTCATTAGCCGCATGTCATGCATGGCCGTAGTCGTGTGGCCATGGACCATCGCATCCCTACAATGCCGGGACGGAGCACGTTTGGGTTTTCACTAACGAGGCAGGCATTGCTTGCACCAAGCGCGAAGCGCCGTGGGGGGAGAAAATACGTGGAATTGGTGTACATAGGACATTGTTTTTCAGTGGTAAAAGTGTCCCCCCCCCTCTCCTGGGTTAAGGCGCCCTCCATGCATTCGCACCTCTCCTCTGCCCCTGCCTCGCCCCGCCTGCGCCCGTGAAACCCCTCTCTTCCGGTGGCTCACTCTCCAAGGGGTGAGATGTGCGTCGTGTGGGGTGTGGTACGTGAGGTTGCTGCCTGGATTTTGCCGTGTGCTGCGCTGTGCTGATGTTATTTTTTTTTTTCATCTTCTCTTCTCGTTTGCATGATTGGCTTACATTGCAGAAACCCGTGTATTTGTGGTGTTTATTGCAGACCAGTATTACGGGGGACCATAGTAAATATCATATAAATAGGACCTAATATTGTTAGTAAAAAGAGGTAAATAGATAGGTTTTCGTGCCTTCCGTACGTCCTATTTACTAGTGTTTACTATGGTTCCCCGTAGTAGTTGGATTAGATGGGCAAATTAGATACATGGGATGGACCTATTTGGACTTTCCGCCACAGCGGACCCCGGTAAACTGTGGTAACTGTATTGTGGCAATGTGGTAACAATCTACACTCTGTATACTGAGAGGTTCTGTGTGCTCGGTGCTTGTCGACAAGTCCGGTCGGGGCATTTGGCAGTGATGTTCAGAAAGTCCGACCCAGCCACTTTGGGTAACGGTGGCGGTTGCTGACGTCGTTTGTTTTTTGTGTGGCCAGCACATCCTCCGGCGCATTGGTAAACATAAATCTTAATCCCTTTTAAGGGATGTAAGGGACCCGTTTTAAGGTACCTTTGAAGGGACCTTTTAAGAGACCTTGTAAAAGGCCGTTTAAGGGACCTTTTAAGGGGCATTTCAAGGGACCTTTTAATAAACCTTTCAACGGACCTTTTAAGGGCCCTCTTAAGGGATGTAAGGGATAGCGACCAACACCATGATACGTTTGGTGTTATCAAAACCGTTTACGAGCAGCGTGGGCGCCCGGTAGTACCGTTCGGATCGTGTGGCGCCCTTACCGTACGAATCATCGTATTACAACCATTGGAACTCGGCCCCGATTTCGTATCATCACCCCCCATCCATGCAGTTGCCGTTTCTGAAATCTGAAGCCCCAAGAGGGTCAAGCTCACCACATACATGACGGCCGATATCATAACACCGACCGCGTACCTGGCATCACTTTGTTCGGTCTCTACGCTGACGGGCGTCGTTTTTTTTTCCTCTCTGTTTGGCAGGACATGTGGGCAGATGACGAATTCTGGATGCCGCTCTTCCTCGCCGGAAAGTACTTCAAAGGGGAGTTCGACTTCTCCGACGAGCAGACAATAGTAGACTACCGATTGAAGGATTTGCCGTCAGCGCAAGCAATCTCACAAACTGCTTGAGACACTATTGACACTGCAGTAGTAGCAGTAGTAGTAGTCGGAATCGGGGAGGGGGGGGGGGCGTACTCGTTTGTTGCTTGCCTTGGTCATTTGACCATTGACCATCCCTTTCGAGACGGAGCACCGCTCCTACTCCTAATAGAAACACCTCCAACATTTGGGCGCTCATTACGTTGTTATGTAGTAGGTCATGCTTGGTGTGGATGAAAGGCCCGTCACGAAAGGAAATCGTGCTCTAGAGTGCCCCGTCCCGTGTATCACCCGGGAGCACGCGATATGTGCGCGAGTCGTATGTGTCAATCTGTTTTCAAGTTGCCGGTGTGATGCTCGAGTCGCTCTATGAACAATATCTGGTACACAAATCCCTGAAAGGTGGCGTATATATGAACGATGGATAGTTACGGCAGAAGTGCTTTGTTTGGTGATTGGTTGTACGTAGCTCATGTATCATACGTACAAATTGTTTGGCTCTGCTGTACGTCTACAACTGGTTTCGAGTGTACCGCCAGGTATATATTCAGTACCGGGTACAGTAGAGAGAAAGATGTTTCGTCCTTCGCTACGTACGAATCGTAGGTGACCGGTGCTGTGTCTATTCACGGTTATCGTTTGACTATTGTTTATCGATCGTATCGATCTCGTAATCTCCGACCCGTGCATATATATGTGTTGCTCTCCTAGGCTCCAGGACCCTTCGCGTTGAGTTTTGTTTTACCATGAATCAGTTGTACGTTGATTGATGTCTCTCTGCTCTTGAGATAAACAAAAAAGTAAGCTAATGTCCCCTCGTGTACGGTCATGACTCAAACAATACAGTATGGATGTCCCGCCCGACCAGGCAGCCTATCGTATCAGTTTACGGTAGTACCTGGTATATAACAACGATGCGTGTTCCATCGAACAGTTTGTAAATCACGTGTGTGTGTCCGGCGAGCACGCCCACAACTTGCTCAAAATCGTGTTTGCTTTGTGTTCGCCCTGTGTACGTAAACGTGTCCAAAATAACGCGACAGACACTCGACAATTCAACCAAAACGATGCCCATAAACCCAACGAACGGCACCTCGGAGGAATCACCTTGTGTGACATTACTACTCGATTACTTGCCGTACGAGTACCCCGGGCATTCCTCGACTGCAACGCAATCCCCGCGGTAGGTGCCCCCCGCCCGGTATGCCACCGTGGCTATCACGTCCGACAACTCCATTCATTCTTTGTAGCACACAGACGATGGTATGGCTCGACTCGGCCGTCAATAACCGTAGTTATACCTGGTATCCTGGTAGCCGGTATAGGTTGACCCCTTTAGCGCTGCACCCATGTTTTTGGGTACAATCTACTTGGAATTAGTTCGGCATAATTTCGCAGTATGCAGTAAAACAGTTTTTTTTTAGACGTGCTGCCTCTTCCCAAAACCTTTGTCCCGAGCGACGTGCCCACTGCTAGTACGTCGACGTGTGCCACGATGGCGTAGAAAATTACAGGAAAAATCTTCGCCGCAAGCGCACCGCGTCCCGCCAACACGCGCCTTACAGCTGCCGAGACACCACACGACAACAAAAAGCAATGCAATCAACCAGTTTGCATGCGCGCTGCCCGAGCTACAGCTGCTAGTATCATAGATAGGGATTTGATATTTGAATATTTAGACACCGTCTGCGCCAAGACCAACATTGACAGTACTACACGTAACCGTTTTTTGCACATACATACGTATGACACTGACGGAACTAAACAAAAATGCTTGGAGGACACGAAAAGACAAAAGCAGGAGGAATACGGATGGAAAAGGAGAAATAAAACAACACCAGTAAGGTAAGTAAGCCCCACTAAGAAATACCACAAGAGCTCTCTTCGAAAAAGCCAACCACGGAGATGAAAAACTCAATCTAGGGTCAACCATTGATCGAACAACTTTCTCGCCTGCGTTGCCAACCTAAAATCGTCAAAAAAAAAAACCTCAACGAGTACGAGGAATATCCTTCGAAATCCGAAGGACCCTAAAAAATCGGGACAGGGAAAACAAAGGCCGGCATTGTCACCCGTGACACCGCCTGCAAAAGTGGAAACCCCAGAAACCGGGACAGGGAGAACAAGGGCCGATGTTGTCGCCCGTGACATCGCCTGCGAAGGTGGTGAAACGCCCTCCTCTCGTATATTGACTACCTTAGATGCTCTCGAGGTCCGCGACCTGCTTGCTAACGGCCTCGTCCTCCTCCCGCCCGTAGACGTCAATGCTCTTGTCCTGAGAGTTAGCGCACGATCGATGAAGGGGCGGACAAATAACGTGTGCGTATGTATAATATGTCAGCAGGGTGTCGGAATTATCAAAAACGTCACATCGAATGTGCTGTAAAGGGCTTCGGTCTCCGAAAGAACGCTATGTATATCTGGTAGAAGATACACGGATGGTGAGACATCAACACGAAGCATCTTGTCAAGGAAATCTCACGAGGCACATCCCAAGACATCTGACGAAGCATCTTTTGAAGGCATCTCATCTCACTACAGTAGGCACCTTTCTTACGAAGCATCTTATGAAAGCATCTTATGAAAGCATCTTACGAAAGCATCTTGTGAAGACATCTCACGAGATATATTCTAAGAAGCATTTTCACAAGGCATCTTACGAGGCACTTACTATGATATCAATTCAGTAGAAGAGTACAAGGCCCCTTGCGAGCCACCTCACCATTAATAGGCACCCTAGCATGTCACGAAGCATTCCTTGAAGGAATCCGAAGAGGCACCCTTCCAAGTCATCCTACGATAGGGATGGCTTTACACGCCATAGGGTCAACTCAAAGCAGCACCGTTCGGTACCACAACAACTGTTGTGTACTAGTACAACAGAGCCAAATACACACTTTGCCACACGAAACATCCAGTCTATGTGAATAGTGTGGTGTTTTTGTATTTTATCCATCCGCCAGCAGAGGAAAAAAAAAAAAAAAGTCGACATGGTTGCGTCGCTGGTTTGGTCTCCGTTGCGACGCACCCTGTGTCGTGTGTTCTTCAACAGTAAACCGCTATGCCTACCCGTCGACATCCAGCACACCCAGTGTCTGCGCCGATTCTTCCTCCTGGAGAGATACAAAGCTATGTGGTCACAAAACTACGACACAGAGAAACTGCATTGAAATGAAATGTAATGCCATGCCTTCATACAAGATGCAACAACAACAACACACACATGCCAGCAATACAAATGTTGGGCGGGTTAGGCGAACAAACGTCTCTGAAGTCATGTCATTTTGAGGTGCATCGCCTGGTATATGGTATTGATATAATGTTGATAAGGTATTGAGCTCCTTCCCCATGTGATGAGCTCAGAAAGTAAGCCACCAACCCTATCGGGGCGCATGGCTCTGCGACGCACGCACCTGCTTGACGTTGTCGTCGAAGCTGGGCTCGTACTTGTGGTTGAGGATGCGCTTACGCTCGACGCTGAAGTTGAAACCGTCCAGTACGTCCCCGAAACCGCACATCTGTGATCGAAACGAAAACAATAGAATCACCACACGTATGGAGGCGGGGCAGAAACGAGGGGGGGAGGGGTAAGAAAGTTGGCTCGACTTTTTGCTTGCACGAAACAAAGAAAAAAAGTTTTATTGTTATATAGAAGCACGATCGAAGTATCACACACAGCTTGCAGAGATGAGTTTCGACGAAAGCCTCGGTATCACAGCATTTTTTTTTTTCTTGATAAAATGTAATTTGTCGTCGATTTGAATATTGCATTTACGCTTGATGCTGAAGTTGAAGCCGCCCAGTACGTCCCCAAAACCGCACATCTGCTCGAAACATCAAAAACACAAAACCACCATGCATATACAGTACAGAGAGTGCCCACTATTAACAGTAATAAACAAGAAACGCCGAATTTACGCTTGGCGTCGAGGTTCAATGTCTTACTTTGGTGCCACCACTAAGCACAGGCTACTATTAATACTATTGGCTATCATACGGGATTAAGATTGGCAACCGACCCTAAGCACCATTTCTTCCGTCAAAAAATATTCGTTATCGTAATAAAACGAGCCGCAATTTCTTACGACCGAATTTCTCAATAGCGGGAGCCTTCTGTACACAGTACGCGGCAGCACTGAAAAAAATGGGAGTCAAGAATTCCAGGCTCGAATTTTGGACGAAGATCATAATGTGACAATTTTTATACTGAGAATAGAGAAGGACACACCCTGCCTTGCGTAATAATTCGAGTCTGGCCCAAAATAACAAGAGATTCTTGAGTGGTGTCGCATACTGCTGTGTACCAGGTACGTGTTAAAAAATCGGTGAACATCGTCAAGCACAAAAACAAATCAGTTCACCGGGCCATCGCATGCATGCCAACGTACTTGCTGGAGAGGCAAGAGAACAACGGCATCGAACTTCAAAATCGATAAATAGCGAGAGGCGGGTAAAGGGGGTGCGGTACGCGGGGGGGGGCACGCGGCAATACATGCATGCGTGCGTGCACCCTTCCTCAAAACAAAACCCTCGTCACATGAAACGCTCCAAGCCACGAAATTCCAAGCCGTTCTATCCTAACCCTCACGTTTCACCTCCTGGTTGCGAATGTATACATATGTACATAGAGGAGCAGCACGCAAGGCACGGCTGCCGCCTGTTCGGCGGCAAGTACCTTGCTCAGACCAAACTACCACCCACAACAACAAAATGTTACCAGGTAAAGAGCTAAGGGAGTTGCTAACGTAAACGGCCGACAAAAATACGGGGGCTCTTACATATATAGCCGTTTTATAACAACACTTCCTTTTGGGGGGGCATAATACTTGAAATTAGAGTTGTGTATGCGTGTATGCACCCTTAATAGTGCAGTAGTAAAAGGCCAAGAGCTGGGTGCAGCCGGAGAGGTCTAAAGGCGCACATTTGCGACGCCTAGCGGTAAATCTCCGGAGTTAAATACGTATACATTTTTTTACAAAAATGTTAAAATACGGCAGCTGTGCGTACGACCCATTGAGTGGTTGCAACTCTCAACTTTGCAAGCTGCGTGAAATATACGTCAGGGACGCTCGTCGCGGGTGCTTGTTCTAATGATATTCCATTTATACTATGGTGTTTGTGGACTAAACCTTCGCATGATAAAGAAGTTGACACTCAGTTCCTTGTTGTTTTTTTGTATTTTCAGTGACTGCCTTCCATCTGCGCACACAGTTGACGACAGTCACAACATCCACCCGCGGGACCAATCCCTAGCGAGAGAGTAAGGCATGTCCTACCCTACAGCATTGTACTGCTATGGTGCTCACCTGTGCCTCAACCCGCCTCTTGTAGGTACGTGCCGCCGCCAGCGTCCTCTCCACCACGTTCTCGCAGATCTGAAACCGCCGAACAGTCGAAACGCAACAAGAGGTTACTCTCCACAAAACCGACGGAAAAAATAATAGCCTATTACGGGGGACCATAGTAAATAGGACCTACTGTTCATATTAAAACCTACATATTTCCAAATTTTCACTGACATTATTTGGTCCTATTTCCTACCAGGTATGGTCTTCGGTAACAGTGTAGCTACTATATACAGGCGCGGGACTCTCAAGCCAAAATTCCATGGGCTCTACGACCGAAAAAAGGTGGATCTCCGCATGATTTTTACCCAACTCGGCGGCAAGGCTGCAAATATGCGAGCTTTGAATACCGTTGATACTCGGTGCATACGTGACCGTTCTCGACACGCCCCAAAACATGCGCGAGAAGAAAAAAAACAACACAAAACCTAAGAAAACGAAACACGTAAAGACCAAAAAAAAAGAAGGCGGCGTCAGGAAAATTCTGAGGATCGGCAGAACGTTCTCACGTGCGCGTCCTCCTCGCCGTCGAGGATCTTCAGCTTCTCCACATGGATGCCGGTAGGCCTCGAGGGGGGGCCGATGAAGATGTCCTTCGCCTTGAAGGCGGTCACGCGCACGTACGACGTCTCCAGGCTGGCCGAGCTGGCGATGGTCTCCAACGTCGCCGCCGTGAGGGGCTCGTACACGTAGTACTCTGTAAAGGAGGGAGGGAGGGAGGGACGAAGGGAGAGAGGGAGGGAGAGAGGAGGTAGGGAGGGAGGGAGGGAGGGAGGGAGGGAGGGAGGGAGGGAGGGAGGGAGGGAGGGAGGGAGGGAGGGAGGGAGGGAGGGAGGAGGGAGAGAGGGAGGGAGGGAGGGAGGGAGGGAGGGGCGGAGGGAAGGAGGGAGGGAGACGAGTCGACCGGCGCCGGCGTAAGACAAGAAAACAGTAACACACCACACGACTGACAACAAAACAGCATACTCTGATGACGGGATACCCTGGCACACATCACGGGCCGGACCAAACCTCGCGGGTCAGGTCGGGTCGGGTCGGTTAAGGGTGACCCGACCCGATCCGACAAATAAAATAAATAAAAAAGTCCTACCCCGATCCGACCCGACCCAACCCGACCCGTGAGATTTCACAACAAAAATCATGACCCGACCCGCGGGTAAGTTAAAAAGGGTCATGAATGGAAATGAAAAGCCCTGCTGACCTTGCAGGCGCCAAAAAGGGGGTATGTATCCCATTCGAGTTGCCTGAAGCCGAATCTACGCCCGCCGGCCGAGATTAACCTGCGCCAGTACCCTTCTCCAAAATATCAACCAATGCACAACAATTGACGACAGTCGTAAATATCTCACTGCTAACTATGATAGAGCTATCCTATCTTGAAAAATAAGACGGTCTGATAAAAAACAGCAAAACACAAAAGACATCGTACTGACCAAACAAAACGGCCTGACAACAAAGCAGAAATACAAGACAGCGTATTGACAAAACAAAACGGCCTGGGTTTCGTGGCGAGTGGCGAGGCCACGTGCCGAAATAAACACGCCTCCTCAAGCAAAACCCGTGCGCAATCGGGACAATACAAACAGCAGGGGCTACCAAACCGCCCGCGTTGCACCGTGAGAAAATTGCGCGCCATGCCGGAAATGGGTTGTGGGACAGGCCACGGACCTTGGGGTAAAATCGCAAGAGGTGTCACACGTACTGCTGTTATATTGAATTGAAAAAACCGTGGTCGATTCTGAACAGGTGGAGCTGCAACGCTTTTCCATCGGACCGGATGGTAATCAAAATGCTCTCCGTGGGTGCAGGAGTTCCTCAAGCAGGCGTGCGCGCGCGTACGCGTGCGTGGGCTCGTGCCAAGGCGTCAATGTTACTGTATGAGATCACCACGGGACGCACGGGGTGCTCCCCGGACAGGCAAAAAACGGACCAGAAACATCCTAACAAACCCAACGAACTCCCCGAACAGACAAAAAGGCGGACCAGCACCATCCCCAAAAAAATCGAGCGAACGCGCTCACCGTCGAGCTTGAGGTTGTCGTTCATGACAAAGCAGCAGGCGAGGCCGAACGCAACGTAGTCATCGTCCTCCAGGGGCTTGAGGAGCGGGTCGTCCAAGTACTGCGTTTCATCAAACAAGCAGGTAGCATAGGCAATAGACAGGCAGTACAACCGACAAAGGCGGCGGGATCGTCAAAGGAGGAGAGTGGGTGCAACAAAATCCGCGCCCGCTTGCCTGTCCGGGTGCAGAATAAAAAAATGCCACCCTTTTTTGTTTCTTCGTTTTTTCCAATCCCATTTATTTTCTTCGCTCTTCTTGCTCCTGTTCCCTCCTATTAATAGTAATAGTCGTAACTCAGATCCGGGGGTCACATGAGTAGGTTCTTCTCCCCCGTCCACACTACGGTACGTGCCTTGCATTCTTATAGAGAGAAGGGTTCCGCACATTATTCTCTCGTCGACTCGCGTCGAGCTGTGCAACTGCGTCTCCCCGCCGAGCGCAAAATAAATCAGTGGGTGATCCAAGCATGCTACGTACTTCGCAGAATACTGAAGCTGCTTAACCAGAATGGCAGAGATACTTCAGTTTGGCGTGGTCTGCGTGAAACGTCATCACCGACACTAACGTACTACTTCGTACAAAAATAAAATAAAAATGCATCGGTCGTCTATCGTTGTCGCTTGAGTTGCATTGCAATACACCATGGTGACGATGCCGGCGAGGTGTATGTATACTTCTACAAGTATGCCACGACGTGCATGCTGTTCGCTTGGGCACTGGCTTCGCCAAGCGCCACCCTTCAGCTACTTTCATGACAGCTTGGCGGCGAGCATGTGCATGCTCTACTGACCGACGTCCCAACGATCCGCCCCAGATAAACGCGTGAATTGGTCACCAGCACTATTAATAGTAATACCAATAATGAATATTAATAGTACAGATACGGGCAAATCCCCAACAAGACGAAATAGCCCTGCACTAGCCACATACCGTGTACCTGGTATATCACACGGGGCGATACTATAATTCATAGTAAGATAACACACCCTTCGCCCTCGGACGAAGGGCGCTATTTTTAAGCTGGTTTCCTCGACAATGGGGAGAATGCAAATGCTAATAATGTCGAGAGATTATGCGTCTATGGGAAGAAAGATCTCGACGAGATATCTTCCCATAGCTGCCATTTTCGTTGCGTGTGCCCCCCTTTCTTGCGAAGAAAACCGGCTCCGAAATTTCAGTCTAGGGGGTGTGTTATCTCATCATCTTGATTACAGTATATCGTAGCTGTAGTACAGCTGTGGTGCAAAAACACAAGCCGCTATATGCTTCTACCGAACTAAACGCATTTCGTTCAATCCACACCAGTCACGACCAGTAGAAACCTGAAGGAATCCCCGCGGTACGTATGTAGCATCTGGGGGTACTCACACAACGCGGTAACAGCAGTGGACCCAAATCATCAAGTCGGCGCTGGCCAGAGCTGTTGGCGATGAGCAAGTGTGTGGTTGCTGTCTTCGCACTAAACCGCCGTTTCTACCCAGCGACAGCGACAGCACCCAGTGTCCGTACTGATTCTTCCTCCTAGAGAGATACCTCGTACAATTTTTGTGGTCACAGACTTTTTTGTCTCACAGCCTGTGACCACAAAAATTGGATACCTCTACGGCGGTTGAACGAATCAGGACAGACACTGAGTGCATGCATGTGGGGGTAGAGATAACGGTTTAATGAGAAGAGTATACCACACAAAGACTCTATGAGACTTATGAGACATACGTAGACAACCGGATTAACTCGTGCCGGTACTATTATTAAATACTACACTCAGCGCCCCATTGAAAGCAGCGTTACGCGGTGGCTTCGCTGCGTTCAGTGAGTCCCTGTCGCGTACGAAGTCGCCCCCAGTTCTTTGCTGGAAGGCCCGCCTGGTTCCCACGTCCGAGTAGTAAGTCTACACAATAAGGGGTAAACATGGTAACACGTACGAGTATGACTATCACTACTGATGCAGTGTTGCTCTATATGCTGCACGTACCCCTTTGCCCTCCTCCATGCGCATGGCCCGAGATTGCCTCACAGCTGACCTGGAGGACACCGCAGATCGGGACAACGCCGACGACCTTCGAAACAACCGGCAGCAGTCGAAGCAAGAGGCAAAACGAGGGAAGAGAGCATGCGAGGGTGAGCAGCAGGTCAGCAATGTTAACCCATTCATAACTGAAAAACTTACCCCACACTCATTCCAAGTAGTCAATGCCCGAAAAGAGCGTTGAGGTCGCACAGGGGTGCGATCGTTTTTCAGCGCTCGATTACTCCGGATTGGGAAGAGGCTGGAAATACCGAATAAGGTGTATTCGGAAATATCTGGTCGAGAGAGCCTTCCGAAAATAGAATGTTCGGTACTTAGCACCCTTACGAGCGCGTTGTCGAGAAAACAAGTGCTGAAAAAATATAGCACCCGTGTGTGAACTCAAAGCTCTTTTCTTTACGGTATACCAGGTATACTGCTTGTTGATTCGTAGTGTTGAATGCAGGGTCGAGGGCAACAACACTATTGATAGTACTGGCTGTTGTCGAGCAACCGTGTTTCTACGGCTTTGTGGCTATCCCCTCTCGGGCGACCAACTTGAGCCAAATGCCATTCCGCTGCGTACATCAGTACAGAGGTGGTCAATCTAAGGCCGTATGGACCAATACAACAAGAGCGGGTGGGACGACAATATTCCAACCTCTGCCGGAGAGCTATTTATCAGGTACTACTATTATATGCATTAACAGGTAACCAATAGGGCGAGCCTTCCCAGGTCCCCAGGGTGTACTGATGCTCTACACAGCAGTGTGTGTGTTCTTTCCTTTCTACCCATCGACATCCAGCACACCCAGTGTCCGTGCCGATTCTACTCGTAGATGAGACGCTACGTAGTGACGGAGCTCTTGTATGTGTTACTCTAACTGTATACGAGTACGAGTTTTAGGCGGCCTCTACGAGCACCTGTCAAGGCGCCAGGTTGTAGGTACCTGGTATGTACGAGTATGCTGCATGTGGTGCCTGCCTGGTACCAGCTACCGTACCTGATATGGTCAATAGTATTATACAGACAAAAGGATGTAAAGCAAAATTAACAGAACTTGGTTTGCAACCGCCGTTACGCACTTCCACTGGAGGATCATGCTCGTGACTCGTGACACAACCTCGTATATACATTAGTTTTACTTTCTGCTGCTGTACATGCTATGATAGCCGACTGCCCATCCTCCATCCTCTGTTTCACAAAGTAGACTACGAGTACGAACTACTGCTGTATCCTGTATCCGGTACCTGGTACTGCTGCTGCTGTATGATAGATGATACCCTCTGGTACAAGTTCGTAGTGATAAGGACGCCAGTTCAACATACGAAAAAAACAGCTCAAAACAAACATGTGCAGCCGATGCTGCTGTATGCTTCATGCTCGAATCTAAACGATTTGCCACGGAACGGCTTGAATGCGCCACGAGTCGCACAGCAGTAGCTGGACATCGGCAGGACACGTCCGAGCCACGCGCACCACAAACCCACGTGAGCCCCCTCATGCTAGTGACGCCATGGGGTGCCGACACGTAGCGTCGTGGCCAGGGCTTGCGATCCAGCTCCCGTGTCTATGCTGTACAGCTGTACAGTAGTCGTGACAGGACCCCGCTCGCCCGAGAGGGTGCCACATGTCACCCTCTTACTTTTTGGGGGAGTCACCACCATGCTTAGTTCCATTATCGCGGGCCTGCGTGTCCACTACTGCGAGACGCAAGCCGCGCGTCATGCATGACATGCTCACCTCGTAGTAGTCATTGCGCTCGCCCGAGACGCAGTAGGCGCGACGAAAGCGGTTGAGGAAGTGCATGACAGCACAATGGCCGCGACCACACACAGACCAGCACGGAAGGAAGACATGGCTTCCTCGAGACGAAAGGTGTCGTGAGAGCTTTCGTTCGAGCCGACCGGGTTGGTGGGGTCGTAGGATCTCCGAGTAGTCGCGGCGGTCGAGGTGCTAGGTAGCGAGGCAAGAGAGGTGGTCGGTAAAAGAGCCTCCTATGCTGGGGTGTTTTTAGTCATGATTCCCGTGCCGGAAAGGCTTTCTAAAACACTATGAAACCCCTCCCGGCGTTTTTGGCGAACGTGCTGTAATCTGTAATCAGTCTTCTCGAGTAGAGGCAGCCGTCTTGCTGGAAGGTAAGCCACCACGGAGAAAAAGTTGATGCATGATAGGCATAAATATCTTGCGTATGTTCTACTAGCCTTTGTCCACTTTTCAAAAACGTGATTCTGGCTTCCGAGCTCCGCAAAGTGTGTGAAGTGTCTCAGGAACGGGGCCTCGTTGTGCTGCTGTACGTACCCGGTAGTTCTTGTATCGCGTTACATTGACAGCGTTGTCCGGGCGTCCACAGCACTGAACCATTCACAGGGGGAGAGGGGGGATGGTTATAGTATTGAAGTGGCATGGGCGTCGCTCGTTTCCAACTCTGCGCGAGTCCTGCACGTGACAATATCGGGTGTTGCACTGCAAAATTATCGCATAACACAAACAACCTCCTGCGTGTTTTGGTGCCCCATCCTCCCCTCCCCCCCTTCCTCCCTCCCTGCCTCCCTCCCTCCCTCCCTCCCTGTCGTGCTGCTTGGCGCTCCCATGATCACCACGTCTATTATACATACGTGTATGGGTGAAGTAAGGAGAGCGATCGCTGCGACTGCGCAGAGGAAAGCAAAGCCATGAACGCTCAAATGAACTCCACGTTCCGAGGTGCTGCGGCCCAGTTCATCTCCAAGCAGCACCCCATCACACACAAGCAGGTTGGTACATTGGATGTTCGATTCCGGGCCGGGCACAGCAGTTGCCCTACTGCTGTACAAACTACGGTAGTAGTAGCAATACCGTACGTACGTAGTACCAGGTATCATACAGCAGAGTACACAACTTCACCTGCAGCTGTACTCGTATGTATCGATACGAGTGTTGGAAACGAATCCAAACAAGGAGCTCCATCACGAGTACTGAACTACCAGGTATCTCGGTCCTTGAGCTGGGTTGCTGCTGTCTGCATTTTCCAAACCACCGTGTGATGGGAGCCTCATTACGAGGTGTGGGGCAGATGTATAGTCTCGTTTATTTTGTTGAGAATAGCCGCACCTCCACCCCCCTTTCCGATTCCTGGGATAACATATGCATCCTTTGGTCGTCGTGAGATCTGAGATCTGCATATACAACTATTCAGGGTGGGCTAATGGTTATAGCATCACGTGGCTATGAGGTGGTGCAACGAGTATCAGTAGATCACGTGCCGTGCTACTCTCTTAACGGAAACGTCTTCGTGGGCCGTCGTACATGTGGGAAGACACATGGGCAGTGTGGTATCAGCCTGGTACTTGGCTGAGCCCACCCTTCTCACTCTGTTCTCGTATACCAGGTATACCCCCTCGGCCTCTCCCTTGAGATAAGCTACCAATAATAAGTTTACCAAGAAGAAGCGTGCCCTCGCCAGCATCGACATCCCTGTGTCCGCTCTATCCAGCACCGTATATAGGAGGATGCCCGTACGACTCATTCTCCCTTTACATGGGCTCTCTGTTGCCTACAGTATGTGATTCTGCGCAGTTATACAAACGGTCGTAACGCGTGTTATGTTGTGGTGGCAAGAGGATTCGAGTATCGCTGTGAGGGGCGAGGAGGGGGTCTTTTCTCTGACGATGACCAGTACTCAGAATACAGCAGTATCGTAAACCGGGTGTACCGCAGCACAATAGTAGTACTAATATCACGGGGGACCATAGTAAATAGGACCAAATATTGTTAGTAAAAATAGGACCAAATATACAGGGTTTTGTGTGTACCGTAATGTCCTATTTACTAGTGTTTACTATGCCCCCCCGTAATAGTAGCTTTACACTCCGGTGTACCTTGTGCGCCCAGAGTAAAGCGCGCAATACGTTGCTACGTGGATTTGGTCGCTTTCGTGGACCTGTTTAGATCTAGTCGCCCATCTCTGTGCGCATCCCGCCAAACAGCCCAAATGAAAGCCTAGACGAAACCCTACTGCTTTCAGCTTACTGTAAGACAACGGTGGTTCTCGCACTTGTAGTAACCCGTCCGCAGTAGCGCAATGGCAATGGCGCCCGAAACGGTGAGACAGGTAGCTTGGGCTGTCGGGCGCAAGTGAATGCTCCTTGTACCAGGTATATACCTAGCAAGTGAATACGTTTCATGAGCGCTTTGGATTTACAAGCAAGTAGTTACTCGTTTTATTGTTTTTAAAACTTAAATTATCATTTTTTTGAGTCGGTGTTGTTTCTCCCTGACTTGGCAGGTGTTTCTGATCGTTGTGTTCTCGGCCATAGTGGCTTTAGAAGGCTACGGGTATGCATTCGGCCTGTGGGCAGGCCGTGCAACCAGTAGATCTCGCTGCGGCTTGCCGATAGGCGTTTTCGCCTTCGCCGCGCTGCCGACAGCTCCCATGGCAGCCAACGAACTCAACGGTTCATGGAGTGCGTTCACCCACGCCTATCGGCCACCACCATCCCGCGGGCGGCGGCCACAAGGCAACGTGGCATTTGAACGGCGCGATAATATTTGATGTCTGCAAGGAGCACATTCGTTATGTTGCCGATGCGCTGGTTCGCCGAACAACGACGATGCGATTGCCGCATAGTACCCGGTGGTGCTTTCGTCGCCTAACGTGACAGTGATAAGTGATGGTTTTGTCGTCAAGCTAGTATAATAGTACGAAGGCAGCGTGGGGCTCTACATTGAACCGTTGACGTCGACAGCGCGCACAGATGGCGTATTTTCCGTGCGTAGAGTCATGGATGTCTCGCAGTACATACCAGGTACGCCACCACCTCCTCACAGCTCGCCACCCTACATAACTACTGGCCCATCTTATACGTACTCGTGCCCTGACACTCGATATTTCCGACATCCCCCGAATCGCTTGCCGTGGGCTCTTGTTGGACTTGATGGTTCCAGGAGGTTTGCCGGCTGTACAGGGCCTCTTTGAAGTTGCTGGACACTTGGGCGGTGGATAGGACGATCTTCAACACGGAGGCTACCGCCATGCGCAAAATGGTGCGTTACTCTATTACGGTATACTTAGAACTATATTAACTCGAGAGAGAGTTTTTTTGTATTATTGGTTCTTGCCCGGTGGCTACGTACGAGTATAGTAGCTGGTACGAAGAACAAACGCCTGCTGTGTTCTCCCTTCTCAGCTTGCGACACCCCCAATATTTGAAGTCACCCACAATCCCGAAGACGAACCGTGTAATACCTCGAGAGGTTTGTCAGCGAGCGACGCAAAACTTAAGAATATTTCGTGTTTCTGGACAGAAAAAAAGACTAGCTTTTCTTGTATATTGTTGTCCTGCCCGTTTCCAGTTGTACATGCAACTCTGTTGGAATGTTCGAGCATAAGGAGCGAGGTTTGTCTAGAGGGTGCACTAGTTGGGCCAATCAGAACGTTCAAGGTGGTGGTTGTGATGGATCAAGGGGTTGAGGCTGCAAGCGCTCCGTAAGCGCTCGTTTCGAAGGCTTCAATGAACACGGGCGTGTCCGGGTCGTGTGGTGTTCCCCATTCTCCCTCCTGGTCACAAGGTCACGATGAAGCCAAGCCTGACCTAAACCAATGGCAGCGTCAATATTTTGTCGCCACCGAAGTCGTCGGCAAATCGCATCGCCAGCGATGACATACCTTCCAC
Organism: Saccharina japonica; assembly: GCA_008828725.1. Classification (NCBI taxonomy): domain Eukaryota; class Phaeophyceae; order Laminariales; family Laminariaceae; genus Saccharina; species Saccharina japonica. The sequence continues at coordinate 277,239 of MEHQ01000476.1, read as the reverse complement.
GAGGGGGGTTCTGAAGGCCTTGCTGTATGCCACCGTTTGTTTTTTATCGCTGACAACACGGCCTTACTTTCCGTTGATGTGTCCGTTGAAAATCTTCAGTTCGACGAGGGGTCTACATGCGAGCCTGAAGGCGCGCGCTCTAAGGCGCTCATCCGAGCCGCGTACAAGACGATGGGCGAATACGTTCACGTCGACCGGTGAGGTTTACAGCTTACAGCTTACAGCAGGCCGCCCTTGCGATGTTCCACATGTATTGATGCCATGCCGTGCCTTGACGGTACCTGCTGGGGTTGGCTAATCAACTGGCATCTTGGTCCTGGGTACTATAAGATGCAATGTCGTCCTGTACGTATAAGCTGAAATTCTCTGACCTTTTGCCGGGTAGAGCATGATGAAAATCGGGCGATTGCAAGCTTTTGTTTCGAGTCAACGGGCGATACCCGCGAGGGGGGGTGTACTTTATATTCATGCATGGCCGTAGTTCTTATGACCTTTCTCACCGCGTACGTGCTGCGTTACTTAGAGTAAAGAGTACGTGTGCCGTCGCAATCTTGTCATGTCGGGCCCCTCGGCGTGTGCGAAAGTTGATTGAGGTCTAGCTGGGATCACCCCTCCTATGTCAGGAGGCCGCAGGTTGTGTATGAGACGGCTGCGCCTAGAGAAGAGTTCCAGCGAGATTGTTTTTGCGTGTCTGCACAAGAGTGGAGTGCGAAATTGCAGCAACCACTGGGCCCCATCGAGTCCAAGCGTGTTGTCGATCGCCGCGGAATGCGCACGGCGTTTTCTGCGTGTGTGTAACAGGAGCAACAAGTAGACTGCGCATAGAAAAGCCGCAGTTTTTATGACAATATACAATCTCAGGAGGCCGCAGGCTGCGTATGAGACGGCTGCGCCTAGAGAAGAGGTTCAGTGAGTTGTTGTTTTGGTCTGCATAGGCGTGTCGTGTGAAAATGTAGCAATCACTGGGCCCCATCGATTCCAAGCGTGTTTCCGATCGCCGCGCATTGCGCTTGGCGTTTTCTGCGTGTTGCAACAGGAGCAACAAGTGGACCGCGCATAGAAAATCCGCAGTTTTTACTGACAATATACTACATACCCAACTGCACCTGATTCCTTTTTTTTTCGTTTGAACCGACGTTTACCTCGCAGGTACATCCGGCCATACATGCCTTCTGGCAGCAGTTTTATGCGCAACCCGCCCCCGCCGCTGGAGGCCTGCTTCCCTCTTGGCATCCCCGACTCGGTTCTCGAGGAGGTAAGCTCAGCCACTAGTGGTCATCTCATTGCGAGGCTTGACACATGTTGCCCGTGCTACCACAAGAGTTTGGCCCAAACGATTTGAGTTCACGGGCAGTAGACTGTTTGCTAGTAGTGTGTACAAAGAAGGGGCGCCAATAGCCAACAATATGTTATATGCATTCCATGCCTGTTTTTGCTGTATGTTTTAGTGCAGGCTGACATCACGGTGGCGGCGTTGTTTTGGCGTCGGTAGGACTTGGCCAAGGCTGGGATTTCACATTGAACTACGTATACATAAAGGGACCTTGAGGGTTTTAGCAATGGCGGACATACGCCCAACTTTGGCGAGGTGGTGTGTGGTACCCCCAGTGCCGGCCTGTGGTAATTTTTTTGTTTAAATGAAGTAGTGGTATCAGATTCCGTTACGAGCTGGGCCAGCCGTAAAGCGGATAAAGCTTTGTTGAGTCGTATCTCGTGAACCACTGCAAACTAGGCTACAAAAATTGGGGACACTAACCCTGACACACCACTGCTTATGCAAAAAAAAGCGTATGTGAAACTTTGTATACTTTTTATTTTCCCGACTTGATCTCGCTGAGATATCCGCGAAAACTCAAAAACACGACTTTTTGACACAAAATTCGTATCAAAATCGTCGTTTTCGATCTCTATGAAACTTGGTGGAGACAGTGCTGAAGACACACAAAGAAGATCGATGAAAGTATCGTCGCCCAATTCGACACCCATCAAGAGATATTACCAAAACTCGATTTCCATACATTGGTCAAGTCATTACGAAAAAAATGGCATTTCTGCGATGCCCCGCTCAATTTTGAGTATTTTGCACTGAGTGTTTAACCCCGGATTCGAAGCGCACGTTCAGAGGCATTCACCTTCGGCCCTAATTAGTTTTTCGTTTTTTTCACTAGTTTTGGTCGCTTTTGTATTTTTTAGGGTTTTTGGATCGGTCATATCTCTTGGAAAAAATAAAATAATGCACAGGGCCGAAGATCAACCTGTTGACGAGTGCATGAACTACACCGTGTAAAAAAATCAAGTCCAAATTCGAAAAGTGGATGGGGGCATGGCCAATCCGACGTTTAAACCATTATATGGCTGGCCCAGCTCGTAGTGATTCGGAATGAGTGGCTGAAAACCGTTAGGGTCATGCATAAAAGAGGGGATCCCGAGGAATCACGACCTACTCAAGCTGTGCACAATATCTATTACTAGTTATCTCCCCTGCATTTCAGCATGGGCATCCTCAAAACTCTTATGCTGTGGTCTGACGCGCATGAGTGAGAGTGCCGCCGCCGTGTTCATATTTTACTCTTATCAATCCCTGGTATGTTCTTAGGTGCGAATGGAGTTGCTAGTTTACACGGCGGCCTGAAATGTTCGGGCCCCTTATGAGATGGTTGGAGTTGGAGATCCGCGCCGTCCGACCACTAATCTCCGAAAAAAAACTCTCTTTTTTTTTCCTCTATGCCTTCCACCAACGCACACATTTGATGACAGCTACAAGTATCCATCAGCGCTAACTCCTAGCTAGAGCCACCCTGTCTTTTCACCTGTACATTCATTTGGTAACGTTCGTCAATCTGCTTTTTCGCTCGGTGTGTGTGATGAACGCAGTTCAAGGGCGTATCAGCGCAGGTTGAGGTGGACATGTCCAACCCGGAAGAGGGAAGGATGTCCAAGGCTGGCCAGGTTCTTGTGGACCTCGCCACCAAGCGCGTGTACTAAGTCTTAACGCCGCGGGAAACGGGGTTGCGATTCTATATTGTCGACTCTCCTTTGCGAGCAGATCATATTGTGAAAGAGGTCAAGCCGCCGGTGCAGGGGGGTGCCAAGCTTGCGGTACGCGTCGAGAAGCTGTTGCGTCCTTGTGTGTGTAATAGTCGCTCCGTAGCCTCTCTTTTTGGTTTCCGTTTCTAGCCTGTAAGTCATCTGGACTGCCAGAGCTTGCGCTGTAGGCCCTTGTAGCTTATGGTTCTGGCTGTCGTCAAGTTTAGATCCTTGGGTGACAAAGTCGGAATAGGTTCAGGCGGAGATGCCAGGACGCGGGGGGTGGGTTTGGAAGGCAGTTGCAAAATGCTCGATGCGGGGATACAAAGGAGAAAGACGTGTATCATTTCCTACGGCAACGCTTGAGCTTGTCCCGCGCACCGAGAGACCGGCAGCGGCAGTCGTCAGTCCGATCGTCTCAAAGTTGTGACGTATGACGCGGTATATTGCTGTCGATCGTCGAGGTTCACTGGGATTTTCGTTGACTGGAGTGCCGGCTGGAGCCCATGGAGACGCGCAGCAACCGTCCTGCGAAGACATTTGGTGCCCACGGGAGACTTGACGCATCACGCGTGTGGGAGCTTGGTCAAATACGAAGGATACTTTTTTTATTTTAAAACACGCAGAAACCGCCGTTCTGTGAGGAATCTCAGGAATCTCAGCTTGAAGGCCTGAACGCCGCTGAAGGCGCCCTGTCGCATCCAGAGACCAACTACTATCACCTGGTATGTATTACCGTATCAGGTATAAGATAGATGCTGAAACGGCTATTAATAGTAGGCAAACCCCGGAGAGTGAAATGTCATTCTTAATGGAAGCAAACGAGGAGCGCGGTTTCTCAGACCAGCACGCACGATAAAGCCAGGAAACGTTAACGTTGTATCCTATCAGCTGCGGATACATGGGACCGTTATAATACTGAGGATATATATACTACCAGGCACTGCGCACACTGCAAATGATAAACACCGCGGCAAGAACATCAACAACAGCGGCAGCAGCAGCGTAGTATAGCAGTACTAACTTCTGTACAAGTAGTGCCCCCCGACGAAGAAACTGGGAACTGATCCAGGCTACGTACGAAATACTTCTGCGCCGAGTCTGCGCTGATGTAGATAGATTTCGTTCATTGTTTTTTTAGAAAAGTGAAAAGTTCCACACTACATACTGCTATATATGTAACGCCAACACAGATTCTCGCAAATCTCGGTCTCGCCGTAGCTACGTACAGGTCTCCCCTCAAGTGCCAAAATACGATCGACAAAGAAAATGTGTTCTTACCCCCCCCCCCCCCCCCCCGCAAAAAGTATGTGCAAACATATGCATACCGTAGTACAGTAGCAATATGTATGAGGATGAGCTGGTGCCAACACCCAGAAAGCCGAAAGGAGTAAGGAACTAATACAACAGCAGCAGAGTAGTAGGTAGTTATGAACGCCACCTCTCTTCATGAGTGCGTGCGCGTGGTAGTATAGTTGCTGTTGTTCCCCTCCCATCATTATATTATTATCATTTCTTTGGGGTGTATGCATGAAAAGACTACGTATGCAAATAAATCAAGAATTCGATCTCGTGCGCAGTGCCTCTGTTGTTGTTGGTGTTGTTGTTGTCGTTGTTGCGTCGTGGTCCCGACATTAACTCATGCAATCAAAGATACTGCCGGTAGTACCGTACAGCAGCAGTACTATCAATAGTAGTATGTACGTAAACACGTACGAAGTGTATCATACTCGCCTCAATTGCTAGAAACGACAAAAAAGGGAAAACGAGGAGTCATTTTCGCTCTCCAATTTCCATTTTCACGCTTACGATTTCCAAATTCCAATTTTCTCTGGCCGGAGCAAAGCAAAACAAAAATACCCCCTGGAGTACGCACGAACGATTTCACCCGCGGTAAATTACCCGCGATAAACAGCCCGCGATAAATAAACTGATTTCAGATGTTTCTAGAATAAATTGTATAATAACAAATCGCTATAAATGTTAATCTTATCGCAACACCATCGCTCACAAATCGTGTGGGTTCAGGGGACTTTTTACATCCACCCACAGCTACAGAAGAGACGACAGCAGCCACAAGGGCTTTCTAGGCAGGACTCCCAACACCCTCGTCAACATGGGGCGCCGTGAGTGACCCAAAGAGTTGCATGGTAGTGCGTGGATGTGTGCTAGGCTGAAGCAAGGGGCTAGGCTTGAAATGGTGGCGGATAGAAGGCCGAGACGGGAGAGCTGAAGGCTGTGGCTGCTGCCTCGTAGCGAGAGTTTTTCTAGTTAGTTTGATTGTACGAGTATTGCCTCTCTCTTGCGTTGTCGATTCGGTGCTACGGCACAGCAATCGCGTTGCCTCGGACAGCGCGTTGCTGATCGCCGTGGCGATTTCATTGCTACGCTGCCAACCGTTGCTGATGAAAATGACTGGCTGGTCTAGTTCCTAGTTCGCCAAGGGTGGGTTTTGTTGCTGGGAAAAGCGATGCTTTCGCCTCGAGCCGGAAGGCGATGCGGGGTATACGTGCTTGGTTTCCACCGAGCCATAGCACCGCCAGCATCACGGCAGAGTGAGGCAATCGATTCTACGGTGGGATGACGGGCAACACCTCGTGTCAGCTGGCCCCTATCCTAACTCGTTCTCACCCTTCTTTGATTACCGCACCGTGCCTGTTTGGTGTCTTTGTCGGCGTGACCTGTATGGTATTGTCGTGTGTACGGCCTTCCACGCTTGGGAAATGGATGGATGGATGGATGGACGCTGGGATCGCTGCTACGGCTGCCTATACCCGAACCACAGGACCGGCTCGTTGCTACCGCTTCCAGAAGAACAAGCCCTTCATCAAGTCGCGGTACTGCCGTGGTGTACCCGACCCGAAGATCCGCATCTACGAAGTCGGAAACAAGAGGGCCTCGGTTGACCTGTTCCCGATGGTGTGCCACTTGGTGAGTGAGGCCTAAGGAGGAGGAGCAAAACATACCACAGCAGCAATACGAGACAAATTGCGTTGTTGCTCTATACTGAAGTGAAGTAAATAAGAATCGCACTATGTCAAGAGCAAAGTGGTCAGCGCCACCCAAAATGGCTGAAATAGTGCTTGTTGACAGGGGGGGTGTTTCCGTGTTTTGTGGAGGCATACTCGTACATCCTACGAGTATGTTCCTTTGTCTCCTTGCCTTTGGTTGCTCAAGTCTGCTACCCATACATTTTGCATTTTACGTTGTTGTTGGAAGCTTATTTACGCCCAAAAGCATGGTACGTAATTGGCACGAGTACGAATATGATGCGAGTACAGGAGCAGTACTCGAAGTGCATCAGGATGATACAATCTACCAGGTCTACGAGTGAGATCAGACAACAGGGAGTTCCAGCAGTCGCCCGCAGACCGTGTATGTACGTTGTGTGCACGCTAGACGGCTGTAAACCGGTAGCCGGACAACTCGCAACTGGGGTACAGCAGTTCTGCAGCTTTTATGCAAGTATTTTTAGTATTGCGCTGGAACGTACCCATTCTGGACCTTGGTCCTCGTAACGCTTACGAGGCCCTGGATTCGCCAGCTTTGCCTGTTGGGGTAAGTAAACACACGATAGCATACGTACGGGTTCTCGCCTATACGTTGTTTACCATACATACCAGAGTTGCTTTTTCCTCAAGGCATTCGAGTTACGAGGCATCGGGTAATCGCAAGCCTTACGTAAGTCGTTTCTAGGAAATTGTTGAGTGGAGTCACGCAAGACTTGCCATTTGCAAATACTCGTATACTGGTACCTCGTACCTCCAGGAGGAAACAACATCGCGTATGGTCCTGGGGGTAACATAGTTGAGCCAGAGAGTGTGTCGCTTTATGCGACTACTACTGTCAAGCCTACGTAACCGGTGTGGTTTGTACGAAAACGGTGATGTTGGCATGTTGACGATGTATCTGACAGGGCCATTCGTGCACTCGGCCGCATTTCCAGTACGAAGCTTGCTTCGAAGGTGCAAAGAGAAGATTTTGTTCGTAGCTTGTGCTTGAATTCAGAATGCTGTGTACCCGGGTATTCCCCGAGTAGCAACAACACTGGGTGCAACGCATGTTGACGCCCGAAAATACGTACTACTACTACGAGTAAGTAAGACTTGTTCGATTACGTAACGCAGCTGGCTATATACGACGTACTCACTACTTGGATAGAACGAATGGTGACGCGTGAACCGCCGAAATGATCTCCAGTATTACGTACTGGTGCTGGTCATAGAAATACTGCGAAGCGCAATCAGCAATCAGTCTGAACATATGATCAGATGGCGTGTTTTTTCAAAACTATCCTCGTTGCCCCATTTCTCCCAAGGCTTCATTGCTCACACCGTCTATCCCATACCACGTCTCTTGAGTGTAAGTAGATGGACCATCGTTCCGTATCCAAGTCCTCAAACCAACTCAACCAACCATTAATCTTGCTGTTTGGTTTGGTGGCCGTGCTGTTGCCCCGTTCGACAACAAAGGTATCCGACGAGAAGGAGCAGCTCACCTCGGAGGCCCTTGAGGCGGCGCGCGTTTCGGCGAACAAGTACATGTCGAAGTTCGCCGGGAAGGACAACTTCCACATGCGCATCCGCGCTCACCCCTTCCACGTGCTGCGCATCAACAAGATGCTTTCGTGCGCCGGTGCTGACAGGCTGCAGGTAGGAACGCTGAGCACCTATATAACCTAGCCTCAAGACTGCCGGTCTTTCTGGGCGCGTGAGGGCTGTTTCCCCTTTACAACATAGTAAATTACGAGTATTTAGGAGAGTAGGGAGTGCAGCCAGTCTCGTTGTGGTGACGAAAAAAACACTTGAAATTAGTGCGATATGTAGGTTTATGTGAAGTGCGGTACTAAAATAGTTTAAACCTAACCTACTGTACATATTGGTCTTGGTATTGGGGTGGTCAATCCAGTGCTTTTTTAACGTTCTAGTTTCGGCGGGGGGGGGATCAAATCGCTGTATATATTATGCCACACAGACTACCTGGTGGCATATCTGCTGCCGTACGTACGATACCTTTGTGATTCTACCAAAGATTTGAGCGTTTGTTCAAAATAGGCGTAGGAGTTTGTAGAGGTTTTGCGTTGGCATGCACGTGTGCGTATATTAGCTAAAGTACCGCGACGAAAGTTGAAGGTTGGACATCCCCTATTAAAAGGTGGTTTGGCCCTTACTGTTCATTGCTGACTCAGTGAAAAATTGTTCAAATTGTTCAGTCTTTTCTCTCAGCTATCGCTCAATTTCCAATAATGTAGAACAGATCTGTGTGTGCTGTGGGTTTTACTATACGTGGTGGTGATCTAAAAGTAGTATCATAGCGTTCTCCTGGGTCATCGGCCGTGACAAACACATTGTTTATGCGCCGAAAGTTCCGTCTTACCGGCCGTTTGGTATGGTTGCCGAGTTTGTTCGAAATAAACACCCAAGACGTTGATGGTTGCACAGGCGCAATGCCCTACGACAGTACCCGTACGTGATGTCGCAGTTTCTCGACAAACTGAAACATTCGTGTTTTCTACTGCTTCGCAACAACGGCAGCGATTGGCTGATTTCGTTGTGAGTATGGCGATGTCAGAGTTGAATTCATCTTGACCTCACCGAGTACCTCGACGCTGTGGTCAAACGCTCTGTTCCTAAACAGCAAACTCACGTTCTTCTCTACCTTTGTTCGCTTGTTTGCTTTTTTTGTCCTCTTTTTGACGATGGTCGTGGTGGTTGTGACCGATTACAGACCGGTATGCGCCACGCGTACGGCAAGCCTCAGGGTACCACGGCCCGCGTCTCCATCGGGCAGGTACGTTTGCATGCTCGCTCTTTCTCGTTTGAGTTATGTGTTATCTCGGTAGCCATCATGCTCGGTCTTCCATGCCAGTTGGGTAGTTGGTCAGTCGCAGTGTGTACGTTGCGTGAGTCTACGAACTCAAAAGTTTACATGTCCATCGTTTTTACCTGCAGTACCGTAAAAATCTAGCGATGGAGGTAGCCTATTTTACGTAACAGTGGATGGGTAACCGTCTGGAACCTTACTTGTAAGTTTGCAACAATCTGACGGGCGCCGTTCAAATGGAGGTGTGTATTGGGCCTTATGCGGTGGAATGGTATAAAGCAGGGTCGAAGGATTATGCCCGCAAGCGAAGTAAATAGCTGTCGGCGCAACCGCGATCGCAGGGCGGGATGCGTGCTCTGAGACGTGGGGGTGTATAAGCTGCGCAAAAGTGGTGCATGTAACTCACTTGTGACAGTGTATCATGGTCATGTACAGCTGGCGGCAATTTCTCTCCAGGAGCGATGTACTGTACAAAGTATCCGGTACGCCTTTTGTGGTCGGTGTTAAAAACATCCCGGCACATCCCTGTCCGCTTGGGCATGCCCGACGCTGTACACTACCGTAGCTACATGCTTGACACAGCATCCTGTTTGATAGCGTGAGGCTAAACAGCTGGCGGTGCCGTCTTGACTGCTTTTTCCCCCAAGTCATTTTTTCCGGGTGGTATTTGGCGCCCCCGATTCCTTCTCGAGCGCAATGCCGCTGTCTTCAACCCGTCGATAATCCTAGGCATGACGTTTTTTACTGGTGAGTTAGTTGCACGCCCTGTGGACGCTGTCCAAAAATGTATGTCTTGATGATAACCAAAACCCAGCGCCCCGTATATTAGGGCCATTCAAGAAATGAGCCAACCCCTGCTCAATATCCAGGACAGCCTTGTCTCTACCCTACAGAACGTTGACATGCTACTGCGGTGCGTTGTTAAGATGACCCGTATTTAAAACGCCTGTTATTAGCGGAGACCCCCGGCTCAATTTCCATTATTTAACCTTGTCTCCTTTTTTTGCAACCCCCCTTTGTACTGGCAGATCATCATCTCCATCCGCTCGAAGGACAACCACCGCCCCACCGCCGTCGAGGCTCTTCGGCGTGCTAAGTTCAAGTTCCCCGGGCGCCAGAAGATCCTCCAGTCCAACAAGTGGGGCTTCACCAAGTACCCCAGGGAGGTACGTACGAAAAAGAGTCCATCATGAGTGGTGCATCTGAGGGATATGATTAGTCAAGTTGAAAGGAGGCTGCGTTTATAGAGTACCTGGTAGTCGCCTTGGGGTGTGATTGGTCAAGTGAAGATGTTGGATAAACAGTACCTTGCGTTTGGCGAAGTTCAGACGTGGTTGCGTTTGGCAAGCACTTGGTTGAACGCCTTTGGGTGGGCGTTTGGCGAAGTTGTATGGGAGGTGGCCGGCTGCTTGTGAGCAGTCGTGGCCTTTTGAGCGATGTGTTGAGAGTCCATGCATTTGGAGCTATGTGCGCACATTCTCCAAAATCAGCCAACGCAGCTCCAACGCTTTTGACGATTTTCGAGACAACATGCTTGGAACTAGTGTAGTGTGATCATTTCTGCAGTGAAAAGGCGAAAGTTCCCTGTTCCCCACTCTCGTTTTCTGTCCAGGATGGTGGTTACTGACTTCTCTTCCTTTCGCCCCTTTCCCTATAAACCCATCTATCGCGCAACAGGAGTACGTCCAGGGACGCAAGGACGGCTGGCTGCAGAACGACGGAAACTCCGTCAAGTACATCGCGCAGCACGGCCCCCTTAGCAAGGCCATCCTCTGAGCCGTTTTTTAGACGGATGACTGCCCTTTCGCTGGGACGGATCTCAGTGTGTTAGCATAACCATCCCTCTGCCTGCCGATTGGAGTGACACGTCGGGTGTCTCGTTTTTTCAACGATTTTCTGAGAAAAAGACTGATAGTTCTAGTGGGTGGGGTAGTATACCCTGCGTGTTGGGCTATTTTGCTGGAGAGCTTGACTTGCCGCTCGGCGATACGGGAGGAAGGGATGTTAATGCACTGTTTCTGTTCTACGAAATAAGCGAGTGGGCTACTCGGAAAGGATCATGGAGAGGGTCTTGAGCCGAATACAAACCTGCCATTAATGCCCGAGCACACTTTTTTGTTTTATTTACCCGGGAGAAATCGGAGCGATGGCATTAATCCTGCAGACTGGTGTCACGAGTTCGATGTGTACTTCCGCGGATGATCTTTCCTTTCCGCTGAGCACAAACAGTTGTTTTGATGTTCTGCAGGTTAAAAGGTTCCAGTTCCATCTCGTCCTGTTTTGTGATAACCGTAGTTCGCATGACTTCGTGTCCATCAAGGAAACCGAAGCAAACGCTGTACTTGTACACCATTTACAATCGTCCGTAGATTTGTGACTTTTCGCAACAAGTAGTCTGACTTTTATCCAGGCTCGGCGGGGACTCCAACGAATTTTTGTAACGGTTTTGTCGTTTGCGTTTTTCCACGACACAAATCATCATCAGTACGAGTAGTTGCCCACACACAAGAATATCACGCCCGAGGGGGAGATGTCGATTCATCATAGACCATTCTTCGCCAGCGTAAAGGCCGTGATAAGAATTAAGGCGAAATGAAACAAGAAATTATTGGAACCACAGATAATTGAGCGAACTGTGGACCAAAACGCAGCTCGCTACTTATATGTCCAAATGTATGTTGGATGTTGGTCGAAACATGGTGCCGTTCAAGAGGCAAAAATATAAAAATATGTCGGGTGACATAGCACTGAGGTTTTTACCGCTCGACGCAGGGCCGCCATGGCACCCCCAATTCTAGAGCAAGCACATTTTGTCCGAAGAAGTTTTAGTCTTGATGGGCCTCCTACTCGTCCCGTTGTTTCTGCCCAAACGACATCGGAACATCCAGGATCCGTACTGATTGTGTCATCGTGGATTAATATCAGAAATACCATGCACGAAGGAGGATTCGCACTGCAGCGCACCGACCACTATCACCGTGCGTCTCGATGCCCGCTGTGTATGACAGATAGACCTACGAGCAGTTGCTTGCTGACGATGTGCCTCGCAGAAGGCGCTTGCATCGGAATTTTCTAGACGGATAACAGGCGTCCGACCCGCACACTCTGCACTACTACACGCCTCGAAAGAAAAGACAAAGTTGCACACGAAGTAAAAAGTGGGAACGGGCAGTCTCCGAAATCCCTTTCCGGTTGTTGCATCCCTATATACTCAATCAAGGTGTGGTGTGTCATGTAATTTCCGGTGCATGGGTTGGGAGAAAAGGCCAACCATCGACGACCTTTATGTAGCGGAGAGCTAGGGTAGTATCATGTGTGTGTTCATGCACAGCCACACAGGCCATGCACGCTGCATGCACTGCGGATAGGCTGTGGCTGGCTGCCCCTGCGGATCGGCTCAGGGACCATGGGTAGGGGTTGGAAAAATATATATAGATTGTTCGCGCGAAGCGCGAAAAAAATATAAAGGCGTTTTTCTCGGGCGAGCTAAACTACAACACACTTAATAATAGCGAGCAAACATAAGAAACGGGAATGCTGGCCCAGCCATAATTTCTTATTTGGGAAAATAACGTTATATACTAATTTCAGTATAACCGCTCTCGAATTTCTTATTTCATGCCATATACCTGTACGTAGNCTGGTCTCTCTGCTGCTGTGATGCTGGTGCTGTGGTAGTGGTGCTGTGCTGCTGCTGCTGAAGATGATGATGTTGGCACCGAGGACGGCTCTCGTGTGTACAGAAACATGACAGTCCCGTGAGCGCGGGTCGAATCTCGGGGTGGTTTTGGCCTTTTGGCCAATGAGCATCGTCGTAATCAAAAGTCGTTTTTAAACTCGCTCGGTAAAACACTCGTATTTTAGCGTATTGACCAATAAAAACGCGTCGTAATCAAGAAAAATCCCCTACCGATTGCACCAGTGCCTGCGGATCTGCGGATATTCCAGTTCTCAACCTTCCCCGGGAGAGATCCGCAAAATTTAACAATGGAAACCCTCCACAAAAAATGAGAATGTTGCGCGCTGCATAAAGGGACTCCTCGCGGTTCTTGTTCTACACCGGGTGTACCGCTGCCAACAAGCTGATAGGCCACGTTCAGGGCTCCGCCAACGAATAAGGCCAACAGCGGACGAGGCATTTCGATTGGAAGACGGCGGAGTCGCCTTTGCACGAGGCGAGGGGTGGGCGTTTTGTACGAAACTAGTGTCCGAGATCATGACACAGCACTTCGCTGGACCACACGGCGTCAAGACAGCATAGCAGAGGTACCCCTTCCTTGCGTGTCTCCGACACTCTCCGGTATCACTGGCGGACCAAGTTCCACGGCTATTCCACGCACCAGCCTACGGGCGTGCACAGCCTTGCAGGTGGCGTTGCACCACCAAGTGAGCAAGGTGCGACTACCCGCCACGAAAGGGACATAAAAATGCTTAGGCAGTACGTAGATCTGGCTTGTCAGGACGATGAGCCCGACGCTGGGGCTCGGCAGCTGCTAGGAGGCAAGCCGCGCCCAAAGCCCCCACCAAGGTCGAAGGCTGGGGGGGGCACGTCCCCTCTCCACCTCGCTTCTTGCCGTGGCCACGTAGGCGTCGTGCACGAACTGCTCTTGGCCGGCGCGGATGCCACCCGGGGGGACCAGTTCGGGTTCTCGGCGCTGCACTTGGCTGCCAGGCATGGCTTTCCGGACGTCATCGCCGAGCTGCTGAGCTTCGGCAAGATGTCGGTGGACATGCTGGACGAGAGTGGGGAGACGGCGCTGCACACGGCCGCGAGGTACGCGAAGACCCTGTCCGTGTGGAGGCTGCTGGAGTCCGGGAGCGACTGGACGATCGTCTCCAAGTCGGGGCGACGAGCGATCGACGTGATCGGGCAGGGCCAAGACAAACACAACCTCCAGTCCCTGCCCCACAGCGCGACTCAGTTGTGCAGCGGCCGGAGGGCGGTCAAGTTCAGCGCCAGCGCCAACATGCCGCCGGCGCAGCTGCCCAGGGACAAGTGCACGGAGGAGAGGGTCCGGCGCCTGCTCACGGGCGCCGCGAGAAAACGGAAGGACCGCTGGAGCTGGCCCGTTGGAGAAACCGCCTGCCCCCCTCCTGCCGAAAACACCAAGACTTCCTCCTCCGAACAACCGCCTCCTTCCCCTAGAAATCCCGCCGCCGCCGACAACAACGGCATCAACGATAGTAGTAGTAGTAGTATCGCCGATGCCGACGAGAACGAAGCTGTCGTCGAAGCGGTCGATGTCGGTGCCGCTGCCGCTGCCCCTCCTGCTGCCCCCAGGGGCACCGACGGGGACGGGGGCGTTCCTAATGGAAATGGCATTGCGGACGAGCACGTAGGGAGGGAGGGGCGGCGGGGGAAGGAGGGGGGCGGCGGTAGTGACGCTAGTGGCGTGGCGACGACGGAGATGGCGACGCCGACACGGACGCAGCCGCCATTGGCGCGGCTAAACGTTCGACGGTTAGTGAAGGGGCGGAGCCAGGACGGGAGGATTTTCGAGGCCATGAACAGGTGTGTAGCTTATGTATACCAGTATAGAGTGTGGGTGACTTTTACGCGGCAATGGACGGCGTTACGCGGCAGTGTTTGTTGGACGGGCCGTGGCCCTGTTGCTTGTGTTTCTCCTGCTGCTGCTCCTGCTGCTGCTCCTGCTGCTGCTCCTGCTGCTGCTCCTGCTGCTGCTGCTGCTGCTGCTGCTGCTGCTACTCTTGTTTTCTGATCGGTGATACCGGTAAGAGTTGGTGCTGCAACTCACACAGCTGTCTTATGGACGTGGTCAATCTGCTCTTTCTGACTCTTTGAAAAGCCTTGCTACACGCTGTTGAGAAAACGGCCACCCACTCGCTGATAGTACGTAGCGATGCGTGTACCCCATACACCGATAGTTGGTCATAACGACGACCCAGCGGACGACCCAGCGACTGGAGCCAAGCAGCAGTGCGAGGTCGTTTTTCAACTGTGGGCTGAAGTGGCTCGGCTGCCGTTGTTTAATGGGCCCCGCAGGGTAATGCCCTGCCCCTCCGTTTGTTGAACTCTCGCCTCATGTGTGCATGCGACCGTGCCCTTTGCTGCACATACACCACCCTCACATATATCAACTTCAACTCAAGTAGCCCTTTTCCCCTTGTATATTACCAGGAACAATCACAGTCAGTGCAGTATCACATCGGACAGATAGATCATACAGATCATTCCTACGTGCATGATCCATGGATATTTCAGGGTAGATGATATGTATGATCTGTATGATCTGTATGATCTGTACGTAGCTCATGTTGCAAGGATGAGAGCTGCAGAATCTGAATGGTAGGAGTTATGTATGTCATGGGTTGGATCTGTACTTGTACAGATCCTGCACACCATCTCATAACGGCAGCTTATAATGATATATAGATATTCTAGATCATGATCTATCTGGAGATGACCTAGATCGTGATATGTACAACATGCGCAATGTGGTCCAACTCTGATTCGAAGTAGTGTTCTCCCGGAAGACAAAATGCAAGTAGGATACCTACAGATTTCGTGTTCAACTTCTATGATACCAGGTATGTAATACCGGCTACCAGGAAGTGTCTACCAAACTCTGGGTAGTGTAAAATCAGCCTCTGTTTGACCCCTCTAGAACTGCAATCATGTCTGGGGGGGGCGGGCTACTTGTTTTTAGTGTTGGATTGTTTTTGCAGTATTCTTAGTAGAACGGTTAAGGTACTCGCCGCTTGCCCATCTTAATATTGACCGTCTTTTTAGTTTTTGCAGTATTCTTATTAGTAGAACGGTTAAGGTAATCGCCTCTTGCCAATCTTGATATTGACCGTCTTTGGACTTGATTAACTTAATTATAGTATAGAGGGGAAACTTGGCGATAGCCGTTGACGGTTACAGAAACGGCCACTGCTGCGTGATTGAGGGATGATGATTTTATACAATGGTTGGTGTCCGAGTTACAATGGTTGATGCAATGCAAGGAGGCGTTTTGCGGCACGGGCGCAACATGATCGTGTACTTCAACACTGCTGGGCTCTCGCGCTGCTCGTACATAGACGGTTGATAACCCGAAAGATGATCAATGTGTGACGCGTGCTACGATAAAGGTATACCTTTTTTTGGCGAAATCGTTTTCTGAACGGTCGGGCTCCTTAACTCGAAATCGTCGGACGTTCAGTCTCATGTTGCAATATGTGTGATAGTATAATAGTGTAGTCAGGTATGAGTCAGGTCATGGGGCTGTTCATTGGGTATCATAGCACTTTCAATCTCCTCCAAATCCATTTTTCCGGTGACGTACGGAGTTCCTCAAGTGAGGAGCTCAGAAAAAAAACATGGAGCTACCTCTGCCGTAGCATGCGTCGTTGTGGGTCGCTGTGTATCAAATGGGGTCTCAAAGGTAGTACGTAACGCCTTAAGAACTGCATCCACTTTTTTTTTTTGGAAACTAAACACTTGTTTTCAGTGTGGAGTGTTTTTGTTTTTCAAGTAGTAGAGGGGATTCAAGCTTGCCTCTGACAATCCCCCCCCCCCCCCAAGGGATGCGTGGTCAATGATCAAATTACTAAGGCAAGCAACAAATGAGCACGCCCCCCCCCCCCCTTTTTTTCCTCCCCCGCTCGAACTACCAGGTACGCGTATACCACCCCCTCCAAACCTGGGGCTGCGCCGCGAGCCAAGTGATGCCATCACTATTGCCATCAACAGCGGTATCAACAGTTAGGGAAGGAGGAGGAGGAGGGGTTGGTGGGGACGGTGGGTTGATCGGCCGGGCTCGTACGCGTTTGGCGGAGGTACGGCGGTCGGTCAGGCATAGGTTTTGAGGCAGCGCGATGGGCCGAAACCAGTGCCTCACGCGATGTACGGTCCAGATGTTGGTATGTTTTACTTGTTGGCGTTCGTTCGGCGGTTGTTTTCGTGAATTGGTTAAATCGGGTTATTTGGCCGCACCAGCGTGGAGCCGTGGTTCCACTACTGTGCCGCGATGGTTTTGACGCATCATGAAGGCGTGTTTTGTGAAGGACCCCCCCCCCCCCGGTGTGCGCACTCTTTGGGCTTTGTTTCCATACCGAAGGGCGTGAGTTCACTGCGTGAGGTGGTTAGTTGCACACAGTGAAATCAGGTGCGTCTCAAGCAGTTTCGTCTGTTGTCGTCTTGTCTTTAAGTGGAAAGGGCCGTGAGCGCTCGAACGAAAGAAAAACACGGTTTCGCCATGGCGGACACCACATGTTTTTTGTCTTATCATAATGGGTGATTGGTGCTCTGATTGGTTGAACCGCGTGGGTGTTTGATGCTGATTGGTAGAAACAGCTGAGACAGCAGCGCTGCCATGTTGTGTTTCTCATCAGCATGGATCTGAAGGAAAAAGCACCTCTCGAAAAAACCGAATGCTCCGAGGTACGTACGTAGGCGAAAGATGTCCGAGAAGTGAGAGGGGTGCGGCGCGCGAAAATGCTATGAGGCGTTTTGATGGAGGGAGCCGGGGCTGCTCCCCAGCTCTCTGAGTTTCTCGTGGGAGACGGAAGAGATGGCTCCTGTTCGGTTGATTAAAAAAAATGCGTGAAAAAATTCAGCAATGATGGCCGTCATTTGTGTTTCTTTACGAGTAACGACCGTGTGTACGGCAGTAGGGAGGTGTGACCCCCTGGGTCCCGGCGTCGAGCAGGAAAGAGCGCGTGTGTGGTGCCTGGTCGACTTGATACAGGAGCGATACTTCTTTACACCTTCCATTGCTTCTCCGACCGTATCCCTTTACGTGAAGAGTTATTCGAGTCGATGCTATTAGTACATGAGCGTGCTCATTGCGGGCAGTGCCTTTTGTTCGGTCGCTTGTATCCCTTTAGTCTATACCGACGAGATGATTCGAGTCTGCTGAGCTTGCTTGATGAGGGCGACAGGGCTTTCTTGGAGGCCTGACATGGACAGCTCGGTGTTGTCCAAGGCTCGACGTTGTAGCAACCAGTCCATACCTTCGTCCGCGCTACGCCGAATCCGACTTCGTGTGATCGGGTTTGGGAACGGTACTCCAAGGATCCCGTGCCAGGGTCTATGGTAATATGTCTACGGCCATGCATGACTTGAGTACCCCCCCCCTCCCCTCCCTCCGCCTGGTGTAGACTCTGTTCCATCGGTGAGGTCCCTCTGGTTCGAATTGGGAACCCCTAACTGCGACCCACGCACGCGAGGAACCAAGAAGGCGAGGCTACTGCTTGCTGTGTTGATTTTCTGTTGTGCTGGAAAATGTAAGCCGCCATGTTTTTTTCTTGTGGCGTGGTACGAAGTGATGTCGTCGGCACCGCGTAGTAGTGGGCTTTCCTGCCTCATTGCGCCGCGAACAAGGTCCAAAGGACACACGACATCTCGCGACATCGCAAAGCGCGACAGCCACGGGTGCATTTGACTGCGGAACGGGGCTGAATGGCGAGAGGCGTAACGCGCGCACGTGTGTTGTTGTTGATTGTTGATTGGTGTTGTTGTTGTGTTGGGTCTGGGGGGGAGTAGCGAGCCTCTCTGCCGCGTATTCCACACGCAGATGGACTGCTTGGTTGGAATGGATGAATGATGATGGTTTGAGGAAAATAGCATACCTGGTACACCGCACGTGTTGCCGCCATTTCGGCTGTTTCGTGCTAAACCTTTTCATACCTCCGACAGACCATGATCTAGATCATCTACATATAAGACAGATCATGATCTAGATCATCTACATAAACAGATCGTCCAGTCCCTCCACCTGCCGTTGGTGAAGGGTTTGGGTAGGATCTTCTTAGAACAGATCCAACCCAGGAAACATACGCTATAGATCATGCAGGTTATACGGCTCCCACCCAGCAACATGAGCGAAATCATATCATAGATCATATCATAGGTCATATCATAGGTCATATCACACATCATATCATACATCATGTCATACATCATATCATACATCATACAAGACCAGGAATATATCATACCATACAAGACCAGGAATAGATCAGCCTTGAAAGATCAAGATAATGAAATGCATACGAAGGAATCGATAATCTGTCTGTTCCGAGCCTACATAGATAGGTGTGGGACCTTTTGTTTCCTCGATTTTCTCCAGACCTATACGCATTTCCCCTCTCTGAAATTATCCCCTGACGACGCATGCCTTCCACGGTAGAGTTGGCACCATGTTATCGCTAACTTATCGCCTTCTGAGGATGGTCACTTGAGGAGCGCTCAATACATCGATCACCCAACAACCTGATCTTTTGGAGGGAAATAAAAGTGCTAACTCTGATGACCAGTCCCCCGGCTACTACGTAGTAAGTGTTCGTAAAGTGAAACATTCTGCAAGACAAGAACGATATTTCGACGACTGTTGGGTTAAGGTAAGGAGGCCCGTCGTTCAGAAGACATTTCAGCCAAAAAAAGGTATGCCTCTTCTACGAGCTTTTTCATTCTGAATGAATAATGCCCTGCACATTGTCGGAAGGCAAATCATATAATAATAACCGTAGCACGCGTCCTACGTCGTACCGCGACGGAGATCTGCAACCGACACGCACCCGAACGGTCCGCTCCAGCGCCGAGCTTCTCGGAGCGCCCTGCACGCATTGAGCTACGCACTGGTGTCTCTACTATGTAACCACGCAACTCATATGTTTGCCAGTGGGAGCTCCTATATGTCCCAGTCAGTGCAACGTCCTCTCACAAGCAAGACGACTCTACACTGCCCCGTCTGTTTTGTAGCTTTTTGTTGAGTCGAACGATCTCGAACGATTGACCCCCGTATACCGGTACGGCTACTACTACAGTATACCAATATAGAGTATCGAGTATCGAAGCCGCAACACAGACGGTCTCGGTGTGGGCTAACAGAAGAAATAGTGATTCCCATGTATTTGTAGTGGTGTCTTTAGAACCAAGACTGACTGGAATTTTTGCCTGTCGGAACCCCTTGTGCCCAGTGCAAACTCCTCGCAAGTAAGCAAGACTCTGCCCGTTCTTGTCTTGTATTTTGGCACGTAGGGTCAAACGATCTCGAGCGATTGACCCCCATGCCGATATGTACGGCTAGACATCGTATTCCTCTTTTGACAAACAAAAAAAAAAACATGACTACTACCAAGGGCGCACAAAAAAAAAGAAGAGAAAACGACACCACACTCCTGGGAAGGTCAGAATGAAATCAAACCGGATCGCTGTGATCACAGGACGCAATGAGCAAAAACCATATTTTTTTTCGTTTTTTGTTCCTTTTTTTCACTTCGTTTTAGAGACCCCCCCCTTTTTTTTTCCGCTGGTGGGCGGGGGGGGGGGGCGTACTCCCCCCATTTTTGGGTTGTTGCTTGGCCTTTAGTCATTTTGAACCCCATTTGACCAGGCCATCCCCTTTTTCCCGAGAACGGGAGGGTGGTGGTGGGGGGGGCGGGGGGGGAAAGGGTTCCACAAATGAAAAAAAAGTTTTGGAGTTTTTATTTGGTTTTGACCCTGGAGATCCCCAACAACTACGGGTTCCGGGTGGTTTTCCCACTTCCCAATTTTTTAGGGGGGGGGGGGGTTAGTTGGGGTGGGGGGGTGTTCTTGCCCCCTGGGATTCAGGTCCGCGCGCACCCTTGCTACTACTACTGTGATAATAGCTCAAAACCATTCATTATGATGGCGCAAAATCAATCCGCATCCCCTTTTTTCTGTTCTTGAGAGGATCGAATGCTCTCGGACCGCATCCCCTTTTTTTCTGTTTTTGAGAAGATCGAATGCTCTCGGGGTAAACCGAATAATGATGCACTAAACTGAAGGTACAGTAGTAGTAGTAGTAGTAGTAGTAGTAGTAGTAGTAGTATACTCGTATACATACGAATATCGAAGCCGCAACGCAGACGATCGGCCTACGCCAATTCCCACCTTCTGGTATGCCGTGGGTGTTCAGCTCCATGACTATTACGGGGTGGGCTAATGATGCCATAGTAAATAGAACCCACGGTATAGACAAAAACCTATATAGTTGCCTGTGTTTACTGTGAGGGTATTACCTGCTGAGCTACAGGGGTAAAAGATCGATCAATTACCCAGCTCAGGGTAATCCTTATAACACTCTCCCCCCCTCTGAACGGCGGGATATTTGGGACGTCGGTACCGTATACGGCCGTACGTTGACCTACCCGCTTCGTTTCAATACCTGGGGAACCAGGGAGACGTGTTATTTGGGGACGCACGCGCAAGCGTTTCTGAAAAAAGAAACGTTCGAAGTGAGATTCGAACTCGTGTCCTCGACGACGTCAAATGTGAGGGTATTACCTGCTGAGCTAAAGGGGTAAAAGATCGATCAATTACCCAGCCCAGGGTAATCCTTATAACACTCTCCCCCCCTCTGAACGGCGGGATATTTGGGACGTCGGTACCGTATACGGCCGTACGTTGACCTACCCGCTTCGTTTCAATATCTGGGGAACCAGGGAGACGTGTTTTTTTAGGGACGCACGTGCAAGCGTTTCTGAAAAAAGAAACGTTCGAAGTGAGATTCGAACTCGTGTCCTCGACGACGTCAAATGTGAGGGTATTACCTGCTGAGCTATAGGGGTAAAAGATCGATCGATTACCCAGCCCAGGGTAATCCTTATAACATTACTAACAATATGTGGTTCTATTTCCTACGGTCCCCCATAACAGGCCGAAATCGCGTCTTAGACGTAATGTAAGCCAATACAACAGTACGTCGCATAAGATACGACACCTACTACGTACTGCAACGAGAAACAGAAAATAAAAAAGTAAAACTGGTGCAAGCTGGACTTACTTCTTATTTGAGAATGGGTGCGTTCTACTGTTACAGTACACGAAATTTAGTGCAGCGACTCCCGGATTTATCGCGTTTCCTGTAAAGCTCTGCCTGCCCTTGTTTTTGTTAACCATTTCCTCAGGATGTGTCTTGTGCACTATGTACTACTACAGTAACTGTTGTATGGGTCCAGTTCGTGAGGGGGGATCATTTCGAAAAGTTTACATTCCGTAGATATCAGTCTGGCTTATTCCTCAGTGCTCGATTCTTCAATAGTTTCCCATTATCACACATAATGCATGTTCTGTACATACTTACTGTAGAGCGTAATAAGAGCACACTCGGGGTATCATCATCGGGACCATGTAGTACGTCGTACGCATCTCTGTTACCAGCTTTTGCCATCTGCGTACGTACGTACGTACACTGGCGAAGGGAAGGGTGGGGTGTGCTTATCGCCCTTCAAACGCGTTTTATTTCACTCTGCGTTCTTCACTGTACACTGTACACTTTACAGTCAGCGCGTAGACAGATAGACAGACGTACGACGACAGAGATAAGGTCTTCACCCATCAAAAGCCCACCCTTTTTTAGCCTGAACCACGCTCAAGTTTGCCGAGTTGAAGCAAAGATTCTGCGACGTATTATGTTACCAGGTAACGTCTCACGTCAAGTTAGTCAATCGGTACCTGGCTGTCATAGGCTTGCGCTATCGTACCTCTCTTTGAAGCCATAAGCATGGATGGTGGGTCGGAACTCCCCCGCTCGTTTTGTGTCAATTTTGGGAACTCCGATTCTGTGTCAATTTTGGCGGCTCCGAGTTACAGTGCATGCATGTAATATACCTGGTATGTATATTCATGGTAGGCTGAACAAAATATATGTAAATTCATGGTAGGCTAAACAAAACCAAGATTAGCCCAGAGAGTAGAACGTTTCGAAAACAAACAAAAACAAATAATGACAAAACAAAATGACGACTATTAATACTACAACTAGAATCGCCTCGGCTAACCCCAGTCTCGATCTAAATGCCCGTTATTTCTTCCCCTTGGCAGCGGTGGCTGGAATGGGCGCGTTATTGCTCGCGACGCTTATTATATAGCTCGCAACGCGCATGCATAATATATGTACCAGATGGACTCCGTGGCGCGTGCTCTGGGTGTTCAAATTCGAGAAATCTGGCAAGTAATCGCGGGGAGGCTGTCCGGCCAGCCATACCCAAAATTGATTGCATCGACCGCACAAAGCTCAGGCATTCCAAGGTACGTAAGCTGCTGGGGTCGGAGATGTGTCCACCGTGCAGGGTAGGAAGATGCACGACACACACGCACACAGCTTGAGTTGAGGACACTTACTTGTGCTACTACTACTGTATTGATGCATTTTTTTCTAGAATTCTAGACGGGTCAGTATTATTTATGTTGCCTATCTTATCAAGCAGGCAGGCAAGGCAAGGCAAGGCAGGCGGGCAGGCATTTAAGAAAACCAGGACCCTACACTCAATAAACCCACCCCCGGGTACCGCATTTTTCTCTCGTGTTGTAGGCCTCTCCCAATGAATGTTTAGCCGCAACACGCAACACAACACCTTGCTGTGACGAAGCCGATTGACAGAGAGAAACATGCATGTTCGTAAGAAGCAGAAAGATACCCATGTTCGTAAGAAACAGAAAGACACATACTAGGGTACATGCATGTCCCTAAGAACCTGTAACACCATAAGCCTCCAGTAGTAGTATCATCAGCACTACTACTACCTGGTGTTATGCGAACCACCGATACTCTCAAGTCGTGAAAACGAGTGAAGAATGCAGGCAACGGCTGGGCACAAGCACGAACAACAGACAGACGCGTTCATTTGTATTTCGATAAAACTTCACTTTAGATTGAGACCACCACCGCCATCACTGCTGCTGCTGCTGCTTTTGCCGCATGCATATTCTGCTGCTGCTGCCATAACTGTTGTTGTTGCGCCCCGCACGACTACGGTATATTTTTTTCTCTCGCCGGTTTTTCCACACGCACGCTCGCGCAACAACACCACCACCACGACCACCATCCTCGCCACACGCATTCTTTTCCAGAAAACGCTAAATTAACATATTACGCCCTCCCCATGAACCCCGCCCGACCACTCCCCACCCCCTACCACAAGCCTAACCAACCACTGACTCCTCCTCCTCCTCCTTCTACATACTTAACACTGTGTGATTATCAACGAACAAACCTGCTACCTGTCACCCACCCACTATCAGAGAACGACAAACGACGTCCATCTATATGGTCATACAACTACGGCCATGCACGCCATGTGTTCACCGCCTCCTCGACTTCTCCAAACCGCCAACAAACATCCAACGTACCCAGCGCCCCATACTTCCGCAAACCCAACAACACGAAAAAAACTCAGCGAGCCGTCTAGGTGGGGAGAAAGACGGCGAGCAGCGAAAAAAACGCTTGGAGGTGTTCCACTACGTACTAGTATTCTGCATATGGCCGGCCAGCTGCGGGAAAAAAACGCTTGGGAGTCCTTCCACTCTGTGCCTGTGGAGCGGCCGGCTGCAAAAAAACGCGTGGGATTCCATATTCTGCATGTATATCCGGCCGACTGCTATCCAACGCATGGAGTTGCTCCACTATTCTGAATGTGGCCAACCGGCCAGGGGGGGGGGGGCATCGCTCGCCAAGGGGTGTCTAATTTGCCTCGGCTTTACACAACAATAAGGCGCCGACAACGCAGGTCAAAACACTTAAACCCGTAAAGAAAGCACGACAGGAAAGCGAACTCGGGAATGAAATCATATATACGTACTTACGGGTACTGTTAATAGGCGAAAATCATGCCATATTCCTCGCAGGACCGCCCCCACTATCGCCACCCACAATCACCGCCACCGCCACCGATACTGACTGCCGGCAAACCATCAATTGGGTAAAAAAACATGATCAACATCAAAACTGAAACCAGACGGCAGGGTTTTCGAGAACAAAAAAACTTAATGAACAAAAACAAAAAACGCACCACGACAATCGGGTTGGGATCCTCTATCCACCACCACCACCACCGTCACACCGCCATCACCACCAAAACGTCTGTTGTTCTCTTGCCCCCTTCCCACCAATGCTGCAGTGTTTTGTGCGTTATCCCCTCCCCGATACCACTTCGCCAAACCGCCTCCGTATTTTAAGGACCACGCTAAAACTCCTCTCTCCCTTTCTCTTCCTCTCTCTCTCTCTTCTCTCTCTTCTCTCTTCTCGGTTCCCTCCTCTTCTTCTCTTTCCGCTGTACAAACATCGAAAAAAAAAACACCTCCATGATTTTTCTTGCGAATCGCCCTTGGGTGAGGAGGACAAAAAATCGGCGACCATAAACCATGACCAAAAGAAAACCCAGAGATGCACCTTACCGGTACTGGTGACACAAAGGAACTGGAGTTGCGAAAAAAAAAAAAAAACTCTCGAAGTGCACGCGGGCTCGCGTATTTTCACACTGCAGTGCGGCCATCTTGGCTACATAGCTTTGTTCGACCCCCCGCCCCCCCTCCAAAGGTCGTTCAAACTACAGGTGAGAAAGGACAGCAAAAAAACGGAAATATATGAAAACATGGAACCGAAAAAGAAAATGAAGAAAGGAAAAAACGACACTGCTGTTACCCACTCACTCACTCACTACCTATAGCTCTCCGAAGCGCCCAATGTTGTCGACGACAGGTACCGTATAATAGCACCCCACGGGATGAATAAAACGTAAAGATGGATACTAATACTATGTAGGAACCACGCCTTCGGACCTGACCGCAAAAACAGAAGCGGGCAAAAAAATAATAACGGAAAAAAAATGCGGCCGAAAAAAACGAAACCCTTCCCCTTCTTCGACATGCAATGTTATGCTATGCGATGCGATACCATGCGCCCGCAACATACCGTCTCGGTATCTCCCCGCCTCCTCTTTCCCTGTCCAAATCGGTGGGCACTCCGTCGTTCAGCAGACAGGCGCTACAGCCTCCCCTTCTCCCCGTTCCCGTCTCCCCTCTCCCCCCCACCTACGCCACAACGAAAAAACATGAACAAACCTCCCACTCTCACTCCCTTCACCGCCCCCGCCCAACCCCCAATTGGGCTTTTTGTTCTCCCGGAAGTGGGCCAGACACCAGAAAATTAAAAATAACCTCATTGAAGCCTGTTCCCGTCCATATGCCCCCCCCAAAGGTTTTCCGACCTCACAAGAGCGGTTTTCCTTAGCAAGGATGCAGCTTTTCACTCCATGCGACTACCTTCGGCCCCCCCCAATTACCTCCACGCGTTTTTTTCGGCGCCTTTTGGTGCCAGAGCAATGTTCCTGCCCCTTGGTTTTTGGTTAAACCCCAACGGCCCGGCCTTCCCGTCCCGGCATTTGGTTAGGGGAAAATGCGAGGGGTCTAATGGTCCATTGAACTACGGCCCGTGCCCACAAAACATGAAGTTAACAACCCCCCCCTCTCCCCCCCCCCGCCACGCCCCGCCCCCCTTCCTCGCCCGAAACCCGAGAGACTTTCCCGTTGGTTCTTTTTTTCACTTTACTTCTTCCCCCCATGAATACCCATGGACCCGCTTTCTATGCAAATTGCCCAGGGAAATGCCAACAAAGCCCTAACCCCCGAACCCAAAAAGCTGTTTCCCCCCGCCCCAACGTAAAAACGAGGAAAAAAACGGCCCCATAACAAGCCCTGGGTTTAACCCTAAAACCCGGTCTTTTAACGCCCCTTCCCCCACGTCAGGTCCCACCCCACCCCCACCCACCCAGCACCCTTCCCTTGTTCCTCTTCCCCACGGACAACCCCCCACCGGGCCCAAAAATGGCCCACGCTGCCCCACTTTCCCAACCCCCCCGCGCGGGCGCCCTTTCTGGCCCACAACCCCTCCATCCTCCCCTCCTTCGCCCCTGCTTTCGACCCCGCAAGGGGCGGGAGCAAACAACTTGTAAAATCTCTAATGGAAACAACCACTACCAAGCCCACCCCCTGGGCCGGGCCCCGCTTTTATTCCTGATTGGGCGGTTTTTTGGCGGTCCCTCCTTTCTCCCCCGTCCGCCCCTTGGCCCCCCCCCCTCACCCCCGTTCCACCGGGCCAACAACCATTGCTTGGTACAATCATCCGGCCCCCGTTTCCCCCACCATATAGAACAAAAAACTGGGGCCGAATCAAAACAAAAAGAAACACAAAATAAACTAAAACAAAAAAAAGAAGTAATGGGTAAACGAAAAACAGGAAAAGGGTGGGGGGGGGGACTAGAAAAAAACAAGTGGAAAAAAAAAATATTGGAAACTAAAAACAAGTGAACAGAAACAAGTGAAAAAAAAACAAGTAAAAATGACCGCGCACTGTATGCACGGGCGTCTCGGCCGGTAAACACGCGGAGCCTTAGCGTTACTTGTCTAGCTTGCTCTTGCTGGTCTACCTTGCTCTTACTCACCCATCTTGCTCTTTAGTCGTCTAGCTTGCTCTTAAGAGCCAAATTTTACCATATTATACGCTACCAACGGTAGGGGGGGGAGTCGTACGTTTCTTAGATGAGCTCTTCAACTCACGTAAAACACGATTCTGAGGCAAAGACATTGTACGCGCAAAAAACTGTGTACACCCTTCAGTGACTATTAATAGGCACATCACAAATGAAATGCTTAGAATGCCAACGGAATTGTAACGACATTGGGCAGCTAGTTCCTCAGTTGAGGAGAGTCAGAAAATTCTCAGAAAATTCTCAGAAAATTCTGGGCCAAAAGGTGCACCCCCCTCTACCGTACCAGTACGTATATAGCAGAGCTCAGTTGAGGAGGGAGCTCCATCAGTCGGAAAAATCTCAGAAAAATCCGGTCAAAAAGCACCCCATCTACAGTAGCATGCATGGCTCAGCTGAGGAGAGAGCTCTCCGCCAGTCAGAAAATTCTCAGAAACTTATCGGTCAAAAAGTACAACCCCCTCCTCAACCAAACATGGCTCAGTCGAGGAGGGAGCTCCCTCCGTCAATCATAAAATTCTCAGAAAATTATGGGCCAAAAAGTACACACGCCCCCCTCTCTCTACCGTAGCATGGCTCTTCACTCGTCTATCATTTTGTTTTGTTCTTTTACCCCGCCCATATAGTTTTGTTTTCTCTTATTATTCGTCTAGCTTGTTCTGTCTTGGTCGCGGGGGCGCCTTCATGGGGATGGCCATGGTCATCTTTGGCAACACCGCCAGGTTCTCGGAGAAGGAGGAGGTGTCGTTGATGGACTGCCGTCTCTCCGACTCCCTGAAGGACAGTGACGGCTGCGGCTGCCTCTCGAACTCCCTTTCCCTCGCCTGGGCAATCGCCGCTTCGGACTCGACCTGTCGACACCACTCGTCTCTGTGGCAGTAGGCAGTAGGTGATAACAGTAGGTGACACCAGTAGGCAGTAGGCAAGGGGCAATAGGAAACGTCATACAGCAGGTGGCAAATGGCAATAAAAACAATACCGATACGAGGCAATAGGCAAAAAAAGGGGCAGCAGGGGATTTTACACCTACGCAATAAGCCATACCGGTGAGCAATAAGTGATAGGCTTTTTCTGGTACATACCAGCAGAGCAACACTACACAGGTAAAACATGGAATTGCCCGTAGGCACGCAATACGTAAGCAAAACGCAAGAAATCACTACTCTTTGGACAGACAGGAGCCGACAGTCAGTCATCGTCTAACGTACCTCCATACGGCCTCCACGACAACAGGGTGTACGCCGATATGTTGGCCTAGGCGCTGGAAGGCGTCCTCGTCCAGTCTTGGCTCTTCCATCACGGGGCCGAGCGGCGTGCAGGCGCCGGATTCCCCTGCAAGACAGAGAAAAGAGAGGGGGGAAAAGGCAAAGCGAAATGAGTTATTAAAGCGAATCCAATCCAAAAATAAACCAAAGCAAAGGCAAGCCAAGCCAAGCAAAAGATTGCAAAGCAAAAGATTGCAAAGCAAATGCAAAAGCTTGCAGTCAGCAGAGAAAAAACGAAACAAGAAAAGCAAAAAAAAAAAAAAAGCTAAACAAGCAAAGCAAAAAAAGCAAATAAAATCAAAGCAAAGAAAAGCAACGCAAAACCCAAGCCAAGCCAATCTTGCAAATCAAAGCAGAGCGAAAACAAATGCTACCATGGGCTACCCTTCCACGCATGACACCACAACGCGCCAATGACCAAGTGGGATGGGGGGAGGGGGTGAGGAATCTCTAATAGGCACACACCACCCACCATTGAAGGAATTCGCCGCCTCTCCCCTGCCCCCGCCCGCGAAACCGCCTGCGAAACGCTCCGCTAGGGCGGCGTTAACGGCGTTCGGCGAGGACATGCTGCTTCCGTTGCCGTTGACAAAGCCGTTGGCATTTCCGTTGGCATTTCCGTTGGCGTTTCCATTGGATGACGGGAAACCGCCGCTGAACGGTGCTACGCCGGCGATGCCGTTACTGGCAAGGCCGTTACTGCCGAGCGGAACTTTTTCGGGGCCCAGCCCCGGCATGTAGTGGGAGTAGCTCCTGGTCCTGCTCCGTCTGTCGTGCCGGCAAACATGAAAAACAAACAAAAACGAAAAAAAAAAAAAAAAAAGGTCGAGAGGTGAAAAAGGTATTATTTACGGGGGAGCATAGTAAAAAGGACCTACGGTTAACCACAAAAACCTTAAAGTTTCCCTATTTCTACCAACAATATTTGGTGCTATTTACCCTTGGTCCTACGTAAATAGAGGAAACTGTAGAGCGAAAAACGCCCAGGCTACTGGCGCTGAGCGGGGAAAGAGGTTTACGAGAGGGAATCGTAAACCAAAAAAACGGCAAGTCCACTCGCGCTGCCATATACCCCCCTCGTGCTTATCTACAGCAGCCGTGAGCATGGAATGGCACGTGAAACACACAGATATCACACCTATTAATAGAGCATAAACAAAATTTCCATGCATGGTGTGTACGAGCACCACAAAGACCAATCTATTTGACGGCAAGACCATTCTATGATATGATACCGGTACGTTTACTCGTATAGCAGTTGTTCTCATATTCACTACCAGGTATATTAGTTGCCATACTCTAGGTAAGTAGTCCGTGGTTACAAGCCAGGTTTCCTAAAACCAATTCTAGGAGTAGTGGAAGAAAACGCAATTGTTAGCAAAGGAAAAAAAAAGTCAGTATATTTATCCAGGGCGCTCACCTTCCACTTCTTGCGTTGTTGAAATGGAACTTGGCCACTCCAGCCAAAATGCCCGTCAGCGCCAGTACCCTCTCCGCGTACTCATCCCTCTGCGCGTTTTCATAGGTAGACGGAAACAATAAGGTGGCCAACAAACAATTAAAAAGAAAATTAGGAAAAAGTTGGGAAATACATGAAATCGGTTGAACTCATACCATACATAGCTGACGTATTTTGTGTTGAGTGTATCTAATACCTGGTACGTATTACTCTAGTATTGTATGGTATACGTATCAGTACCGGGCGACAGCGCTTACCGAGGCTATATCCCTCACCTGCTGCACTCGTGAAAAAGGTGGGAGAAAAAAAAAGAAGGAAACAGGCACGTGAAAAAAAGAAGCACGCACGCCGACCGAATACACGTTGTTGTTGTCACCTTACTGCATCGTCAACAGCGAAAGGATCCACGCCAGACCCCAATCCAACAGACTTCGGAGTCATAGCAGACCCCGTAGGATGCAGGTCACCCTTCATGCGACTCGCCCAACACCTCACGGCGATTCGCGCTTGGTGTCGGCAATATCTGCCTGGTCGGTGAAAACCCGACATGCTCCGTCCCGGCATTGTAGGGATTGCGAGGGTCTATGATCATACGACTACGGCCATGCATGAAAATAATACTCTTCCCCCCCCCCTACTTCATCCCCCCCCGTATTCAGCGTCCATATTCATGCTAAAATCCTTACGCACACACCACACGACACACCAATTCAGGAAGAGAGGCATAGACAATGAATCATCTACGCACACACAGCGAGCGAGGGACAAGGACAGAGTCGGAGTTGCTCACCTTCGGGGGCGTTTTCTTTCCATTGGGGAGGGTTTCGCTGCGCGTGTCTCTCATCGCCGCCGTTCCCCCGCCGACTTGCGCCAGGGAAATACCCCTATCACAAGGCTTAACCTGTACAGGGAGGAACAGCACAACCCAGCACAACCAGCACAACCAGTTGAAGAACAGCACAGCCAAATTCACGAACAGCTCCAACAAGTTCACCGAAACCACACCAATACCAACTAGGGATTTGATGGACAGCTCAAGAATATCACCAAAACAGTCCAAGAACTTCACAAAACAGCCCAACAACTCCGCCAACAGCACACCAAGCTCGCCAACGGCTCAACAAGTTAACGAACAGCCCAGCAAGTTCACGAACAGACCGACAAAGTTCACAAAAAAAAAACGACGACTAAAGGGCGGGGGAAGCGAGGCGAGGGGCGTACAGTAGAGAAAGGCTGCGCTCGCGCAGGTCCTACATTTTCTACGACCAACCGTGATAGCACGACGCTTCCCCCCCCCTCTAGGCCTCGGAAATACCGAGGTATAATTTTGGAGGGTGTTTTGTCGGATACCCTGCGTACGTACGTCCGGTCCAAACCATCTTTTTACATCATTTGTTTCCTCAACTCGAATAAAAGAAATAAAACTAAAAGGTTTCACCTGTAAAAAGGGATGCTTGAGCATGTCTTGCGCCGTCATCCTGTCCTCCGTCTCGAAGCAGAGGCAGCCTCTCAAGAACGACAAAAAGTTGTCAGACAGCTCCAACTCCCCCGCGCGGTCCGGCGGCATGAAGACCGACATGGGTTCCCTCCTCGAAGACCGAGGGACCGATCGAAACGCCTCCGAGAAAGGCGGGGCCGGAGACGAAGCAGCCCCCCCGCTCCCCGCCCCCCCCACCCCACTGCTACGCCTGCCACCGTCCACCGGTGTTAAGGGTGTAAAAAAGCCTCGCCCTCTATTGGCACTCCCAGAAGACGGGGGTCGCCCCGAACCGCTCGCGGCACTAGGAGCAGCAGTGGTAGCAGCAGCAGCAGCAGCAGCTGACGCATCAGCGTATTCGCCGCTACTTCGGCTGCCCTCGCTAGCGGCGCTGTTGATGCCACTTCGGAAGGAGCTAATCTGCGGGCAGACGAGCCTCACCAGGTTCCAGTACAGGTTGTTCTTGGGAATCTGTCGGCCCCAGGAGCAGACAGCGGCGGGAGGGGGGGGGGGGGCGCGCTACTCATAACTTGTTGCTGTCGCTGTAGTCATTGACCATTGACCAGCAAGCTTCCTTCGAGCGGAGCATGGGGGGGGGTTGAAAACCACGAGGGGGCACGTGAGCGAAAACAGCTACTGCTGTAGTTACCAAATGCCGTCATCACCTGTGAATGCCCTGTAACATCCCGCCATATTCTCAAATACCGTGCCATACCCCGAAGTACCCATGCGATACCCTGTAATTTTCTCCAGTACCCATGCGATGCCCTGCATACTGCATTACCCGACCCCTCCGCTCCCAAGGCCAACGCAACTCAACCCAATCCCACCCCACCCCAATCGACCCAACCCAACCCAACCCAACCCAGCCCAGCCCAACCCAACCCGACCCAATAGAAGCCAAGCCTGCCCATTCAAAGCTACTCCTTTTGCCTAGAGTAGTGTTCAGTAGCGTTTTGCCTACCTCTAAAGGGTAGCGTCCAATCGCGAGCGTCGCGAGGGTAAGCCCCAGGCTCCACACATCTGCTGCCGGGCCGTAGGGCTCCCCCTGCAATCTCTCGGGCGACATGTAGATAGCCGTGCCGACGAAGGAGTGTGCCCTGTCCCGGGAAGGTCTTCTTCCACTCCCGTCTGCTCATGGCCCATCATCATCACCATCACCATCACCACCATCACCATGATCATGATCATGATCATCACCATCACCATCATCACCATCACCATCATCACCATCATCATCATCCCCAATGACGCGCACGACGCAGGGCAGGGCAGGGCAAGGCAGGGCAAGGCAGGACAGATCGGAACAGGAAAGGACACAACAGGATCAGCGTCAGAGAAAATACAGTGCAAAACACGAGCAGGGTCGGTGGGAAAAACTATCGATACTACTACTGTATTCCATACTGCTGTATTCCTATAGGACATATACGTACACATATACGTACAAGTATATGTAGCAAGGTAAAACACACCAGAGTGTCTTTTTCCAGGTGACAGGAATTATCCAGCAACCACCCCCCCTCGCTCTTGACAACAGTAGACACCATTATGGTTGGAGAAGTGACCAAACCAAAACGAAACCGTCAGAAGTCGCAAACACTACGAGTATTACGGTTACAAAAGTGGTCACGTCAGCGACGACAAGGACAACCTACTGCAGCATTAGCGTCCAATGAAGGCGCTCTGCGAGTACGACCTGGAATAGAAGGGCTGTGAGTAGGGCATGCCTTCGCTGGACGGCTACTTAATATTTATAGTTGGGGTGGCGAAATTAGCCCACTAGTTATTAGTTGGGTGGCGAGGTGTAAGCTCACTGACTTGTAACACACCTCAAGCCACAAGCACGCAGTCAGATACACACGCAACCTAAAGTACTAGCTACGGTAGTGTCTGCGAAGCCAAATAAACAACCCGTCGGCAGCTTCATCAGGCAACTCACAGGCCTATCTATGATAGGAAAGGAAAGGGACTCTCTCGTACCTAGAGGGGCACCCTGCTGACCCGCGGCGTCCGACTCGTCGAGGCTGCGCACTAAGCCGAAGTCCGCCAGTTTCACCCGCCCCTGCCCCAACACCAAACAAGACACGCGACAAATTAACATCACATCTTATCATCACATCTTATTATAACATCGTAACGTCACATCTTAACGTCACATCACATCATCACATATTATCATCACATCTTAGCATCGCATATTATCATCATATCTTATCATCACATCTTATCATCCCATCACAACATGTGACAGCAGACCAGGTCATTATCAAATAAAATCAAGATCAAGATCATCACATCCCATCACATCAACATCACATCACGTACCATCAGATCAGCTCAAATAAGATTAGATCATCACATGAAGGCACGACGCATTTCATTCCGCAACCGATTACAACCGATACACGACACAGAATAGCTGGCTGTGCAAGTCTACTTTGTGAACACGGAACTTGTATCTCTCTAGGCTTGGAAGAATCGGCACGGACACTACTAATTCATGAATAGGTCTGCTGCATGTCGACGTGTGGAAAGGACGGTCTAATGCAAAGAATATACACACATCAGACAGACCCTCTACAGATAGATCCTCTACAGATAGATCATCTACAGATGGATCATCTACAGATAGATCATCTACAGATGGATCATCTACAGATAGATCATCTAGATAATCTAGATCCTAGAGTTGCCGTTATGATATATTGTGCAGGACATGTACAGTACTACTCCACAACGGGAAACATGCGCGTAAAGTACACCACGCAGATTGTACGGCTAAATCATACAGATCAGTAACATGTCCGCCTTGAACGAAAGATCTAGATGATGAACTGGTGATCTAGCTGATCTGATCTTGCCGACTTGCGTTAAGTGTTGGTCAGCTTCACCCCGCAACTGCCGCACCAAGGTTTTTGGGTCGATACGAAGCAGATGGGAATAGTAACGGCTCTGTTTTTCGGAGGGTCAACCTCCAGCTTTCGTACGATTCCACCGAAAGGATTGAAAAAAAAGCTTCCGAAAACAAAAAAAGATACACCATATCACATACCGGGTATATATAACACAACGTAACATAGCAAAACATAAACTATGACCACAACATGTACCAGCAAATATCACAGCATCCCATAGGATAAGACGAAGCAAGACGTCGGGGGACGGGGCTCGAAGCACTCTCACTGCCGCTGCTATGACCACTATTAGTCTGCCGCTTGCCTCTATGGTATAATATGTGATTGGCACTTGCTACCCTGTCCCGATACATAAGCACCGTTTGTATTGAATATGGATATACAAATGGTGCTTATATTCCAAGACAGAGGGGGTATACAGTATAATAATAGTCCGAGACGCTAATGTGGGAGGTACTATTATTATTTGTTTAATCATTATTTGTCCGCCGCCTAATCTTTTGCATAGTTGAGAATCGACCGAACGGGAGAACCTATAGCAGGTGTCTTTTTTTTTAGGTTTTACGTACTTTATACAAACTACAGTATGTAGAAAAGTGGATGTCGTAATTATTACGTAGGATGTTATCAATAATGCCGGCAATAGCCGACGTCTCGTACATATAATACATACGCACATAATAGTATACATTTAACGCAGTGTATGTAGCAGCAGAGAGGTATGAATGTACGATACAACTTTCGTGGTTCAATCCCCGATATGACAGACCATAAAAAAAATGCACTGTAAAAGTAAAAACCATGGTGGTATGTATCAATTATTACCGAGTGAACTGCAAAAAAGAGAGAAAATCGCGAAAGCGAAAGGGCACATTTACCAACCACCAACCACCAACAAGCACACAACACAACCAGAGACACATATACCACGCACATTGGGCAAAGGGCTAACAATGTCCACTATAAGCCATAGTAGGCATTCACATATATACTGCTGTTGGAAAAAAATATCAGCACGTACAGACCTTGTTCGTGACCGCTGCTAAACCCGCAACAACGTTGAAGTAGGGGGGGGGGGGGTACTCATTTGTCGCTTGCCTTACTAATAGTAATTCGGCCATTGACTACGCGTCCCTTTCGAGACGGAGCAGGGTGGGGGGGGTGGGGGTGGGAAGAGAACACAATAAAAAGCAAATGCTGCTGAACATGACACCTCTCGATTGAGCAGTATGTTTGGTCGGCTTTGTGCCCCCGGTGCAACATGTTGGCAATGTGAACAAACAAAACATAAGAACACAAAAAGGTGCTATTAATAGTACTGCTGCTGTGCATACAATACTTCTCGATCGAGCAATATGTTGGCCATTCCGGTATAATTTACATTGGCCGGCTTTAAGTCCCGGCGAAACATGCTGGCATTGCGTAAAAAAAACAGACAACCAACAAGAAAAAAATACTGCTACTGCTGCTGCTGCTGCTACTGCTGCTGCTGTACGTGACGTATATACCTCTCGATCGAGCAGTATGTTGGCCGGCTTTATGTCCCGGTGCAACATGTTGAGAGAGTGCATGTAGTGGAGCCCCTGTGCCATGTCGAGAGCGATGCTGGCGATCGAGGCCTCCTCCAGATTCCCTTGTCGGTTGATCAGGTCCTGCAATACGAATCGGTAATCGGTATATACACAAACCAAACACAGAGACGGAATCGGACTTGGAGTCGGAAATACAATTATAAAGTCAGAATCGAAACTAGCGGCGGAAACAGGCGAGGCACGCGACCAAAGCGTGATGCCTTCTCTAAAGAACTTGACGGTTCATCAAGTCCTGGAATCGGAATCGGGAAGAAAATCGGAGACGGACGGAATCGCAATCGGCATTGGGGTCGGAATCGGGATCGAAATAATAATCGGAATTGGCCGCGCAAGATAAGAAAAATGCCTCAAGCCCATAATAGCAAATACCTTGGCATGATAATATATTCTCGTAGTGCAAACGAAAAAGAAAAAGAAAAAAGTGAGATCGCAATTTTCCTCGACACTCATCTTATGTCAGCGGTTGACACAACTCCTGGCGGAACCAAAGCAAAAACGCAATATCTCTGCAACTCCATAGTATATAGAGCTACCGCCGTACCTGCAAGGAACCCCCACTGCAGTACTCCATGACGATGGACACGTAGCCCGATCGCGTCAGAGTGAAGGCGTCGTAAAATGTCACCAAGGAGCTGGGACTACCTGCTCACGCAAGGCAAGGCATGGCAAGGCAAGACAGGACAAGGTACGGTGTGTATGCGTCAGTCGGCGTGGCAAGGCAATGAAAGGCCAGGCAGGGCAAGACAAGGCAAGGCAAGGCCATACAATGCGGGGCAGAGCAAAGCAAAGCAAAGCAAAACCAGCCAAGGCAAGCAAGCCATCAAATCAACACAAGCCAAGCCAAAAAGGCCAAGCCAATACACGACAAGCACTTGCTCGTTCCTACCGTGGAACCGAACAACCAACAGCTTATACTGGTAAAACTTTTACCTATCCGCCCGGAAATGCAAATACCGTTTTGGCGTAAATACGCATAACAAACGGTCCGTATTTCCGGACAGACTTGGTATCACGCATACAAAACACCCTTACCACTCTGTCCGAAAACATAAGCTACGTAAAGCAAGGAGAGTTCAGGAATTTAAGTAATAGTTGTCAACACCAAAAGATTCCTTAAATTTCCGGACAGCGTGGTAGCGCACATGCGAAAACACCCGTAATCACCTCCACGGTTTGCATTGGCAGCCTGGCCGGCATCCTCAGCCCCCCTCTTAGCCTTGGCCTCCTCCTCTTCGAACCGCGCGGCCGCGTCCGCCCGGCAGCGCTTGAGCAGCCACAACTCCGCGCCGATCTGATCCCTCCGCATCTTGTCGTGAACCGGCACCTGACCCGCCGACGACGAAACCGACGGAATTTGAACATCAACCATCAACACGAACAATGAAAGACATGACACGTACCTGGTACTAAATACTGCTGGAGACGGGCAGGAAGACAAGCCGCACCAATCAAGGCACAAAGATATCATCAAGACAGGCATCAAGACAGGTTGAGGGGGGGGGGGGAATACAGTACTACCGGAAAACAGAGCAAGCACAAACGCAAAAAAAAAAAACGTGAGCACAACCGTATGCCACCAGCCGCAACAACGTGCACAACAAAAGCACCACAAAGCTCAACAATAACCAAGGCGCCCACCTCCTTCACGGCAAGGAGTTGTAGAGAAGTAGCGTGCACGGCCTTGTAGACACACCCCGTGGCCCCGTGGCCCAGCTCCTCCAGCCGCACCACGTTCGCCGACATGGCATCCGGAGGGTCTTCCACCTGAGACGCAGCGTCACCGCCAAACGTCGCGACACAAAAACGACGGGGGAAATCGATCGACGAGGGAAGAAGGGTTTATTATTATTTTGCCCAGATTCGACGAACGGGTTGACAGTCCACAAGTACTGTTACATAGGGAACATACTGTATATACTGTACCAATCAGAACCAAATCTGTTGTGTACCCATTAGGGGGGATGTATGATTTCTGAGTCCATCGCAGGTTTTGATCATATACTACTACTATGGCCCCCCAGAAAAATATCAGCAACCTCTACATTACATTCCGACATTTCTTTTCAGGCGGTCGGGCTATATGGTCAAGTACAGACAGTAGTTGTCCCTGTATAGTGCCGGTATGCGCCAGACAGCAATACCGGCACTGTAGCGGTAACCGGCACTATTTACCCCGCACACTGCCACACTGGATAATCCCATCTGTGTCGAGCGATTTCACCGGCAATGTAGCGGGCAGGCGGCACTATCATACTCAACCGGCACTACAGGGGGACCACTACTGCTGTACGTACATTTTATCGTTTTTTGTCGAAGCAGGGCCAAGGTCTATACAGCCCTCCGCATGATGTTAGTGGCAGTGGCAGCAGTAGCAGCAGCAGCGGCTCGATCAAAGCTCAGCAAGTCGTTTATGTGCATCAATTACCAAAACTACTTTCAAGTACGAGAAAAACAAAACAAAAAAAGAAAACAGCAGTCGCAACGGACAAGACAGACAACGCCTGAGAGTACTCTGAGAGGAGAACACACAATCTACCCCGTCACGCCTGGCAAACACTCCTCCACGCACCCTCGCCCGCTCCCCAAAAAATATCCCCACACCAAAAACCACTGGCAGGTACCTTACAGCAGTACGTACGTATCAACAGTCGCTACGCAACACCCTACTGTGACACCCGTAAACCACAGCCTTCACAACCTCCCTCCCCCCTCCCTCGCTACGACCTAACACGCAACCCAAAGGGGGGGCAGCCTCAACCCCCCCCTCCCCTCCCTCGCCTCCGCCAGGCACAAGAAACCTGTACGCACGGCCACAACCATTATACTCTATGATAGGCCTTCCGCCGTCCACTCACCCACACGTCACCGCCGCCACTGGAGCTGAAAAAAGGTCCCACGGTACCGTTCCCGTTGTGACCGGTGGGACTCAACACCTCCTCAGAGTAGTCCCGCACCCCTCCCCGACCGATACGGATGCCATAATTCTTGAGCGTCAGCGCGCCCCTGTCCGAAAACTTGTACGATTGCCGCTTGTCGTT
The DNA here is from genome assembly GCA_008828725.1 of Saccharina japonica. Taxonomy (NCBI): domain Eukaryota; class Phaeophyceae; order Laminariales; family Laminariaceae; genus Saccharina; species Saccharina japonica. The sequence goes on along the minus strand of MEHQ01000476.1, from coordinate 238,403 downwards.
ATACCTAGCCACCGCCGCACGGCAGCCCCCCGGGTTCGACAGCGTCCCCGGGTTGCTAAACATCCGTAGCCGCGGTGGTCGAAACCCTTCCGGCGCACCGGGCCCTTGACCCAATCCCAGCCCGAGCCCCAATCCCAACCCAAGCCCCACCCCGAGGCCCAACCCTTGGCCGAGGTCCGGCGGCTCCCCCAGAATCTCGCCGCCCGGCGGAGGCCCGAGCTGCTGCCCGAGCTGCTGACCAAGCGGCAGCCCCCCGCCCCCAGCTCCCAACCCCTCCCCACCCTCGGCCTCCACCGGTACAAGGACGCTGCCACCGGCACCGGCAGCCCCTGCCCTCCACTTCCACTCCGCCGAGTTGTCCCTATCCCTCGTCGCGGTCGTGGGCGGGAGCGGGGCCTGCAGGGGGGGGGGCGACGGCGCCCGCAGCCCCCCCCCTCCACCGCCTCCTCGGGGCCCTCCACCGGGGTTTCCGCCCTCCGGAGGCGATGGCGCGAGTTGGGAGGGTGGGGGCGGCGCCGGCGGGGACGGGGCGGTCGTTCTCGGCGGAGGTGGCCGCTGCTGGGGCGGGGTCCTTACCCCTCCGTCAGGTGACGCCGCCGCCGATCTGACAGCGACAGAAACCGCGACACCTTCGGGGCTCCTGGTGTTGATGGGTGGGGGGGGCGCGTAACCGCCCCCGCCCCCCCGGGTGGCGCGAGCGGCGACCGAGGCTACCGAGGCCACAGCGGCCGCCGCAGCCGCAGCCGCCGCGGCCGCGGGAGACATCTTATTGGGCGTCCCTCCGCCGCCCCCGCCGCCTCCACTGCGCCCGCCGCCACCACCACCACTGCCGCCCGTGGGGGGAGTCCCATGGGCCCTCATTGCGTGCAGCTCATCCCTGGAAGGGGTGGCCATGATCCGTTTCCTGGGGTCGCACGCTGAGCTTCCCCCCGGCGGTGACGCGGTTACGGCCACGGCCACGGCTACAGACACAGTAGACCCAGAGGCGGCAAGAACACCACCACCAACGCCGTCCCCGCCCCCACCCCCGCCCCCGCCTCCACCACTGGAAACCCCCGACCCGCCGGCGGAGGCGGCGGTGATCGTTCCCGCCGGAGGCGTTCTCCAACCCCCAACCATTGTCATACCACCGCCGCCTCCGACCCCGACCCCGCCGCCGCAGCCGTGCCGCCCCGGGTGCGCCGCCGACCTCCCTCCCGCCTGGCCGTCCCCTGCAACCGACGCATAAGCCGCCGCGGCGGCCGATGCAGCTGCCGCCGCTGCCGCCGCCACCGCCCTCTCATTGACGGGGGTCGACCTTGTCGAAGACCCTCCCCCCCCCCCCCCCCCCCCCGGCCCGGGCAGCAGGCCTCCGTTTCGCCGGTCGGGCCCCACCTGCTGCTCCGCCCACTCGGTCGACTCCGCCCAGGCGGGGGACATCGAGGACCCCGACCCTTTCGTGCTGAAGCTGCTGCTGCTGCCGCCGCCCGCGGGCCTCCGGCGGCGCCTGTCCCTTCTCGTCCTCCCCTCCGTAACCTCCACTGTGTCTGCCCCGCCTGCGGCTGCCACCGCTGCAGCGGCCGCCGCGGTAGAAGGGGAGAAGTTGCTGCTGCACACGGAGATGGTGGAGCCCGTGGCGGATCTGGCGGGGCTCGCTCTTCGGCTTTCCCCCGCCATTGGGGGGGCTTTCAGGGGCACCGGGATGCAGGGGGCGGGGGGCACGAGCGCGGCCCTGCCTGTCGCCGCTAAGGCTGCCCCGAAGCCGGCTCGCATGGCTGGGTGGTGGGGGGGAGGGAGGGAGGGAGGGAGGTAAGTTCGGAGGAGAAGGAACTGCGGGAGGGGGTGGCTCTCGGCGCCTGAGGTGCTGTCACGAACGAGCTTCGATAGGTACGGGTACATACGAATAGCGTACGACGTAGAAGAGGTAGCAGGGGAGAGAGTACTAAGAAAGTAGACAGCAAGGATTACAAGTAGACGCTGAAACCAACAATATACGTACATATACACATACTTCATATATCAACAACGCACGCATCATTGTTGTGACAGAACTGTTACTCGCTTATATAGTCGCAGAAACACACAATAACAGAGGGGAGATTCGTAGTAGACACAAGAGGAACAATTTCGTTTGGAACGGCTGAGACTCGTAAATAAATGTCTTGTGCAATGAATACCAGGTACACTATTAATAATACCAAAAGATAAGTACAGCACTGGCAATCGCCATTAAAAGTTCTAGGGACTCTCTGAGGCGAAATAGGCGAGAATCGCGAAAGTAAAGCACCGGCCACGCCACACCAAGAAAACCGGCGCTGCTGGGTGAGGGGACGATACAGACACGACACGACAACGACTGGTACAACACGCTCGCAAGACGATACCATCAATATCATCTGGACATTTATTTTTGGTCGATGTACCTGTGAGCCCTAGTCGATGTACCTGTGAGCCCTATAAGGGGGTCGCGTACCAACAACAGCTTAAGTCTGCCTATCGTTGCCTATCGCTGTCCCGGAATTTAAGAATCGTTTGGCAGAAATATCCATATGCAAACGATCCCAATATTTTGGGACAAGAGTGTTATGCTACAGCTGTAGCAGGAGCGGTGCTACAGCAGCAGTATACCAGTCAGCAACCGAACAAAATAAGTTCCCGACCTGGACAGCAGGATCAACACAGCAGCAATACATATTATATAGAGCCATGCATCATAGTATCGAAGGGGGGAAGAAATGACGACTGATGATGATGATGACGGTTGCATCGCCAGTCACACAACGCAAGGCAGTCTGCTATAGTATAGTGTGCTACAGTCAGTATACTCAGTATGTACCAGGTATATAATGATGTGCACCGTGTAACACGTAAAATAACTACTACGAGTAGAGCTGAGAGTCAGCAGGATTTCACGATTAATTAACTAATCGGTAGATGCCGTTAGGCAACTAACCGACTTCAGTGGGCAGGTCGGTTGTCTACGCCAGCTGACAGCCAGCCGATCTGCAGACTCAAGTCAGGCGACAAAAGCGAGTCAAAATAGTCCTTCTCGGCCGAGGCGGCCCCGCCCCCCCAAAACAATGTGTGCCGCACATAGAAACCCTTCCTATGAGTATGGAAACCCTTCAAGTCGGTAGCTATAGGTCGGATAGTCGGCACCTCTCGACAGTTCGACCTGGCGTCCCTGAATCGGTGCAAGGTGGCCTTGCTAGATCTCTCGGAAGCGACTATTAACAACTATTATTAATGGTCCGAGTAACAATAACTACTAATACTACTGCTGTAGTTGGTGACCTAAGTCGTGCCGATTCACAGCTCTAAAAAATACGTACAAAAAACTACTGTAGTACCGACGACCATAGTAAATAGGACCAAATATTGTTATTATTAGTAAAAATAGTTAACTATATATGATACCGGTAGGTTATTGTGTATACGGCAGGTCCTATTTACTAACCATAAAAATAGCACCAAATATTGTTATTCGTAAAAATAGGTAACTATATAGGTTTTGTGTCTCCGGTTGGTCCTATTTACTATGCTCCCCCGAAATAAGACACCCTTACGTAGCCCTCGGACGAATCAATGTCGTAGGCTGGTTTTATCTTGACAGCGGGGAGGGTGCAGACACCGAGCTATGCGTCTACGGAAAGGTCTCTATTATTAATAGGCATTTCCAATACCACATATTCGGTTGTGTGTGCCTCTCTAAAAGACAGATTTTGGAGATAAACGGGATCGTAAATACGTCCAAGGGGATGTGATAGCTACTGTAGTAACCCCTTAAGAACTGGTCCCACGAAATTGGGGACAAACTACTTATAATTAGTGTGGGGCATTTTTTTCAGTTACGAGCGCATTGAGTACTATAACTAGACGGCGGTATCAGTTTGAACCCCTACAACTATGTACGTCAGTGCCGACCATAAATAATTAATAATCACGGTGGTGGTACAAAAAATGAGTGGCACAACAACAAGCAGTCCCTTCGGTCACAACGAACAAATCGAGTGACGAGAAACAGGTTTTCGCGCGCATTTTTTTGGTAAAACTTCAGAAACAGCATATATATGCATGCGTGGCAAAATGTTCCTGGATGGAGGATGACGCGGTAGTGGTGCTTCGAGCATCGTCACGAGTACTGATATCAAAACGGAATTACGTTCCATAGCGCACGGAAAAGTGCATACCTGCTATGAGAATAGTCAGTAGGTGCAGTAGGTGCAGTCGGTAGGTGCACAACGCTGGCTGGCGCCGGTCACAACAGCATAGCATATCGTTCAGAAATCAAGACCGTCAGCATTTACGCCACGCGTTTCATGGCAGGAAAACGGGTAGACACAAAAACGAAAAACGTGGTACATACAAATCATCTTGTTCCATACCCAGGAATATATACATATAAAAACAGCCAGCCGAACGGTAGATGGTAGGCTCCGTTACCATTAATATTACAAATACATATATACCAGGTATTGAACAGTACCAGGTACTTCGTGTACGTAAGAATAGACTAAACCATTAGGAAACGGAATGAATAAATAGTAACAATACTTGGGACAAAGATAAACAAACGAGGAACATAAATAAATGTACAAAAAAGTTAAGAACTCCGCCTGGCGAGTTCGACGCACGCGCAGAAACAAACGCAATAATACTAGTAATATCAATATATAGGAATGTATGAAGGACGGGCGGGCCTATTTTTCCATGATACGATAATTCTATTAGCTTCATCCTTCCAAATAGAGCAGCAGCAGTAGACTACAGCTGGTGTAGCAGTAGTGTACGGCGGCGCCCTATGATCGTGATGCCATTAGTAAAATACTGCTTGCACAGCAGCAGCAGCAGCAGTAGACAGCAGTAGTAGACTACTGCTGGTGTACTGCTGTTGGTTTGTAGTGTAAACGTACATAGTGCTCTCGTACTCGGTGTGGGTACTGCTGCTGCTGCTGCTGCTGCTGGCGTAGACTACGAGTACAATAACATCGACGTTGTTACGGCACAGCAGGGATGCGCTGAAATGCCGACACGCAGCAAGACAGCAAAGAAACTTGTCGCATGGAAGACAAGAAGACCAGAGAAGACAGCAAAATTCTCGCATGAAAGACATCAAGCCAGCAAAATCATCGCACGCCGCACGTTGTATAATACGTATACACGTATGTACAGCATACACGTATTATATCATATACACCAGGTCATACATATAATATATCAGTACGTCAGCACGCATTTATCGGGCGACGCGGGGGGGGGGGGGGCACCTGCACAAGATGTTCTGTCTGCGTTCCCATGTTTTGAGCCTACGAAAAATCAGCTGCCACCCAAGCCGTTGGTCGCGAACGTTTTGCAAAGATTCCCTGAAACATTCAACATTCAACGCACTTGGCATGGTATGGTATGGGCATGAATATGAAACACCAGTATTTCGATGTCTTTGTCTTTTTATGTATCATCTAAATACGTCATGTAGCGTTCAGAAGTTCAGCATACGTATAGAGCATGTCGTTTGTTGTTTGTTTGATTGTCCTGTTGTTGTTTGCTTGATTGTCCTGTTGTTGCTGTTGTTGCTGGTGTCGTTGTTGTTGCTGATGTTGCCTTTGTCCTTTTTGTACCAAACCGGCGTTCAGCTCAAGTTTGGTGTGACAACAAGGTTTCCGCTCTGCTCAGAGTAGGCGTTTCTCCTTGGCGGGGCCATCCTGTAGGCCGTCGGCGAGCCCATGCTTCTTAACCCTGCATACTACGTAGTATTTAATATTAGTGTAGGAATCAACTGCTGAGAGCGCCCATGAATAGTAGCGTGGGTAGACACAACTCGATGCGAGTCGACGAGGGAAGAAAGGGCCGAAGTCTTCTCGCGATAAAAATGCAAGGCACCAACTATAGTGGGGGAGGAGGCAGAGGGGCCTATTTTGCGGCCCCAGATCTGAGTTACGACTATTAATAGGAAAGAGAGAGAAACGAAGGGCGGAGAAGATAATGAAAGGGATAGAAAACTAAAAAAAAACTGTACATGCTAACATAAACCTAACTAAGCACGACTCAAATTCCAAGTGTTTCGTCCCAACGGCGGGAGGGAGTGCAGTCCTGAACGGTTCACAATAGTTCGCACTTTCTTGGGGACAAAACACGTGGAATTAGTGTGAAAAAAAATCTGCAGTACGAGTAGTGAAAGGGGTAACGCACATATTTAACTTTTTGGCCGTTACATAAGTTTTCCGCCTTTTTCAGAGTAGGCCTTTTTTCTTGGCGGGGCCCACTTAGGCTGGTCACGAGACCAAGCTTCTCAATTCCTTATCGCAAGCAAAAATGCCAGGCGGCGAGAGCTTCATACGAGTAAAGACCTATTAGTATCACACTTGACGAATATATAAGAACCGTGTACTGAATCAACATGAACATCAACCGGTCCTTATATATCCGTCAAGAGCAGTAAACCCTACGAAATCACCAGGTACATCACAAGCCTCGTGTCATATGCTCAAGATCGGAGTGACAACAAGACTCGCTTTGTGTGCAGGAGATTTCGGCATAAAACCTTGTGCAGGACGTGTGCAGGAGCGGTCGGCACAAAAACTTGGTGCAGGACGTGTTTAGTCAATTTCAACTTTGCACGTCGGCCCAGACCAACCCGACCCCCAGAACTAACCCTAGCCCGAACCCTACTAACCCGAACCCTAACCCGGCCCTAAACCTAACCCCCACCCTTTGGGGGGCTCGAGGTCGGCACGGGCAGCCACGCGGCTACACCGCGTGTTTTGGTGGCGTTTTTCCAAAAAGTCTCCGGGTGGCCGAAATACCTCCGTCGACCAATCAGACCCACAGCCTGCACCAAGTTTTGCGCCGACCGCTCTTTCACATAATAGAGCGAGCCTGGGGATAAGGTTTCAGTCTTCCTCGGAGTAGGCGTTTCCTCCTTTTGGCGGGAGCATACTATATAGATGTACGCGGTACGCAGTAGGCGAGATCATGCTACTCAATTGGTTGGTCGGTGTTTATACGTACGTACGCACTTATATACTTGTGTGTACTTGGCTCCCTAAAGGGGGAAAATAGTATATTTGTGAGCGTTATTATACAGCAAGAAATGCAGCCGCACATTTCAAATACATCCACCCACCCACCCCACCATCACCCATTAGACTGCACTATACTTGGTACTTGAAAAAAAAAAACAACAACAACAAGGAAGTATTCTATGTCATATCAGATCATACATACGTACATACAACAATGAAATTCATCTTCCGCGTTCCATCATCAACGCGTCTCGCGTGGCTCACCGCGCATCAAACACGAAAAAGACAACCCTTGGAGCTTGGTGGAACATCGAACAACACGTGGTCCCATCACCATGTAAGCCGTGGCCATTGACGGCATTATGGGGGGGGCGGTATATTTTTTTCCCGAGAGACCTGACTCCGAAGGCGCGCCCGTTTACAACTGCACCCACCGGACAAACTACCTTCAATTAGAGAGGATTCATTTCCCCAGCGAATAGGGTGGGCAGGGCGGAGATGATTGGAGGGAGGGGGGGGGGGGGGGGGTACTCATTTGTTGCTTGCCTGAGTCGTTTGACCATTGACCACGTATCCCTTTCGAGACGGGGCACCGTTTCTACTCCTAGGGGAAAGGGGGGGGTAGTCATGTCGTGCGTGGCCGTAGGACCATAGACCCTCGCACCCCCAATGCCGGAACGGAGCACGTCGGGTTTCCAACGACCAGGCAGGGGGGGGGGTAGAGGTGTGTGTGCAGCAGGCGCCTCCCCGTCTGTGTTCTCTATTTTCCAGTTCCAGTCCGAGACAAATGTTGCTGTATGACAGACTGCTGTCACCCTGCTGGCTTTGACCCTGGGGTTCGAATCTCGGCTGTTTTTTTTGGTTATTTCACTGCAAAGAGTTTCCTTGTAGTATTTTTTAGTCTTCTTCCATCATCGAAGTGCGAGATCGCGAGTTACAAAAAAATCCCTCGGACAGATGATGATCTCTCTATCCATCTCTCTATTTATTTATCTATCTATCTACACTATTACGGAGGACCATAGTAAATAGGACCAAATATTGTTGGTAAAAACAGGGAAATTAATAGGTTTTCGTTCAAACTAGAGTCCGTACCCCACCTTTTACCTGTATCGCTACCCTGCTTCGCTGCGTGCTTCGCTCGCGAGACGACGATACAAACTATCCCAGGTGGGTACGACGAACAGGCTACTCGAGTACAGATAAACCGTATTCATCTGATTGGTTAAACTCCTCCCGTACATGCAGAACACATATTCTCTCGTACCTCGATAATATTACGATTTTCGTGTATTCCGTAGGTCCTATTTACTATGGTCCTCCAAATGCTGTTAGCAAAACTAGAGGAAATATATAGGTTTTTGTGTTTACCGTAGTTCCTATTTACTAATATTTACTATGGCCCTCCGTGATAGACGGCGACTACAGTAGTTCCTTCACCTGCCGCGGTGAGAGGTTGTGCAGTTATGTATCTGCAGAAAATACAGATCCAACTTAGGATACATGGAGGACGGGGAAAAAAAGGGAAAACAAATGTGCTACTTCGAAGTATGTACGAAGATCAGGCAGATTATACCGGCCCCATGCGGCAACATTAGCTACTATTAATAGTACTGTATATAGATAATGGAATGTATATATATTATATGTACAAGATGGGGAATAGATCTGCCTTGAAAGGTCTACTGCTTATAGACATCAAGTGGAAATCGATCGTCTATCCGAGGTGTGAAATTTACAAAAAAATCGAAGAAAAATCGACGAATAAAAAATAGTCGTGTACTGACTACTGCTGTCGTGGGAATGCTGAATGGACCCTATATGTACGTCGCGTGCGTGACACAAAACAACAAAATAACGCCAAGTACGTGGCGGGGAGGGAAAGGGGAGGCACTTGTGGCCATGGCTTCTTGCCCAGAAGGTTTTACTCCTGAGGGCAAACGCTCCAGTGAGCACAACGCACAGCCGAAAGGGTAGGCGCGAGACATATTTTTCTGGGGGGGTTTGAACCCGACATCTCTCTACTATTTTTGCTGAACGGGTCGAATCTCTCGCGCACACCAGCAGCGTGCTTTGACGTCTTGGCTATCCGAGCCACCATCGCCATTGTTGCAGCAGATTTCAGGGCCGCAGCGCAAGCTCAAAGTCCGAATGTGGCAGCCAGCAGCCAGCAGCCAGCGCGGGGCGGGGCGGGGGTACTCATTTATTGCTTGCCTCAAGTATGTTTACCATTGACCACGCATCCCTTTCGAGACGGAGCATGTGCCGGGACGGAGCATGTCAAGTGTTCACCGACCAGGCAGACAATGGGGCGTACTCAGTTGTTGCTTGCCTCAAGTCAGTTTACCATTGACCACGCATCCCTGTCGAGACGGAGCACCGTTCCTACTCCTGTTACAGACACCTCCAACAGTTTGGCCCGAGGGGGGGCCAAAATCTCAGGGGTTTCCTATGTAGCCGTATGGCTTTTGTTAATCGAGGACATGCAGGGCGTTAAGTACTCACGGCTAAAACCGATTGCGATAAACACTCAAGTATGCAATCCGACATGACAAGCTATATCCGTGGGGTTCTCACTGCGACCTGCGACGTGCATCCTTGGTTTCAACGTTTCAACACCAGGGGCCCCTACGTATGATATACACGTATAGAGCAGACTTGCGTAATACCATACTCGTAGATAGCAGATAAAAGTGAGAAAGTATCGCTAAATTATACAGCAAAACCGCCAAAATGTAGAAACCGCCCGCAAGAATCGCCGCCAAAAACACTTAGGGTTACCACTAATAATGGAGGCATTTTCCACCAGAGGCCAGCACGACAAACTCGAAACCGCATGTAATTTTGAGAACCGCTGAGAACGTGGTGCACGCCAGTATTACACGTGCCCTGCTACGAATAGAGTGGTACGGCTGCGTCCATGCTGTCATTACACGATAATCGGGATGCGAGAACGAGCACATGGGCATATACTGACGGGCTGACGGGTGCACGGGTGGCTGCATGCTGCATCCTGATGATGCGATGTGAGAGGAAAACGAAATTCAACCTATGACTCGTATTCATGCATTTAAACATAGATTCCTGACGTAAAAAAATGTGGTAAGATGCGTATGATACATACATATATACGTACACATGTTTTGTGACGCAAAACAGCAACCTACTCTGCATGTGTACGTATATACGTATATACGTATCATGCCTATTATACAAGTAGTACAGTACAGCCAGTACGCAGTACGTCGTACAAGTAGCAGTGTACGAGTATTAAATAGTACAAAACAGAGGCAGAAACAGAGCAGAGCAGACAAGACCTGGGGCAAAGCAATATCGCCGTACGGGGACGTGCAAACGGACAAACAGCGTTGTAGGTGCCAAAATGTTGATATGTCGGCATGTCGGTGTCCGATGGAAAAAATCCAGAACGACTCGTACAACGATTCATATATAGAGACCTATTGTTAGAAGTCGGCGGGTCGGGAGGGAGTTCACACGATCACAAGTATCAAGTGGGTCTTCACTACTGACTACTGACTACTGACAGGGCTACTTGCGCACTACCAGGTACGTACTGCTGCTGCTGCGAATTACACTACGTACTGCAGCCGCTGTGCTCTACGAGCAGTAGTTATCATGAGTGAATGTGCATATTGAATTATTAACAGTACGGGGGCGGCGCATATTATGAATACTGCACTGCTGTCTGTACCATATTATGAATACTGCACTGCTGTCTGTACGTACATTATAAATGTGTGACGAAACAATACTTTACTGCCGGCTCCGTCCGCCCCGCTAGCCTTTTCACTACGATATATCGGTATGCGAATATTAAGAGTAATATCGCGATTACTCTTAATAATATTATACCAGGTATTGCTATTAATAGGATGGCTGGGAGTCGGCAGCATTTCACGACTAAGAACTATTCCGGGAACCATACGAAGTAAATAGGGGATCAAATATTGTACCTGGTAGTAAACATGGAGAAATATAAAGTTTGTGTGTGTCCCATAGGTTCTATTTACTATGGCCCCCGTGATAGTCGCTAATCGGCGAAACCGACTATCGATAGCTTACTTTAGACAAGCCAGCCGACCTGCCGGGTAAGCCAAGCGAGCGAAGCGAGTCACGAAAAGTCCCCTCCCCGGCCGAGGGGGGGGGCGCCGGAGGCACCGCCTCCGGAGGATTTTACTGAAGGCGCCGCAGGAGTCGAAAATTACGCGATTTTCGATCAACCCCTTAAGAACTGGTCCCACGAATATGGGGACAAACTACTTGGAATTAGAGTGGGACATTCTTTTCAGTTATGAATGGGTTATAACCCCTTAAGAATTGGTCCCGCATATTTGGGGACAAATTACTTGGAATTAGTGTGGAATATTGTCTTCAGTTCTGAATGTTGGATACCGAACGAAATTCAAGTTCGATGTATACAATACCGGTACAACAAAAAAAAACTTAACCATACGATTTCGATATTTGGTAGATTGAAGCTTGCGTTCAATATCTGCAAAAAAAAACACAGGGATGCCAGGGGGTGGAGCGCGAAACACGTGCGCCACGATATATCGCAAGTTCGATATTTCGATATACTCGTATCGATATATCGAAAGTTTAATAGTTTGATATATCGAAAGTTCGATATATTGAAACATTCGCTACGCTATCCAACAATAATCGCGATCCATATTGCGATGTCGCGGTCGCATGATGAAGGATATATACTGCTACTGCTGTTAATGCGTACGTACCTGGTATGATATGTTTGAAGGGCAGCCAACCAGCGGGCGGGTGGTCAGTGGTCAATGGTGGTTTCAGGTATTTTGACGAATATTCCACCGGTCTCATTACCGCCACAAATATCTGTCGTCGAGACTCGAGATTGCTGTTCCCCAGTCAGGCTTCAGGACTCTTGGCCACACTCCTCACTCCTTGATGTTTACTCTTCACTTTCGAGAGTAGATTCGTTTACGTAGTATTAATATATACTGGTAGCAGGTATGTCAAATTCGGTGATAAGCGTATTTCGCAAATCACAAGTCCAAATTTTAATTGAGGTATTGTTTTCGTCCCCTACACCTGCGGTATAGAAACGCCTTCATGCATCAGTGGAAACCCCATAAACTTAGCACAAACAGCGCGCACGATCAGCAGGTGTCCACGTCTCCTCGTTGGTCAAGTGCAAGACGCGCTAAAACGAGTTTGTAGGCACTTGTGTTTGATTGTATGTTTGCGCTCTATACGTACGAGTTTTGTGTACACCCGGGGATGATAATGGATCATCCCCGGGGAATTTTCCCCAGGTGAAAACACGTATTCTCCCCTAATCTGCCGTGTAAATTTTATATATACCACACGTTCAAATAACAACGGCACCGGTATATACCAGGCACCAGGCCTGTGTATCGCCGGTACCGGGTTCTCAGCGGTTCTCAAAAGTACCTGCAGTTTGCACTTTTCGTGCGGTTTCGAGATATTTGTGTTGGCCCCTGGTGGAAAACGCCTGCATATATTAGTGGAAACCTGCGTACGTGTTTGCAAGTTTTGCTGGCAGCGGTTCTTGCGAGCGGTTTCCACATTTGGCGACTTTGCGGCAGATACTACCGGTACGTTCCCACTTAAACCTGCGGTATTCCACGTGCCTGGTATATTTACAGACTGCTCGTACTGCAAATATCCCACCTCAATTCCAAGCAATTTGTCCCCATGAAAATGGCTCGTGGGACCCGTAAATAATTCAGAACTACAGAGTATTCGTACACAGCAGTAGCACAGGACACCTATCATATTAATAACAAGAAACAGCAAAGCTGGCTCAGGCTGGATTTCTTAGTTGAGGGAGGATGATTCCTACACAAATTTCAAGACAACGACTCTCAAATTTGTTATTCCATCACCCTGGCCTTCTTATCAGCCTATTTCTTATTATGTGTCCCTTAACTGTAGTTTGCGCTCTATGCGAGTTTTGTGTAAACCTGGGGATGTTTATGGATCATCCCCGGGTAAAAAAATGTATCCTCCCCTATTTGGCCGTACACCACGTTTTAGCCGCCAAACCTCTTGGAATTAGTTTTGCAGTTTTTGCGGTGTTGTGGGTGGGCGTTGTTTTTCGGCGTACCTGCTGCAAAAAATCGCCCAGCATCATTATACAAGGTGGTGTAGCATTCCAACGCACGGCGGTGCTGATGTTTACCACCAGATTTTTTTACGGTGCATAAACCAACGAAATGTAGCGGCACCCGACCGCAATCTTAACCTATCATAATATACAGGTAGTACGGGTACGACAGAGACAGGAATGTCGAGGGGTGCAGCGACGGCAGAATGTACACTGAACAAGCTCCTATTCCGTCGTAACCAATTTGGGACCCCCGAGACTGCGACTTTTCCGGGAGGTACAGCTCCTTAAATTGCACTGCGCCTCCGACAGTTATTTGGTTGATTTGTGTAATCCCCCGATCACTCAGTTGGCCGTCGTCTCTGGAATCGTCCTATTGCATATATTTGATCGTCATTTTTTGGCCATTTTTTTTTCCCATCTGAAGTCCTAAGCTGCCTTTTAAGACAATACATCACAACATTACTCTACAGTATTATGCACTCCAAGATGAAAAGCAGCAAGTAATTTTCGCGGGGGTGTTACTTGTTGCCATACCTGGTACAGCAGTATGCTGTGTACTTATTCCTGCTGTATGATACCAGTATGATACTTGTATGTACAAGGTACATGATACTGCTTGTCTGCTGCTGTGCCGTAATGCTTATGATACAGATGGGCACGTACTTCCGCAGCACTGCTGCGCCGTGTATTAGTGAGTTGCTGTTGTTTATCCGACAAAAAGAGAAGAACGAAAAAACCAAGGTAAACATGTACTAACAGCATACTACCTGGTATGTACATATCATACATGTTTTATACGGCGGTACAAACACGAGTAGTGGTAGGTAACTATCATAACCAGAGGAGTGCCCTGTACCACCTGTAGTATGGTATTTATACTATTAATACTGTATAATCCAGTCGCCCCGCTGGTCTACTCTAGTGGTTATTATCGAAGGACTTTTTTAAACCCTAAATTTCCAAATTTCCAATTTTTGTTTTTTCGCGCATGTTTTTTTCGCCTTTCCAGATTCCCCATCATTTTGTTAAAAATGATACCAAACGTTGTCAAGTTGCTCCCACCAACGCACTAACTGTGACCAAGCTCCCACCTAACCACGACTCCCGAAAACTGCTTTCTCGCCAAAGCGAGCCACCGGCATACTGCGTCCAAGCTCCCACTAACACACGACTAGAGGTCCGGGTACACGCCACGAACGGGTATGCACCCGCCGTATTCAGGAGCTCGTACCCTACCCTACCCGCCGGGTAAGGGTCGTTAGTTATTAACTGGGGGGGGGGGGGGGGTGCTCCAAAAATTGAAAAATCAACATTCCTGACATTTTGCGATCTGTTAAATTTCCAAAATATGGAATATTTCCTGTTTTTCTTGGAAACAAAAAATGTGGAAAAATTGGGAAAAGGTCGCTCCGTTAATGACGGCCCTTCGCCTCGAAAACTACTGACGAAGGTCATGGTTTCGAGCCCTGCGATGTCGTGGGATTCTATTTTTTTCCCCCAACAAAATCGACTGCAGAAAGCGCGTGGCGTGTGTACGTACGCGCAATTCGACGCGAGTCGACGACGGAAGAAAGTGCTTAAATATTAAGTTGTCGCGAGAAAAATGAATGCAACAATTATTTTATTTTATTTGTTATTTTTTTCTCCATCCCATTTATTATCTTCGCCCTTCCTTTCTCTCTCCTCCCTAGTCGTAACTCAGATCCGGGGTCACAAAGTAGGCTCTTCTCCCTCCTCCCCCACTACGGTTCTTGTCTTGCTTTTTTATCGCGAGAAGATTTCAGCGCTTTCTTCCCTCGTCGACTTGCGCCGGATTCCGCAGCAATGTAGATATATAATGGTATGTATGTATCAGTCGTAGCGGGGAGGGGGGAGAAGAGCCTGCTTTGTGACCCCGGATCTGAGTTACGACTGCGGCAGGGAGAGAGAAGGAGAAGAAGGGCGAAGAACATAAAAGGGATGGAAAAATAAAAATCACGTGTTGTCTGTTCCCGCGTTCCCGCTGTACATACTGCTGCCGCTAGACATATAATACAAATGCACCAGGAGATAAAGAGTAAACGTTTTGGAGCAGCTGGTGCTGCTGTTGTTGCTGCAGCCGCCGGTGTCATGAAACCGTGCGTCGACGTTTCCGACTGATAATAGATTCATAGTGTTGGATACCGGATGAGCATCGAGTTCGATACCGCGTACCGATGAACAAAAACAACGAATCGATACAATTTCGATATTTGATATATACATCAAAGCTTTCGTTCAACATCTGCGTAAAAAATAAAATAAAAAAACACGGGGACGCCAGGGGATGGAGGGCAAAACACGTTCGATACTACGATATGTCATACGAATGGTATATATATATTTATTTTGATACGTATATATCGATATATCGACAGTTTGATATTTCGATATATCCGAAAGTTTGTTTTTTCTATATCCAAGACTATTTCCTATTTCCGATCCTTTCCCTCGCCAGCTATTCACCAAAAAAAGGGAGATTACAGATTAGGATAGGAGTACGTACGTACATATTTCATATATACGGCTGTAATGTATTTAGCGCTTTCCGGTATCAATAATTAGACTACATAAAATATATACAGGGCAGCTGTCGATACTATTCAGGAGAAGCAGCGATACGAATATAAACAGGGATGTCATGTTGCCATCCGGATTATAGTCAGAAATAATTTACGGACATAATATATCATCCTATATTGCTTTGCCTCGTATATACGACGCACGAGTACGTACTGAGTCTGGAATTAAAACCACGTACGTACTGCCTTGCCTACCGACTACCGACGTACCGGCTGTCCCTATGATATGTTTTGTCAACCTGTCAACATACGTCGTGCTATCATAATGGTTGACAGTTCATGGTTGACGGCTGATGGCGGAGAAAAACCCTCTGGAAAAATGGTTTCGCGTTCCAAGCCTCTTCGCTGTTTTCTCTTTTTGCTCCAAGAGCGGAAAGAAAAAACTTTAGAATCTCAAAACCGCCCCGCTCCGCGAGGGATCAGGCCTCCAATCGGTCCGGCTGGGAGAGCACGGTTGGTTGCCTAGTCAAGACCAGGTTGTCTATAAGCAAGCTTCAGGTTGCAAGTACATTCCTAGACTATAATAGTTTACACTTCGAGTGTATAACCAGGTACAAGTGATCGTGTCGTAGGTATATAACAGGTATATAGATAGGTGCATAACGCCTGCTGCAAATTTCGCAAGTATAATAGTGGAGATCATGCCTGCCTGCTGCAGTCCCCAGTCCGATACGCCTAACCTGATTCGAGTGTTTTTTCCAGCGAAGAAACATGTAACAGGTAATACGAGACCACAGCAAGGCCTTGCTTGCGACAGCAGCAGGCACGATATCAACTACGTACGGAACTTAGAGTAGGCGTTACTACTGCTGCGAATGCTGTCTACTGGTCGCCCCGGTAGACTAGTGGTCAGCTTCAATTCAAAGGCTACTAGCATTGATTGGTACCCGAGTTCAAATCCCACCGTGGTGACAGATTTTGACTTTATTTTGAAAGAACAAAAAGGAACCAATTGCTGAGAGCGCCTTCGTGGCGTGGGTAGGCGGGATCCGACGCAAGTCGACGAGGCAAGAAAGTGTTGAAATCTTCTCGCGATACAAGAACCGAAGTGGGGGAGGAGGAAGAAGAGTCTACTTTGTGACCCCGGATCTGAGTTACGCCGACTAGGAAGGAGAGAAAGGAAGGGCGAAGATAATAAATCGGATGGACAAAACAAAACAAAAAACTGATATCAACTACGAGTACGGAACTTAAGAGTAGGCGTTACTACTGTTGCGAATGCTGTCTACTGCCAGGTACGTATAACAGCAACCAGCAACACAGCAGTAGTTATGACAAACCAGGTACGATCATGTGGAATATGTACCAGTGAGTGGCAGACAGCACCTAAAAAACGTGAACCAATACAGCAGCAGTATGGGTAAGTTATACCAGGTAGCTAGTAATAGTAAGTTAGCCTGTGTCACACCACCCTTCAAAAACCTTGAGCATACCGGTATTATCTAGAATATAGTATAGTGAGCTCTCTCAGCTGAGCGCGATTTCTCACGTACGTCTAGTCAAAATTTACAAACTTAGTATATACAAGCGTCACCTAAATCTAAAAGTGAGCCTTTTACTATTATGGTACCGTATTAAGTATTGATAGGCTTCGTACGTATTTATCATTCGTTGGCCTTTACTTTTGTACCTGGTATAATACAAACTCGCGACCTACGGGAAATCAGGAAATGAAATATAGACAAATAGACATACAGCAGTACCAGGTAGCTTTTTCTTTTTCTCTTTTTTTTCTCTTGCATGCACCTGGATTGCTAGCAGGGTAGGTCTTGCCTGTCGTATATGGCGTTGCATTGTCTGCTCTGCTTACTGCACTGAGTGTAGTATCTCTGTGTCGTAGTTTTGTGACCACAGAACTGGTACCTTTTTAGGATGAAGAATCGGCACGGACACTGGGTGTGCTGGATGTCGACGGGTAGAAAGGAAGGTTTAATGTGAAGAACACACACACTCTGTCAAACCCTGGTCTAGCCCATCGCCCATACGACGTCATGGTAGATGATGATAAACAACATGGTACATAGCCATAACATTAGTAAGTAACGTGTGCGCAGGCAAGCTATGAGCAGGCACGCGAGTCAGGCGAGAGGCGAGGCAAATCACACGCGGGCGGGAACACACCGAAACACAAAACAAAGCAAAACAAAACACCCTCTTGGCTCTTTCTTGACTCTTCTTGGGGCATCCACTGACATATCGTTGCAGCCCTACTTATCCATCGTAGCAGTATCCTGCTGAGGAGATGAACGCTCTATCGGGTCGATACGTAGTCCTGCTTGCTGCACCACTAAATATGAATACAGCAGCAGTAGTACCCTGTACCTGGTGAGAGTATACGTACTGAAGACGTCTTGTACCATACATGATGTGTTGATATACCGGACGTCCTGTCTACGCCAAGACACCAAGACAGCAACCATATTCCGTCTCCTCAAACACGTGTCCAAGCCATCATCGAAGCCAGATACTATTAATAACAGCATCATTTTACGCACGCAGTTGGAATCATTCGAATCACATTCGAATCACATGCGAATCACATTTGAATCACACCCTGATCACACCACACAAGAGGGGGAACGGAGAGGTTCTCCACAACAAGTATGCACTCGCCTATTGGATATTGAATATCGAAGCCTGTCTCGTGGCCAGACTACAAAAAGTACATTATGCTCGTGATGTACCCCTTTAGTTCCCATCCCTTTTATTATCTTCGCCCGTCTTTTCTCTCTCCCCCTTTAGCCGTAACTCAGATCTGGGGTCACTAAGTAGGCTCTTCTCCCCCCTCCCCACTACGGTACTTGCCTTGCATTTTTATCACGAGAAGGTTTGAGCACTTTCTTCCCTCGTCAACTCGCGTCGAATTCCGCCTACCCACGCTACGAAGGCGCTCTCAGCAAATTGGTTCCTTTTTATTGTTGCAAACAAAGTAAAAATCTCACCACGATGGGATTTGGACTCGGGTACCAATGCTATTAATAGTAGCATTTGAAGCTGACCCCTAGACTACCGGGGCGACCGGCCGCACATAAATCTATACCTGACTCTAATTCCAAGTAAGTCGTCCAAATACGGGAGTGGGGTCCTTAACCCTTTTAGAACTGCAGTCCCATTTTGGGGACAATCCACTCTAATTCTAAGTAATTTGTCCCCAACACGGGACTCCAGTCCTATAAGGGTTAAGGTGCCTAAAGGTGCCTGAACGGGTTATATCACACTCAGAAAATAAGAAAATAATGCATCTGCATTACACTTGGTACTCGAGGATGACGGCATGAGATTACGGGTTTACCTGCACAGCATTCGACTATACTCGCAGGAGTGCGTAGAGCAGTACCGGTCGTACCTACAGCAATCCAAAGTCGGGAACATACATATATACTGTATATATATATGTAAATAGCACTGACAGCGAGCAGCTTAAGAGAAAAGGTACGACTGGTGCATCAGATGATGTAAGCTGAAAGTTGCACAAGACCAAGTACAAAAAGCATGCAACATAATATACATATCCGAGTACGAAGTAACAAGCAGTTTGAGGCATACGTATTATATGATACCATAGAGCACTATTAATAAGCTATTATTATATTATTATCGTTGTACGTAGCGCCAACGCTTGACTGAGGAACTACTTAAGCATCCGTGTGTATACGCTATGATATCGCAGCGTCAAGGCTTGGTTGTGGCTATGATATGACGCATGGGCCGTACGCTCGCCCCCCCTGGACCCTAGAACGTCTTCAAAACATGGGCTACGGATGATAACCTGGACAGGAATCGTTAATGCTGGAGTGCTGAAGTGGCGCAATCTGGGGGGGCAAGACTCAGAGCCGTCGTGGATGAAGGTATCGATACTCGTGCCATGCATACGACTTAATTCTCAATTCCGGGCTGCCCCCCTGTGCAGCTGTGCAGGCGAGCAGGCGCTGGGCCGGCCAGGCCCGTCGTTACTTTTACGGGGCGAATTTTACGTCTTCTTCAAAAATACGAAAAAAAAAACAGGAAAAAAAACGAGAGAAAGAAACCTTCGGATTTATATTCGTACAAATTACTGAAACGTACGATACGTATAATATAACCACGTATCATCGCACGACAATACGTTCTGCTGTACGTGGGCGATACATGTCAGGTGTCAAACGTGTATCATACGTATGCATAACGCCTCGCGGCGGCATGACAACAGAGAAGAGAGAGAGGGGAGGGAGGAGGGCTTGGACGGCGAGACAAGACCGCTGTGGCTGCATTTGGCTGTGATGCGTGCTCCTCCCACTATGTATACTCGTACTCGTAAATATATACAGACTTGAGGCGACTGCCTCTTTCGAAAAACAATCAAAATATGATGGAACAACACGCGCGAGGGAATGGTCTGTCGTCGGTCGTCGTGAAAAACAAACAAATGAACCCCCAAATACTACCAGGTATGTGAAAAAAAATAAAACCGCAAAATTGTACCGCGGCGGCGTGCGGAAAATGGGAAAATAATAAAATTATGGCCGAAAAAGGTTCGTGGTCGACTGGTGTCATACTGCTGTCCTTTCGTGTCCTGTTTCCTGCTTTGCTTTGTTTTGGTTGTGAATCGTGAGCCACCCTCCTGATCTTCCGCGACGAAACCCGCACAACGGCAAGCTACTATTATTAATATGCAACTATAAATGTTAATAACTTCTTCTTCTGCTGTTGCTGCTGCTGCTGCCGCCGCCACTGCTGCTGCTGCTGTTGTAAAAACATACCGGTACTCAACACAACATACTGCAGTTATACGTACGCATTCATACCAGGTACGATGATATGATAGGTACGGGTACCCGGCACTATACCCTACCCTCGAGCGCACACGAGCACTCTGCTCCAGCAACTGCGTGCACATCGACTTACATATGCAGCAGCTACAAGCAGTATGTAGAACCGATTTTCGTCTGACGAAAGGATTGACAGCCGATATTAACAGGAGGTGAGATTGGAAAAATAACAAGGCAAATAACTCGTACCACAGGCACATACTCTTATCTGAGTCTATTGTTGATAATCTAACAGCAGCAGGAGAACAGCGTACTCGTATGCAGCTGGAGAATTCGAACCTCCGTGATGACTCTTGTTTCTTCATTTTGTACCCCGCGAGGGCGCGCGTGTGACGCGTGACGCGGGACATTGATTCATATCCTTACGACAGCCATACTGCTGTGCACTGATACTGGTACCACACCGGTTCGCTCGGCCTGCAAGCTAAAGACTCGTGAATTAAAATACGGCAGCGTATACTAAAAAAATGAAATGTGAAAAACATAAAATAAAACAAAATGTGAAATACACTTGGGCCAGTCGTCCACACAACCATTGCCGAACTCACCAGGCAACCGTCTGCTGGTAGCAGCAGAGCAATTCGCTCCTCCTCCTCCTCCTGCTGCAAATCCTCCTGGACCCCCCCCCGCCTCGTGGTGATAATGACTAGCACGGTCCGAGACAGCAGGGGAACCAGCCCTGGCGCCGGCACCGCCACAACCCCCAGCAGGGACAGCAGCGGCGGAACCCACTATGGTCACTGGAACCGGAAGGCTGGGCACTGCTGCTGCCACGTCTCCGTCCTCCCACTGGTTCTCCGAGTCGCACTGTTGACCCTGGGGGCTAACGGAAGGGGAGTTGGGAAAAGTATCCGCGGGCCCTGCTCCAGCAGACGATGGAGATGTCGCTGAGTTATTTCTCCTGGCAGCGGACCATCTCCCGCGAGAGTCTCCGGACCTTGATTGATAAGGGGTTACATCCGGAGGGGGGGGGGTGTTAGGCAGGCAAGTTTGAGGTGGCGGTGGGGAGACAAAGAGGGGGGTGGATGAAGGTGAGGCGAGCATGGAAGGCTGGGGTCTCTGCTTGCGCCCGATGGACGGTGCTGCATTCGCTTGCGAATGGGGAGCCGCTTGCTCCTGAGGGGGGGAGCGCAGACAGCTTTTGGATAAATAGGAGGGGCAAAACATATATCGGATCCGATTCGAGGGGGGAAAAAAATGCGAAAAAAAAAATGCCCTATTTGACCGAGAGAGGCATGCTCTCGTGAGAATCGAGCGGCCGCGCTCTCTGCAGAGGCGGCCAACCCCCTATCGTCTTGGGGAGAGCTCTTCGGGAGGCCTCTTACCTCGGGAAGAAACGCATGACTCGCTCAAGGGGGATCTTGTGGGGCCAACCTCGACCTTGCTATCCGTCTTCACCCCTCTTGGGCTCCTGCGTTTCAAAGCCTGGTTGCAGTGCGCTTGTGTTTCTGGATATTCGGTTTGCTCCCCTCCTCCGTCGCGCACGGCGCCCGTACCCGGTAACTCCTCACCCAGCCACGAAGTTGATAGAGGACTGCTATAATCCGGGAACTACTTGTCCACCTAGAGAGAGATCCAGGTTCGACGATATGTGTAGGTATACCAGATACCAGGCGGTCCCTCGCTGTGAAAAAAAAACGCAATAAAATGGGAGGTCAACAAAAAAAGCCCCGGAAGTGTTGTTGTAGATATGATAGCGTATAGTATACGGGGATTATTCTTATTTGTCCCCGCTACAGATGCGTCCGTCTGCTGCCATTCCTCCGATCCCCGATAGCATTGCTCTTGCCTACAGCGCCGACTTCTGCTAATCGTGTTGAAAAATGTCTCTCTTCAAGACGCTGTTCGTGGCTTTGGCGCTTCTGGTGGCCGCATTCGCGGGCACTACTCCGGTGAGAAAGTCGTCTGGAATTGGAATGTTGGCGCACTGGCTGGAGTCTACCAGCAGTACGTTTTTTCGCTCCATGTTTCTGGTGTCCTCAAGGATCCCGTTGAGAGTGGAGAGTTTGACGATGCCCGTGCACACAGGGTACGAGTCCGTGGAACAGAAAACACGTTCCATGACCCTCACCACATGTACAGCCGGTTGGTCTCCAAGGCCCTATGCAAAAACGTGTCCAGAGTTCCTCGTCAGCACACTCCATCATTCCTTGGTTGAGATGGAACTTCGAATATGTTCTCTCAAAACAACACCACACAAGATGTAGCTATTCATACTCTATTAATAGCATAAAACGCGTCCAGTGTTGCCATGTACGAGTAGAGCCCTCTTACACAGCAATGACAGACAGCAGCAGAGGTTGTGTTCGGGTGTGTACTTTCCGAGGTCATAGAGCTCTCTCGTCCCTTGTGCCTTGTTGGGTCAACGTTGCCTGGACAGACTTCAAAATATACGGCCTCTCTTTTCGCCTACTTGTGAGACGAGCTACGAGTACTGCTGTGTGTAGATATGATACCATACACACGTGATATCACACGCAGCATCACCCATATTTGTCTGTTTCGGGCCGTCCGCTTAGTTTTTCCTTCCAGAGAACACGGCAGCAGAGTGCAGCATCGTATCGCCCTATGCTTGCCCTATGTACTCGTGAACACACAGAGCACACAGCAGACTTAAGTACCGTGATTGCTGTTTGTGTCGTGGGGTGTGTCGTCTTTGATGCTACCCCGCGGCATGCAGCACTTTATATATATGTGAGAGGCACACGTCCCGTGGAAAAATATACCGGTATCGAGCATAACGCACAACAAGAAGATTGGCACAATTTCAATCACGCCAAACGTACTCGTACTGGGTACGAAAAAACAGAACGACACGTGTCCGCAATACCATTGGACTACTCGTACTGCTACTATATACCAGGTATCCAGGTATACCTTTTGACCGGTAACCCCCAAGATATCACACCCAATGTTCGACGAATTTCCGACCGGATTCTCTCCTAAACGAGGGGGGTACACACGTACACACGGCGATATTGGTACTTAGCTTTGGAATCATCTCTTACATTTCCATGCACGAGTATCTCGATGTCTTCACCCTTATCGAGGTGGAGAAAACAGCTTGAAAAATCGTTGCAGGGGGTGTGTTACCCTCCCGTGACTGCTGTACGTAGTACTACTATTAATACTATTGTGTAGTACGGTTTTTGGAGGGGCTGTGCTGTGTGCGTGTGTCCAATCGGGTGATAGCACGTAGCTGTCGCCATTGATATCATAGGTACGAGATTTTCTGTGGATATTTACCTCGAGTGTTTCCCATTCCCGGGCTTTTCGTCGTTGGGTACGAGTAGAAAGTAGATTGAACACTTTAACACCACAACGACAGCGATGACGATGATGACGACGATGACAATGATAAGACAGCTATCGCATCAGATCAGTTCGTAAGCAGCAGAGAAGCAGGGCACGAAGGGTGTTGAACAACCCAAACCTGTGCAGGAAACTCCACATACTGAAGTACCAGGAATGCATATACGAGTGCACCAGTACAATTGCTGTAAATGTGATCCCACACTACTACCAGTACATCGAGTACGAGTCACAGGTACAGTAGTTTGTACCCAAATAAGTGGTGTGGCTGACTACATACCGTACCGTACTATTAATACATTAATACTGCAGCTTCGTACTGCTAAACAGTGTGAGCTCTGTGTGTGTCGTCTTCACATTAAACCCGTAATTTCTGCCCAACTGCATCAGGAGACCCAGTGTCTGTCCTGGTTCCTAATACAGCAGTAGAGAGATACAAACTATGTGGTCACAGACTGAGACACAGGGAAAAACAAAAACAAAAGTCTGCATACTTCATATATGTCCGTATTATATAAAACCTGGTATGATGTACTGTAAATGATATTATACATATTTACGCTGTCTGCAGCTGTCTGTGTGGTGTACTGCTACCGAGTCGTATGTGCCGTACGGTAAAACCCGGAACCCGAAACAAAGGAAACTGGTCAGAAAAAACTGCTGGGTGTTACTCAATGCCATTGGTGCATATTACTATCTACCTTTCGTGTGCATGTTCAGGAACCATCGAACAGGGCGGCTTTTACGGCAGTAGGATGCTCCGTGCTCTGACTTGACCCTTTCCATCATCTTACACCAAGTACCTCGTACCTCGTACCTGGCATTGCCGTGCAACGCACAAGATGATAACACACCCTTGCGCAGCCCTCCGACAAGTGAAGGTCTTGAGCTGATGGCCTCGACAACGGGTAGAGTGTACACGCGGAGCGAGAAGCTTATATGGAAAGCTGTCGTCGACATATTTCCGGAACCACCGTTTTCCCCTCTTAGAGCAGATTTTTGGAGAAATAAGGGGGGAAAAAACACCGGAAGTTCATCCCATGTTGTGGTATACCAACTCTGTCCCGAAATATAAGCACCTTTTTATTGAATATTAATGTACAAAGGGTGTTTATATTTCGGGACAGAGTAGTACCTAGTACCTGGTACGATGGTGGTTTGCTTCTGTCTAGTGTTGCTGTGCTATCGCCTACCATTAATAATCGTATTCGATACTTGTTCATCGATGACGTTGTGTCAACACGACGATACTGGCTTGCTGTCACTGCCATGCTCCACATGGACTGCGCAACGTGAGAGGTATACGTACGTACGATGTCGTCCCAGGGGAGCAAAACTCTGTATATTGCTGCTGTATTTCGGTATGATGCAGTACTAAAATGACCGTAGACACTAGATTACGTAGATGTATACTAAGTACAAGGTTCCCCTCCGGGACGTGCCTAAGGGAGTGGCGCAAGGACGAATCGAAAACCTACTATTGATACAACCGCATGCGATATTGTAACATACCAGTACGCATATATTATTGTATTCAACTCGTATTAATAGTACATGAATACGACGTTATGAAATATCTGCGTACTACTGTTCATAAATGTAGACCTTTTTAGAACTGCATCTGCATTTTTGGGGATGAAAAACATACTCGGAAATATGGTGGAACCGTTACTATTGACTCGATCATTCTTGGAGATCCCGCCAAACATATTTTGCCAGTATTTAATTGTTGTGGAGCTCAAGCTAAGGAAGGTCTATCCCGAACAGAACCGAGGACACCCGACAAAAAAATGCTTGAAAATACTCCAAGCGTGATACGCTGCACATACACGCATGACACGCGGCACGCACCGCACACGCTCGCACACGTGACACATGTACAGACAGTAGTGGTGGGATAATATTTGCAGAAGAAGTAGAAAAGGATGCACCGAAGAAAGGGCTGGAACTCTCGACAACACCTGCCTAAGAAACCCACTTGGTTTTGTTATGTACCAGGTACAATACAAGAAAAGTAGAAAAAAAAGCGTGTACGTAGACATCACCAAGGATCGAACTCAAGCCTTCAAATCTGAAATCGGACACAGTGACCGTTTAACTACGTTTTCAAAGATACATTTTCCATGTACTGATACAGCAGTATTATTTGTCGCGGCGCGCGTCAGAGGCACGACAAGCCGCACACCGCACGTACATCATGAAAGCACAGCAGCAAGCAGCAGAAGAGAGAGAGGTGGTGGTGTGCCTGATGTGATGGATGCAAGCCTGCATAAAGCAACCACTATATAACTTAATATAATAGCCACAGCAGTATTCGGTGGACCCGCCACAGGCACGTCTGCTGCCTGTGCTTCTAGCCGGGGCTGTGGCGTTTTTCGTATTCGTTGCATGGTGTTTGATGTCTCGTGGATTTCTAGAGTGAGCTTCGGAAAACAAACACAAAGAGCGAAAATATCAAGACAGTTGAGGTACTCCTATTTATTCAAAGCGGTCATTACATTTCCGGGCATAGTGAGCGTGGGTCTGTCACACACAGCAGCAGAACAGAAAAAGGTACGTAGATAGATGGTGTGGATTCTAGACCGCAGGTTCCTCCGATAGACACAGCTAGCCACACGCACGGTGTTACCTGGTGGTGCTTATGCAGAGTTGTAACGTTGTGCTCTCTGCACGTTCTGTGGTCAACCTATGGTATACTGGTATGTCGGTGGGCTCTCCTGTGTGCTCATGACTATGAGCTCGTGGAAATAAGGGGGAAAAAATAGGGCCAAAAACAAAAAACAGAACATTATTATTTACTGGCACGTACAAAATAATACCTCATGCAGAGAACCAGCGGAGAGGTTCGTACATGAGCATCGATTTGCAGGTATGATGCATACCATGACTCGGAAAATTCGCAGGCTTCGACAAAAGTAACTCGTCACGGTACAGCACGGATCTGAGGCACGCGCATGCATGATGTAATGCCTGCTGGTGCTGGTGCTGCTGCTGCTGGGCGGCAGGGTTGTAACATTGAGGTTGTACTGTTTGTAACACGCTGTCTGCGGTGCTGCTGCTGTTCGTGTGTGCTCCCCGTGCTCCCGGCAAGAAACACACAAAAAACGCACGACTGAACAAAGACAGGGCCTCACGCGGAGAAACCCGGGAAATCGTCTTCTCCACTCCCGCCGAAAAAAAAACTTTGAGCGCCCGCCACGCGAGCTACAGTGCTCGGATCGAGCTCAAACCTTGACCAGCGTGTCCGGCCGGGCTTCCTGTGTCGGGTACTCAGCGTTTTGCCGAAAAGTGCTGGTGCGAAGAGAAAAGCTGCGAAAAGTACGACAATTTCTCAAACATAACTATGCATATATAGAGAGAGAAAATCGTGGAACTTATGGTTTAATGTGGAGATAGCACGCACGGACTAAAATGTACAGAGTGCAAAGTGCGTACGCGGCAGAGGGGGGGGGTGCGGTTCATCTCGACGGATGTATGAAATGGACTGCGGTTTACTACTGTTGTACCTGGCGTATAGTATTTTTCGTATGCTGAGGTATCGCTTCGCTTCCTCTCTATTAATAGTGGAAGCGTTGGATTGGAATGAAATGAGGCCTCTCAGCGACGGCTGGAGACTCCACCCAGGGTTATTACGTTTTTACCCCCGCCTTGATCGTGATAACAGACAGCAGTATTGGCCCTCTCATAAAGAAACCTGAGTTCAGAAGTTAGGCTTAACATCCTTACTGACAGGAGGTTCGTAACTTTCTTACGAAGTTCCTAGGTGTTCACGACAAGCGCCTATACTTCGTATATCAATAGGCTACATTTATTATGTTTTTGTTGAGATTCTGGGCTAGCGTTCTTTGACGTCTGTTTTCCGTTTTTCTAGAGGACCGTTACTACCTACCACTGCTGTATCTCAACACGGCATGCAAATATCAGAGAGTAATCAATTGTCTTGTCATATCCGTACCCTTTGTCGTCCCTACACTTAACTGTACACTCGGTTCGTAAAGAGCCTTGAGTGCGCACAGGGGTGCTCCGTATCGTTTTTGAGCGCTCGTTTTTGTCGACAGCGGTTAGGGTGCTAATACCGAATAAGGTTTTTCGGAAGGCGCTCAACCAGATATTTTCCGAAAACACCTTGTTCTGGAAAAAAACGAGCGCCGAAAAACAATCTCACCCCTGTGCGAACTGAACGCTCTTTTTTACGGTACTTCAGGTACACCTGTATTATAGTGTTTTTTCAGGTGTTTTTCTTAACGGGAATGACAAGATGGCCCCACCCTTTCTTTTTTGTTTCTTACTAAATTATTGTCGAAATTGCTGTGTGGAACCATTCGTGGGGGTCCTTTTTTTGGTTCCACCATTCATTTTCGATGTTGCTATGGCCGTTCGCGTACATATTACACCTACTATACTCTAAACAGCATGTATATGCATGCTTGAATGTACCAGGTATGAAACATTTAAGAAAAGCACGTCAACTGCTATGAGATCGAAAAATTCTCAAGTTCCTGAAAGCTCATCTTCAAGCTTGGTGTCGCAACTACTATTATTAATAGTAGTGATATATAGTGATACTTTGATCGCGTGTGATACGGAGTGTGTAGGTTTCAGAATGGTCTAAAAATCTGCAGTTTTTGTACGTACGCAAACGAATTCGCGACGTACGTACCTACTTTATATACATATATATGTATGCCAGGTATATTGAGCAATGGCTACTGCTCCTAGTTTTACGATATCACATTTATTGATGGTATAGTATATATAGTATATAGTATACCATACGACACGCCTGGTGTGCTTGGTGCTGGGGCGTCGCGATGTCACAAACGTCGCTGTACTCTCAATTCCTTCTGTTTTCCCACCTTCCTGTGTCCCTTACGTACGAGTACCGTGTTTGTCCGTGCCCTGCCGCTGCTGCTGCTGCTGCTGTATTCCCTGTCGATGCCCCGTCCCGTGCCTCTAAATATTCGGCGGTTGCAGGAAGGGATTGCCTTCTTGGCCGCCAACAAGCTGAAGGAGGGTGTTGTCGAGACGGCGTCCGGGCTGCAGTACAAGGTGCTCAAGTCGGGGGCCGACGGCGGGAAAACGCCTCTCAAGTCGACCAAGTGCTTGTGCCACTACAGGGGTGGGTGGTGTGATGCGATGTGCTGTTTTGTTTTGTGTGTTGCTACATATCATATGTACCTGGTATGATATATGGACTGCTGTGACCGCTTTTTTTTCTCTCCCATCGCCCGTACGTATACGTAAGGTGTGTTTGGTGTGTTTTGTATTTTGACGCCTTTTTCTCAGCTTATGTTGTCCGCGCAGCCCGGCGGGTTCCCATTTTCCCGCACGTGTATGCATAT
Organism: Saccharina japonica; assembly: GCA_008828725.1. Taxonomy (NCBI): domain Eukaryota; class Phaeophyceae; order Laminariales; family Laminariaceae; genus Saccharina; species Saccharina japonica. The sequence goes on along the minus strand of MEHQ01000476.1, from coordinate 209,213 downwards.
CGGGCACACGGAATTTGTTTTGCTGTTTACTTATGATCCACCATTAGCACCAAGCATCTACAGCAGTTATTAATATTAATATAACGGGGAACCATAGTGAATAGGATCTATAAGTACATACAAAAACCTATACATTTCCCAATGTGTACCAACAATATTTGGTATTGTTTACTAGTATTATATGGTCTCCCGTAACAGCAGTATCTGGTATATACATACCTGGTACCACGAAGTATGAAGGAACGTTCAACAAGTATCAACAAGCATCAGCTGTGAGGTTGGTGAAATGGAGGATTTCGTCGAAACTCGTATATATGTACAAGCTGTTAATGGTGTCTTGGGCCTGATGTCTAAACCAGATAGTCTGGACTATACAAACTTTACATTTTGTTGGATGGATATTTCTACTACATGTAACGGCCGATTTCCCCATTTGATAAATGCCTTTCCGATGAGAATGATACTCGTAATCGTTTTTTGTTTTTGATGTGTTTCTCTGTCCGTCAAAATTGTATGAATATACAGTACGTAGATTGACGAGAATATATAATATATGGATGATAGGTGCCGATTCCGCTCAACAAAATAAAACTCGGCCTTGCCAGGCCGTAAAACAGAGGATACAAATAAAGTGTTATCTCGAGGGGAGGCGCCTGCGTCCCCATGAATACCGTTTTTTTTTGTTTTTATCGTCGATATCTCGAGACTGCCTATATGCTGATGTTGCTTTTTGTATCGGTGTGACGGACAAAATGACGCAAATTGCCATTTAGTACCCAGCAGGGACGCGTGCTACGGTAGAGGTGGCACTTTTTGGCTGGAATGGTTTCTGAATGACCTATTAAAGTATTAACCCTTTTAGAACTGCAGTCCCGTTATGGGGACAAACCACTCTAATTCTAAGTAATTTGTCCCCAAAACGGGACTGCAGTTCTAAAAGGGTTAAATAATCCTTAACCCAAATTCGTCGGACTTTGATTCATTCTTGGGTTTCCATATATTCAATAGTATACCTACCTGTAGCTCATGGGATTGTTGGTCGGGTACGTAGCACTTTTGGTTTCTTGCAAAATCGGTTTTCGGGTGATTGACGGAGCTCAAGTGAGGAGCTCAGAAGAATCACGGTGCACCTCTATCGTCGTAGCATTCGTCCCAAGGTATATATATATCTTGCAACAAGTTGAGTCGTAATGTTTTACGTACTGTTTGTGTGTGAGGGAAAAAGTGCATCTTACACAAACCAAAAAACTAAGTATTTCGATTATCGTTTTCATCGGTTCTCATCGGAAAGGCAATGAATCCAGAATCGTCATTTTTTGGAAGAGCAGGGAGCTTACCAACTTACGAGTGGAGAGAAATGGTTGAGGGTCACTGCTGTTGCGAGACAGATGTGTACACCGATATAACAAACCACAAGCCAATCAGATTCACTCAACCAATGGTCAGTATTGCCCCCTTGCTCTGTCTTGTACACAGTGTATGCCAACCATTTTATACAATAACTGGTAAACTGACTAAAATAGAAAAAACGAAAACAGTAGTCGTATTCGCATTTCGTCCGGTAGGATATTTCCGGGAAATTTCCAGTTTACTATTACTCGTAGTGTGGTCAGGTTTGGGGTTAGGGTTATAGGGGGTCTACGCCCGTACCTTGATCCAGCATGTTGCCAGATGATCTGTTAATAGTCCTCAACGGAAACCGGCTATTGTATGCCTGGTACCAGATACCAGGTATATGTATGCCTGGTACCAGATACCAAGTATATTGTTACGATGTAATTGGTTAACGCTCGCCCTTGTAGCCTGTCGCAAAAACAAGAAGCTATGAATACGTCGGACGGTATCGCGGAAACTTATTTCGGCTCGAACGAAAGCAACAACCTTCAATATTTTCCTGCAGTTGTTGTGGCGGCGGCGGTGGCGGCGGCTGCTGCGGCTGCTGCTACAGCTCCGGCTGCGGCTGCTGCTGCTACTGCTGCTGCCGCGACTGCTGCTGCTGCCCCGACTGCTGCTTCTGCTGCTGCTGCTTCTGCTGCTGCTGTGAAGTTTGTTGGTGTTTCTGTACGGATAAATGAGACTATATGGGCCATGACCCTCCAAAACATAGGCATGAGAAGCACCACAAGGGCATGTGGACGGAGGGATTTGGTAACATGAAATATTGCTTCGTACGAGTGCGTCCTGCCCTCCGGCCGGCTCCACACGCGCGGTCACGTTTTTTTTGTCAAAATAACAAAGCGACGAACGAATAAAAATGACAAGTAATACCAGGTACTGGTATATCATAACAATATGTACCATACATATTATACAGCAGTATTCATAGCGGCCGATCCAGCTAAATTTCGCTTCTTCTTTTATTTTCTTTTTTCGATTGTTTCTATATTTTACGCATTTGGATTGCTAGCAGGGTAGGTCGTGTCTGTCGTATATGGCATTGCATTGTCTGCTCTGCTTAGTGCATTGCAGTGTAGTATCTCTGTGTCGTGGTTTTGTGACCACAGACGAACTGGCATCTCTCTAGGACGAAAAATCGGCACGGACACTGCTGCGGTGTGCTGGATGTCGACGGGTAGGAAGAACGGTTTAATGTCAAGAACTCACACACATCCGGCCATATACATTAGTTTCAGCATGCCAGACACTAAAAACTAGACATCACCTCGTACGTGGTATATACCACTACTGCTTTTCATATTATAAGGACTTCTTGTATATTCATGTTCAATTGAATTGGTGCTTATGTTATGGGACAAAGTGATATACAGCAACGTATCATTCATGAGTGAGTGTGTGTGTTGTTGACATTAAACCGGCCTTCATACATATCCGTGAGAACAGCAACAACCCGGTGACGGATTCATCGTTTTCCGTTTTCGCCCGTTTTAGACTTCACCCCATTCAGAACTGAAAAAAATGTCCCACACTAATTCCAAGTAGTTTGTCCCCAAATTCGTGGGACCAGTTCTTAAGGGGTTACTGCTTAACCCATTCCGAACTGAAACAAAATATCCCACACTAATCCAAGTGTTTTGTCCCCAAATATGTGGGACCAGTTCTTAAGGGGCTAAGGGCTGCACTCCCGTTTTGGGGGGAAATTTCTCGGAAATTTTTAAGTCACCAACAGATTGTTACGGGGGGCCAAAGTAAATAGGACCAAATATTGTTGGTAAAAGAGGGTATTATGTGTGTACCGTAGGCCCTATTTACTAGTATTTACTATGCCCCCCCCGTAGTAGTGCTCTATACTACAGACAGTATTTAATACCAGTACCAGGTATTAATAAAAGAGTGAACGATACTATATGCCAGCAGTACGTATCATATGCTATCACATACATCCAACCCCCAAGTAGTAACTGCCGCCCCCCTCACAATCAATTTAATCAATTTGGTTTGACGTATTTGTTGTTTAAAAATCACTTTAATACCAGGTACAGTATGCAAACGATTAACCGTTTAGACTATTAATACTATTAATAGTGTAATACTCCTGTGTACCATTTGAGCTATTGAAGATAGTTTTAGTAAAATTTTCATTTAAAATTCTCTTGGCTTCGGCCTCTCTCTCCCTATTTTGTCTTATCTTGTGTCTTGACACACACCCCCCCCCCCCCCCCACCCCCTCTCTCCCGTGTCTCGCTGGTGCTATGTTCATGGTTATGGCATCGATATCGGCTGTTGTTATACCTACCGGGGCTCGCTCGGTGCACGACGCATGCGTTTTTTTCGTTTTTTTCGTTTTTTTATCGCGGGAGTCCAGGCACGACCATCACCGGAGAGGAGTTTGACAGCTCGTACAAGCGAGGCAAGCCCTCCGCTTTCGCCCCTAACCAGGTGTGTTTGTCTCTTCACACTAAACCTGTTATTTCTGCCCAACTACATCCGTACACCAAGTATCTGTCCTGATTCCTAATCCTAGAGATACAATTTTTGTGGTCACAGACTGTGAGACCGAGAAAAATTGCGACTTGAAAAAATTACTTTACATATCTATCTACTCAAGTATGTATGCACGTGCGAAACTCTCCATTTTTGTTATTCTCCACCGTCTTGGGTACAGAGTACGTGCAAAATGTGGTCCCCCAGGGTGATTTTTCATTTTTTGGCGTTTTGCTTTTTTTTTTCATCCGGTGTGATGGTGGTTTCTGAAGAGCGGGCCCGCCGCCTGCGCCAGCTACCTCGGTCGGTCGTTTGGTTGATCGTGTTTGTGGTTGTGGCAGATGGGAACAAATCGGCAAGAAGGCTTTGAACGGCCTCTTTTGAAGAGTAGGTATACATGTATACATACGTAGCCCCTTGTAAGGGACCTCTTTTGCCAGAAAACGGAATGTAAGGGACCTCAGATCCATGTACACCGCCGTTTTTGCCCACACTGCCTGTTGACTATCATATACGGGGCCGACAGCAACTCTGATGAGGGTCGTCGGTATATAAGGTACCTCCAATCCCATAAACACTTTTGTATTGACAGGGTCCCTTTACAAGAGCTACCCCTACTGCATGTAACTGCAGGTACCCAGCGACGGGCCTCGCCCATGCCCCCCCCCAAATACACCAGGAACAACAACGGTAACCATGAACGACAACAGTAATCTCACGCGCCATGACACGAACCGCAACAACTACAAGAGCGACGGCAATGCTCCTTACGTGCCATAAAATCGGCAACATTAACTTCGTGCGACCATACAACGGACGACGATGCAAATGAAACCCCACGTTATATTTTACCTGGTACATATTAACACCGATCACGGGCGTAACAACAATACCCTCCTGCACCCCGACGGTGTTTGGAGACTGTTAAGGTCAGTCAAGGGAAACATGTGCACGGGTCAAGCGTGTATGTTGGGCCGAGTGTTAGACACTAAACCCGAGTAGTTTGGCGTCCGCCTAGGTAAATCAGTTGAAATTTGCCGTCCGTCAAGGGGTAGACGTGAGAACGTGCCGCCTCCTGAGATGTTTGCGTGTACCTAAGCGACAACAACGATAGCAGCAGCAACGTTGACGACGCTAAGAGCGGCAATAGCAGCAGCAATAACAACGGAAGCATCAACAGCAGCAACGACAATGACAGCAACTACGAGTATTGATTGATTCTGTTGATGTATACTGCAACAGGTGATCAAGGGGTGGACGGAGGCGATGCAGATGATGAAGGAGGGCGACCACTGGGAACTCTCCATCCCCTCCGGTGAGCCTGCTGTAAACACCGCAGCAGTGTCAGTATTCTACATGCTTGTACATACACGTATGATATACGTGTGCGATTGATGACATACTCGCAATACTGCCGCCGCTGCTGTGTACTGGTGATAGGTGGTATATAGAACCAAGTGTTAGACAACACTATGTGTGTGTTCTCCGCTGTTGTTTCTGCCCATAGACACCCCAGCTCACCCGTGCCGATTTTTCTCCTAGAGAGATAAAAGCACTGTGGTCACAAAACCTTCGGGTCACTATACCTGGTACCAGGTAGTCGGCGTGTACCAGTAGGCATTTACCTGTTGACCCTTTTGAGTGTCAGGACCCAGCTATCGCGAACACAAAAGAGTAGAAGACCAGTATATACTTCGAAGTAGGTGTTAGTATGAACCCCTTCGAGAGCCCAGCTGTTGCGACCACAAGCTGTTGCGACCAGAAACCTTAAAAGAGCGGTCCTGTTAGCTAATTGTGTGGACTGGGCGCACACCAGCTCGAGTAGTTTCATGTTGTGTGGTGTCGTGTGTGTGTGTGTTCTTCACATTAAACCTTCCTTTCTACCCGTCGACATCCAGCACACCCAGTGTCCGTGCCGATTCTTCATCCTAGAGAGATCGTACCAGTTCTGTGGTCACAAAACTACGACACAGAGATACTACGCTCAGTGCAGTAAGCGTACACATAACTAAGTGTCGTTACTCATCTCGCGTAGGTCTATCTGCCCGCGTACGTAGCGAAGTTCCCTAGATATGGCCGCACAGCACCTATAATCTATTGCCGGGGACCATAGTAAATATAGGACCTACGGTCCACACAGAAACCAATATATATTTCTATTTTTACAAACAATATTTGGTCCTGTTTACTGGTGTTTACTATGGCCCCCCGTAATCGAGTAATTCCAAGTACAACGGCCAGACGGCACACCAACCAAGCAGACCTCTGATTAGGGTGAGTTAGTGTTCCGGGTCAGCGTGGCGGCCGCCGTTATTAGCCGAAACGGAAACAAAGCTCACCATCGGGAAGGCAAAAAAAAAACGCAACAGTCTCTTGACAAAACCCTACTACCTCGCATTTGAAAAATACTATTTTCATGCGGGCACATCTGGGGAAGTTCGCCTGCACGGACAGATCTACAGCGGCTCGTACTCGTTTCTTGTTGATACACCCAATCCTCCAGCCAGCGCGTATGATATGTATGTATGAGTACCCGGAAGCCATGACTCCAGCCCTGCTCGTGGATTCGCCGAACGATGGGGGTTGGTTGCCTGATTGGGTCAACAGCTGTGGGTTATATGGATAGATACGCGCTGTTCGTGCTTTCTCGCAAAACGGTTGGGCGCAACCGCAACAACATGCTGTCTGGTGGACCCAGGCCGTACGGTCTGGTCGTCTGTCTCAGTGCCTTCTCCGTGTCGTAAGATTTTTCCTCTCCCTTTCGTAGCCGTTTTTTCTTAGTTCCCGCTCATGCTCTCGCCCGAATCCAAAAATATATTGTTCTGTCCGGGATTTTTATGCTAAGTTTTGATGCTCATATCAAGATTCCAAGCCGGGAATATAATCGCCGTTCGGCCGCTGATTTCACCATGAAACGTGGCTTATATTTCCGGACAGATTGGTACTGGGAGGCCGGTCTTTTTTCGGGCTCGTCGAGGCCTCGTGTGGCCTTAATGTACTAGTTTTTGTGTAGGGGGCGGTTATTCAAGGGATCAGACCTCGGTCTGGCGTTGTAACGTAGCACCTTGGCTTGAATCCGCCGGTCCATCCGCCTGTTCTTTGTGGTCTGGTACAGCTGTAGTCTCTACTGATGTTGTGCGACCTGAAAAGTTAGAAGGTGTATGATATAATCGCATGAATTGTACTTTAGTCTGCGAAAGTTCATTTCGTCATCCATATTATAGCAGGCACAGCAGTACCTGCTGGTGTATGCTTCGGAGTATACATGCACGTATATATACATGGGGTGAAATATATTATATGTCAATTAATACTTCGCTCCGGTGAGTACCTGGTACCTGGTAACAGCAGCGTGACATTTACTGCTACTTCGTATTATATATATTATACCAGGTATAATATATACCAGATATCAGGGTATTGTATGTACGAGTGAAGCAAAGCTGCCTAGCATAATCAAAAACATCTGACCACCTCCCCACCCCCCCCATCCAACCTTTTGCCCCTTGCCCTCGCCTGCCGCGCGCAGAGCTTGCCTACGGCGACGGGGGGCGCTCAGCTTTGATCACGCCCGGCGCCGTGCTGGTGTTCGAGCTAGAGCTCATCGAGGTGCAGGGGCCTGCGGCCCCAGTAACCGCGGAATTGTAAAAACGCGCTCGGCTCGCGCCTTTTTTCGGGCGGCAAAGCTATATGTAGCTAGTGGAGTGCAGTTCGTCTATCGTTCGGTCCTTCGTCCTTTCCGAATTGCATGCGCCCACGGTTTGGGAATAAACATGTTTTTTCGTTTCGGGTTGGGTCAGTAAAACCCCTTTTCGAACTGCACCTGGGTTTTGGGAAAACCAACTTAAAAAAACAAAAGGTTGGGTTTTGACCCTCCTGTAGGCGTTTTGGAGAGACATTGAGTTTGCCATTAACCTCTTTTTGAACTGCACCAGCGTTTCGGGGGACAATCGACTTGAAATTAGAGTTGGTTATTGACCCTCCTCGGAGGCGTTTTTAGAGAGAATCTATACACCTAATAAAAAGTTGGACTCGGATCGTTTCTTGCAGTAGTTTTTAAGAGTTAACTAGAAATAATGCACTCACGTGGTTTGAGGACAGGGTGCTTGGGTTTTTGCGTGGGGAATCAGTTCAAGGGTATATGGAATCCCGTTAGTCGTTCGAAAGTTCAACTATATATTGTTCATAACAGCAGTGTGGCAGCGTGTGCCCTCAGTAAAAAAACAGGCCCCTTGGATGATTCTGGCTTATAGGGTTTTTCTCCGCTTTTTTTGTTGCGGTCCCCGCAGGCGACTATTAATAGTGTACTCACATCTCAGAACATTTGTCAGAATGAGTGGGGAGTGGGGAGATGGCCGGCGGGCCAATTGCAGCAGGGGGGGGGGGGTCATGTCATGCATGGCCGTAGTCATATGCATGACCATATAGACCCTCGCAACCCGGGGAGGGGGTTACTTGCGTATCCGCCACCGGCTCGATAAAAGTCAGCACCCCAGCCTGACATTAACAAAAACTAAACACCGCCGTGGTTCGTCGCCAAACATGCCTCATAGAGCCCTGCGGTGATCTCAACTTGCAATTAGGTCCTGGCGGACACATAGCATCAAGAGGTGGCAACCGTCCCCGGTGTCATCCAGAAGCTTTCTCAAGTGTCTCTTTTTTCGATGCCGGCATAAATTGGTTTCGTGAGATACGCCGCTTTCTATTATAGCCACATTTTCGCCACCGCCCGTTAAAAGACAAAACATCCAACACCTCGGTCAAGGGTATCGAGCGAAGAGCGAAGGCGCTTTGATAGCGTACATCGGTAGTGGTCCCTCTATAGTGCCGACTGCTCGCTTTAGTGCCAGTGGAATCGCTTGGCACATAAGGGATTCAAGCAATGTGACAGCGTGCGTAGTGTCGGTTGCCGCTATAGCGCCGGTATTGCTGGCTGGCGCATACAGTAGATACCGGCACTACAAAGGGGAAATCACTTGTACTGACAAGATAGAACAGAAGCCCAAAGCAACCCATCCTTACCCTTTCCTCTTGAAGACCAGTTTAGTAATTGTCTATTATAGCCAGTCGCCCCGGTGGGCTAGCAGGTAACCACGAAACTTGTTAGCGTCAAGGTCACGAGTTCGAGCCCCCCCGTGTGCATGCCCGTAGGGACTTTTTCTCGCAAAAAATCTTGACTAGCTGAAAGCGCGAGAGCGTGAGTTAGCAAAATTCGATGAAAATCGACGAGCGTTGGGAAAGCTGAACCCTCTGCGCGATAAAAAATCAAGGCAAGAACCGTAGTGGGGAAGGAGGGAGAGGAGCCTACTTTGTGACCCCGGATCTGAGTTACGACTAGGGAGGGAGAAAGACGGAAGTGCGAAGATAATGAATGGGATGGAAAAAAAAAGAAAAAAAAAAAAAAAAGTAATAGTAACCGCTTTGGGGCCCCTTTTAAGGAATTTGGGGCTCCTTTTAAGGGCTAACGACCAAAACTAGCACCAGGGATATATTTGCTGCCATCAAGAGTCTACAAGCACCGTGAGCGCCCAGCAACACGAGTAATGTTGCACAGCTGCTCCTAATTAATATACTTCACACTCCGAGCATACTCGGAATATCGAGTATTTTCCATACTCAAAGTACTGAGAGTATTAGAGTACTGGTGGCCTAAATACTCGGAGTACTTGGAGTATGAGCAGTACTGAAGGCCCACATACTCCGAGTACTGGGAGTATGAGCAGTACTTATCCTCGACTACAAGCTGTACCCGGAGTACAAATATCTAAGTTACTCGGGAGTACTTCGATACTCGGAGTATCGAGAGTATTGAACACCGAAATACTGCGAGTACCTGAAGTATTTTTTCTCGATTATACTCAAGTAATATTACCAGAAAATGGGAGCATCTGTGAATTTTGAAATGCTATGAACGCCTGTCACATGCTCCCAGAATCTGGGAGTAATGACGGCCGAGTCTTTAAAATGATGCAAATATGCTCCTAATAAACTTCACACTCCGAGTATCGAGTACATTTCGTACTCCGAGTACTGATTAAATTTAATAGAGTACTGGCGACCTGAATACTCGGAGTGCTTGGCGTATGAGCAGTACTGAAGCCCCAAATACTGCGAGTACAAGGAGTACCCGCAGTATCGGACCCCGAAATACTCCGAGTACGAGCAGTATTCCGAAGTATAAAGAGCCCAAATATTGCGAGTACACAGAGTACCTGGAAGGATTATATCTCCAATACTCCTTACTTTACTCCAAAGTACTCGGAGCATCTGTGTAATGGACGCATGCTACGATAGAGGTGCACCATGTTTTTTCTGGGCTTCTCGCTTAAGGAGCGTCATATCATACCTCACAGAAAAACTATTTTTGGAGGAAAATAAAAGTGCTGCCGGATGATAAATATCCTGACCGAAGTATACTCTGAAACATTATTCGTCACAAAAATGAAAAAAGTCCGACGAATTTGGGTTAAGGAGCCCGATCGTTCAGAAAACGATTCAGCCAAAAACTGCTACGTGCCTCTACCGTAGCACGCGTCAATGTTGTATTATCCCCCTTCCACTAACTGTAACTTGGACATGAATGTTGTATTATCCCCCAATGACACAGTGACCGTATGTATATATAGCTGTAATCGTCTTTATTTATCGGCAATTTTCCCGTCCCAAAGAGGGCCCATAAAGTACTCACAAGAGTATTACAGAAACCCCAAGCAACCCTCTCCTTACTCTTGGAAACCAATTCACCAAACGAGACTGCGCTGAGCCGAAGCGGCAGCACTGACTGTCTTCAGGCGCATTACGTTGCAGTAGCACAGCGGTTGACTGCGCTGAGCCGAAGCGGCCACACTGACTATTTCAAGGCGCATTATGTTGCAGTAGCACAGCAGCGCTGCATTACGAGTGTACTGCTGCATTGACAGCGGCTCCATCATCTCGATTGCTTCGTCAGGCACACGCTCTCCATCCCACGCCGTGACGCTAAAGAGCAAAGACCCAGCAGCCCCCCCGCGCCTTGCCCCCTGGACGAGCCGTGTTTGCCGATGACCTCGCCGAACCACCACGCCCATTTTAGAGTCGTCCAATCACGGTACAGCTATTAGTAGGGCCGCCCAATCGCGCTAGAGCTAGAAGAGTAGGGGCGCCCAATCATGCTACGTACAGCTAAGAGTATGCCCGCCCAATCGTGTTCCAGCTACAAGTAGGGCCGCTCACTCGTGCTATCGCTAACAGTCAGTAGTAGCGCCGCTCAATCGCGCTATACCCAAGAATAAGGCCGCCCAATTGCGCTGAACGCAGAGGAATAGAGCTGTATGATCAAAGGTGTGTCGCAGCTCTACAAAGAAAAATCCGTGCGGGAGACCCTCCGCACGCCCCCCGCCCCTCCCCTCTCCTCTCCTCCTGTCATCTCATCAGAATCTGCACCGTAGGCGAAAAAGAGACATGCCACATCATCAGAATCTGCATCGCACATTTTATAACCCGCATCGTTTCCCGCTTTCTGCGCCTGTGGGTCGCCTAATCAAAGGTCTCTCACAACTCTACAAATAAATATCCGTGCGGTAGACCCTTCGTACCCCCTCCCCCCCGCCCCTGCCATCCACGACATAATCTGCATCGCTTCCCGTTTCCTCCGCCTCCGCCTGCTGGTCTTGTTCGCGTGTTGCCGAAGCGAAATATCATTGCTGCGCCGAGAAAAAACCAGAGAGAGGTGAAAAAAACAGGCCAGGACGGAGGGCAAAATACGAGAGAGGTGGAAAAAAATAAGAGTACGGAGGGCGCGGATGTCGGGGGATAATTTACAAGATTTATCTGTAGTGTTTCTGGGGCAAGTTATGATTCCACTATTGATAAAGGAAGTGATCATGATCGCACTGAAGCAAAATGGCTTTGCCTCCGGAACATGAGAAGTACCCCCTCGCACTATACGTGGTGACATGGTTCCACAATATCGGACAGATCATCCATTCCCACTTGATGGTCTATAAGCAGTGGACCTTTCAAGGCAGATATATTCCCGATCTTGTGCAATCCACTTCATGATCTATAAGCAGTAGACCTTTCAAGGCAGATATTCCTGATCTTGTGCAATCTAGCTCGTGTTCCCGGGTGGGACCCCTATGATCTGCATGACCTATTGCATGCTTCCTGGATTGGACCTGTACTATGCAGATCCTGCACACCCTCTCACACCGACATATTATGAGGAACTAGATGATCTACTGTAGATAGATAGATCATGATCTGTGCGCAGTGTGCATGGTTCGGTAAGTATAGAGCGCGACAGAGCCGAGGCAGCCGAATGAGAACTCCACGTATAATATCGCCACCATCTGCACAGCGACGAGGCATCGCAAGCCGTCGAAACAACTTCACAAAACCAAGCATCGCACAATCAATCTCAAGGCGCTCTCGCGCAATTTGCAATTTTTGACGAGCCGCCGCAATACCCATCGACACGACTTCAAAACGAGGCATAACAAGAGAAAACCCCCCATCAAAATGGACTCACGTCCGCAACAATACACCGCGGCGTCGAAAGTTCCGTCGAAGCGCCTTCAAACCAAAACCGGCTCTCGCGCCAATCCGCAATACACAACGGGGCGTCACAGCATCCGTCAAAAACGCCCTCAGCTCGAGGCATCGCAAAAGCCACCAACAAGCGTCACCCGCAACACATCGAGGCGTCGAACTGTCCGTCAAAATATTTTCCCGAGACGAGAGACACCGATGGCAACAAACAATCGCATTCCAGCTCTCGCGCGCGAGTCCGCAATCCAACGGGGTGTCACATCTGACGACACAAACCATTAAAAACAACTTCCAAGCCGAGGCACGGAAAACGCGATCGAAAAAAAATAGCTCTTGCGCTATATACCATCTGCCAGACCACGAGGCGTCCCCCAAACATCCGTCGAAAAGCCTTCCAAGACGAGACATCCATCGTGAAAAAAAAAACGCCGAAATTTTCTGGCGCCATCCGCAATACAACGGGGCGGCACACATCTCTCAAGCAAACCATCAAAACGCCTGGAAGGCTGGCATCGGAAAAAAGCAATCGAAAAAAAAATGTGTATGTATGTATGTACGTATCTGAAAATTTTCGGACTTGACCCCTTCAGAACGGCATCCACGTGTTTCGGTGCAAACTACTTGAAAGTAGTGTAGGATCATGTTTCCAATGGTGAGAGAAGCGACCAAAAAAAGTATACATAATACTTGAAAACCAAAAACAGGTATATTTTGGATATACAATAGGAAGGATTGAAAATATGCTTCGTGTATATATGATACACCTCGTACAATTTCAAGATAGCGTAGTTTACGCTATGAACTCGCACTGGTGTGTCTGTGTGTTTTTGTAACTGTCAATTGTGTGCGCTGGAAGAGGGCATAAACATACAATGAACAAGCCAAAACTTGTTTTCTTGTTTTTCGGACATGTTCGGTCAGATTCACCAGTCAGACTTTCGACAGGACCTCCCCCCCTGCTTCACCAAGCTGAAAAGCAAGGCATGCCCTATTGTTACAGTCGTATTAAATATGGACTATCGGTACGGCCACGGCTCCGCCCGTGGCGCTAGCATTAGATACGGATACGCAAACGGTTATTATTAAATTTCGGGTCAGAGTAGTGGCAGGTATACTGCAGGCGGCCGTGTACGTTAGCAGCTCACGTTGGTGGTATTGTCGTCACAAGACGTGATGCCGTCATAAAAAAACAATCCACAATGCTCTCTGCAGCGCCACCTGACCAGCCAAAGGAGGAGGTACGGTGCATACCTTGCTCGCGGCGGTCGCCATACCCCCCCCCCCCCGATTTTGATATTTTCTGCGATATTTTTCGAGAAAAAAAAAATAATTTTCGTCAAAAAAGGCCCGGAGCGGATTCGCCTCAAAGTCGCGCAGGTACTCTAAAACACCTACGTACGAGATGGTAACGCATACTGGTATATACCGTGTTCGTAGAAGGCGGAACATAACGAATGTCTTGAATTACAGTAGATCAGTTAATGTACTGTAGTATAAATTAATTAAATTAAAATATTATAAAAACGTCAGCTGTGAGTTCAACCGATTGAATAGTTGATACTCAACTTTGCTAGCTGCGTAGAATGTTAAAAAAAATGGAGTTGGATCGTAGGCTTTTGGTGGATGTACCAAACGGGGGCAAGAAACACACGAAAGGAGCAAAACAAATGTATTTTGGGGTCATAAACCATACCTTGCTCGCGGCGGCCGCCATGTCTGCCTTCGCCCGCTCCAAAGCGGACCGCGTCACAGGGCTCGCCAGCATCCTGTCAATGGTCGCCTTCGGAGGGTTCCGGATGCGAATGTCGCGGTTCAACATCCTGTCAAACAACGATAAAAAAGTAGAACGGCGCACGACAACAAAAGCGCAAAACGACACAACAGAGAGCGGCGGTACCACAGCAGCGGTCGGGAAAAAAAAACGCAAGGCGATCAAGCAGCGGTTGTTCAGAGCACGGCGGATGAGTGAGGGACGGGGGGGGGGTGGGCACTCGTGTCAAAAATGGCCGTAGTCGTATGACCATAGACCCTCGCATCCCTACAATGCCGGGACGGAGCACGTCGGGTTTTCACCGACCACGCAGACATTGCTTGCACCAAGCGCGGGGAGGGGAGAAAGGGAAAGCGCCGAGACTGCGCGGCTTGGCGAGGCCCGAATACTTTGAAGGCTGGCCGAGAGGGCAAACAGCGCTATCCAATAAATGGAACTCGAAAACGAACCCGACCTCAGATTATATAAGAGAGAGAGGGGGCGAGGAAGGGACGGGACTCGCGGCTTGGTGAGGTCCGATTACATTTTCACACTTCCTTTCAAGGGTGGGCGAAAGGGGTGGGGTATACGTCATTTTTATGCATGGCCGTAGTCGTATGACCATAGACCCCTCGCATCCCTACAATGCCGGGACGGAGCATGTCGGGTTTTCACCGACCAGGCAGGCATTGCTAGCACCAAGCGCGAAGCGCCGTGAGGTGTTGGGCGAGTCGCATAAAGACCGAAAGGGGGGGAGGGGATGCCTTCGAAAAAGGGCTCCCGAAAACGAACCCGCTGTCGTGCTCTCGGGCGCTCTCGGGCGGGAAGGTGGGATCGGAGTTCTCACCTGTAAGTAGGCGAGAGTCGTCACAAGCGTTGCTGGGAAAAGGGGATGGAAGTGTGCCTCACTCGTGCCACGATAGAGCTACTCGTAGCTTTTTTTGGCCAAAATTTCACTCGCTATTACTACGGGGGACCATAGTAAATGAGGCCAAATATGGTTAGTAAAAATTGGTGAATATATAGGTTTTTGTGTGTACCTTATGACCCTACGTATTCACTACGAGTATGGTCTCCCGTAATATTACGGAGGACCACAGTAGTAAATAGAACCAAAATGTTGTCAGTAAAAATAGGGAAATATATACTACCGGTAGGTTTTTGTTTGTACCGTACAGTAGTGCCGGTCGCCCCCGTGGTCTAACTGGTAGCCACGAAGCCTGTAGGGCCGGATGTCGAGGGTTCGATTCTCCCCATGGAGGTTTTTATTCTCAAATGACACCCACTGTCGAGAGCGCATATTATAAGCGTGGGGAAGCAAAATTCGACGAGAGTTGACGAGGGAAGAAAGTGCTGAAAACTTCTCGCGATAAAAATGCAAGGCAAGAACCGTAGTGGGAGAGGAGGGAGAGGAGCCTACTTTGTGACCCCGGATCTGAGTTACGACTAGGGAGGGAGAAAGACGGAAGTGCGAAGATAATGAATGGGATGGAAAAAAAAAAAAAAAAAAAAAGTAGTAGGTCCTATTTGCTATGGTCTCCCGTAGTATTAATAGTATACTCCTCAACATAAATATTGGCATAGAAATTCTGTTTTACAGCTTTACAACTGTATTTTCCTAAACTAATTTCAACTATATAGTCTATAATACGAGTACAGCAAGTAGGCCGTGGCGTTGTTCACTGGGTTTCACCGTACATTTTTTCTCGAAATTGATTTGTTTTTGGGGTGATACATAATATAGAGCTAAGGACCTATATACCTATTAATAGTGATGTTTCATAAATGTATTCCAAAACTAATTTGAATGTTTTATAAATGTATTCCAAAACTACAGTAATTTTAAAACTATGATACCTATTATATGTACTAGAACAGCAAGTAGACCACGGCGTTGTTCGCTGGGTTAACCGTACATTCTTTGAATATAAACCGTTTTTTTTTTGTTGAGACAAAGCTCCTATACTACAAGCAAGCGAGGAACCTCAGAAACAATAGCTGCTATATATCATACGAGTACAGACACTAAACCTCTACCGTACCAGTAGCCAATGGGCTCCACTGCAGCACCAGGTATGACTGAATCGAAGGGAACTGCTTCAGTTCGTAATATACTTCTACTTCGTATATGTTTAATAATAGTATATACTGTAGGTTGCGACGTTCCCCGCCTCAAACTGGCGGTCGGTTCAAACTGAGAGGCAGTGCGGTGCACGCAGCAGCTGCTGTGGCATGCGGCACACACAACACAACCAGAATGTCGCGAAACACAACACGCTCACAAAAATTAGACACAAATACACAGTGACACACATCTAGGCACGTGCGTACTACTACTGTATTGCACTATCAAATCTATTAATAATAGACAAATATAATACGTACAACCTACACGCAAGAACGCACACAAACACACATACCACGTATATCAACGCGGACACAAAATACATACTAGGCAAAGCACACACGTCGCACACAAATATGTACATACGCGTACCAAGTATATCAACACGGACACAAACACATGAGCACACACGTAGGCACTGAACAATACGCACGTGCACACACGTGCACACACGTGTACTTACGATTAAAGACGCCTACACACGCCTTTAAGGGCGAGTCAAGGCCCGTTTTCGCCTTAATATACCAGTTTTAGTGTGGGGGTCAGTTAGTCAAGGGGTCAACCACCATTACGGGGGGCATAGTAAACACTAGTAATACTAGTAATACTAGTAAATAGGACCTACGGCACACACACACAAAAACCTCTATGTTTCCGTTTTTTCATTAATATTTGGTCCTATTTTTATATGATATTTACTATGGTCCCCCGTGATAGTTGTGCTGCTCTATACGGTGGCCGGTCGCCCCGGTGGGCTACGAGCAGGTAACCACGAAGCCTGTAAGCGTCAAGAAAGCGAGTTCGAGCCCCGCCGAGTGCATGCTCTTAGGCACTTTTTCTCGCAAAAAATATCTTGACTAGCAGAAAGCGCGAGAGCGTGAGTTAGCAAAATTCGATGAAAGTCGACGAGCGTTGGGAAGGCTGAACCCTCTGCGCGATAAAAATGAAGGCAAGAACCGTAGTGGGGGAGGAGGGAGAGGAGCCTACTTTGTGACCCCGGATCTGAGTTACGAGACTAGGGAGGGAGAGACGGAAGTGCGAAGATAATAAATGGGATGGGAAAAAAAAAAAAAAAAAAAAAAAAACCCGGTACACACCAAGGCACACAAAAGATACACCGCAGTCAACGCGTGCGACAAGCAAGCTGCCCATGGTACAGGTGGCGGGCCTCTCATCGCTGGTCGCTCACATGCAACATGCAACCCAAGTCACACACCAAGACACACAAAAGATGCACCGCAGTCATCACGTGAAGCAATAATGATGGTGATGATGGTGATGATGATGATGATGATGATGTTCTGACCGTATTAATAGCTTATTCTGCTTATTCCCCTCAAGCAAGCGGCCTACCGGTACGGAATTATATTAACATACGAACTTGTATATACCGTGCCTCTCATCGCCGATCGCTCACACGCAATCCCAGTCACACACACGAAAGACACACAAAAAGCCACACCGCAGTCACCGCGTGCAGCAAGCGGCCTACTGGTATGGAATATATCGTATATACCGTGCCTCTCATCGTTGATTGCTCTCATGCAATCGAAGCCACACACGGAGACAAACAAAGACACGCCGGAGTCATCGCCTGCAGCAAGCAGCAAGCGGACCATGGTATACAATGGTATATATACCCGCTCTAGGCAGAAACGTAAGGTCTGTTGGGGTACAAACATCAAGTACAAACGGTCGCCCCGATGGTCTATTAATAGTGGTACTACCCTCGAATGCTACTAAGAGTTGGTTTACGGGGTTCGAATCTCACGTGGGTCGGACTTTTGAGTTTTATATGCAAAAATAAATAAACGGAAGCAACTGCTGAGAGCGCCGATTAGTGTGGGTAGGCGCAACTCGATGCGAGTTGACGAGGGAAGAAAGGGCTCAAGTGTTCTCGCGATGAAAATGCAAAGCAAAAACCGGAGTGGGGGAGGAGGGAGAAGAGTCTACTTTGTGACCCCGGATCTGAGTTACGACTAGGAAGGAGAGAGAATAGAAGGGCCAAGACATTGAATGGCGCGGGGGAAAAAAAGAAGAAAAAAAAACGGTCCTACCACCCGGTAGTATATACGTACGCGTGATGGAAGTATTACACTCATCTAGCAAAGACGAGATTCGACGAAATCCTCGATCTCACAGCTATTTTTTTTTTTTTTTTTATATACCGTGGCACTCATCGCTTATGACTCACATGTAATCGAAGTCGTCCAGGCCGATAAGCCTGTCGGTACGGCCTACCGTGAGGTAGTTGGTCAAAGACATAAGTCCCGACACCCCGCCCATGGCCAGCGTGATGATCGCCAGCGGCGGCGCGGACTGCCACGGCATCTTGTCGCTTCCTGCTCGCCGCGACAACCCAAAATCCCAAGAGACAGGAGGGGGGAGGGCAGTCGGCAGTCGACGGTCCAATAAGCGGTGTGAAAACACGTTCAGGTATAAAACGACGACTTTTCTTTACTGAGAAAAACAAGAAGTCATTTTGTGCACGATTTTCATAGAGAATTCCAGCAATAACTATGAATACAGTACGTACAACCATGTTTCGGAGGGAAAACTCGTCACATGTACATGATAGAGGGTCGAGCAGTTTTCGCAGGCTGTAAGGGCCCGTTTTAACGAGTATGAAATAAATTCAATTTGGAAAAAAATAAAATTCAAATTCGTTTTTCATTGGTCAACACACGCACCAGCACCAAATATTATGCCCCAAGATCCTAATCTTTGGTGCTGGTGCGTGTGTTGACCAATGAAAAGCGGATTATTTTATTTTTTTCCAAATTGATTTTTTTTCTTCTTCGTTAAAACGGGCCCTAAATAGTCGACGCCGAAATACTAAATAACTAAATACCAGGTTCGTGGGTTCGTAAGCCTTAACTCCTTCAGAACTGGTCCCCCGTTTTGGGGGACAAACTACTTGGAATTGGTCTGGGTTAAGAAACGTCGATCCATTAACAATTGCTCCAAAAACGGACAAGACCGGCTGGTTTTCTCGGAAAAGCCTTCCCGTCTCGACTCCGCTACGCGAACATAAAACAAAAAGTCGGTGATATGCGATAACGCTTCCTGTGGCGAACCACCGACAAGGTCAGCATTACCGCATTATATGTGCCGACAATACCATCATCGCGAAGACTTGAAAAAACAAGTTGACATTATTCCCTGTTAATCCAGACATTTGTTTTCGCAGTTTGCGGAAAATTCTGTGTTCGCGGTTTTTTTCAGCTCGCTTTTCTGGGAAAAATCACTGCCTCGGCGAAATATATACCGAAAACAGTTTTTGTCGCAGATCGCGGAAAAACTTTGGATTTATCGTCGCAGAAGATCAGGCAGGGACGCCGATGTGAAAGCCGTATCGCCACTCAGCACTGCTGTACAGGAGAGACCAGGGTCACCCCCTGTCAGGATATTTGTAGCGCAAGAACAACCCAATAGGATATTTGATATTTGGGTTTTGTACGGTATTGTATGGCGGTTTACTGGGATACGAAACCGTCAGTACAGGCAGCTTCGACGCCTGTGACCACTGCATGCTCTACTGCTGCAGTGCTGTCACCCCCCCAGGGTCATTCCAAGGCCATGGCTGGTCGTAGAAAGGGTTGTGGGATACGATAGCCCTCTTCGTTCAGTCGACAGAGCCGACTCCCTGACGTGGCTGAGAACAGCATGAAATCGCTACAGCATGAAATCGCTACCAATGGTACGTATGGACAGCTATTTTCTATTTTCTTGGCATGAAGGGCGCCATCGAGCCAATTCGACGCAAGGTGACGCGGGAAGAAAGGGCCGAAGTCGTCTCGCGATTAAAAAAAAATGCAAGGCACGAACCGTACGTAATGGGGAGGGCGGAGGAGAGCCTGCTATGTGACCCAGGAGTCTGCGTTACGACAATGAATGGGAGGGAGAGAGAAAAGCAGGGCGAAGATAGAGAAATGGGATGGAGAGAAATCTGCGGTGACATCAAGCCATACGTTGTAACTAGTTACATCTCATTATGATAAGCGACATGAAGCCATACGTCGCCCATAGCCACACACTCGCGAGATATGGTCGCGCCTCTTCAGGAGCCGGGACACCCACCCCCAGCGGCACCATTCGATGACCCGGATTTGACCTCCGCGCGTGCGGCTGGTCTTGACGACTCCATCAGATGGATGAGGGTGTGGCACCCTCATGAAATATAGTACCATCACAGGGGGACATATGATACACAGTAATACATACCAGGTAGTAATCAATCAGAACCATCTATGATACGGTGTGTAGACATAACGGCGTACCAGGTACATGATTTTCGGGTTTCATGGTGGGTTTTGATAACTGTGTCTTACTACGATAGTTCCCGCCGAAATATTTTCACGTTTCTGGGAAAATTACGTACATACGCGCGCAATTTACTAAGACAATGAGAATGGGCACCTAGTTGATAGCACGTTGACGGTATATGGCCACGCTGACGCTCCGTTCCGCCCCTCGCCGCCCCTATAACCGTACGATGGGCCCAATCCGCGAGGAGAATACTTGAAAAATTCCCCGTCGGTAGCCCAGACTACAGTATAGGCCCGCCAACAACAAACGCCTACGATAATATGAGCAAACCTTAGAACCTTACTGTGACACCATCCTTAAACAACCTTGGTTGGGCATAGGCTAATACATAAATACCAGTAGTGTTTAGTGGAGCGCTCGCCGGTGAGCATGTTTTCTTAATCCAGTTTTCTTAGCGTCCCCCCAAACGTGAGCCTTGGGTTTTTATTTGCCTTAGAAGGTTAGTTCTTATCCGTGGGCCTAATTACGTTGTTTTTTATTCCATTTAATTTAATTTCGTTTCATTTCATTTGATTTTTATTATCTGCCGCATCTCCTCTGGGAGAAGCACGACACTTTCTTTTTATTTTGTCATGTTTTGTTTGGTTGTTCGATTGTTTGTTGATTTGCTTTATTATATGTTTATTTTTTATTCTTTATGTTTTCCTTTTAGCTTTTTCTCTTTTTTTTTCTCTTCCATGCACCTGGATTGCTAGCTGGGTAGGTCTTGCCTGTCGTACATGGCATTGCATTGTCTGCTCTGCTTACTGCATTGCAGCGTAGTATATCTGTGTCGTAGTTTTGTGAGCACATACTGATGTAACTGGTACCTCTCTAGGATGGAGAATCGGCACGGACACTGGGTGGGCTGGGTGTCGACGGGTAGAAAGGAAGGTTAGTTCTTATCCGTGGGCCTACACTGCTGTTGTAGGGGACCCGAGGTGGAAACTCCACGTTTTGTCTTCGCGGCTTTGGGCCCATCGTGCGGTTCGGGACGGGGAGAGGCGAACGGCGAACGTAGCTTCGCCGACAACGTGAACGCTGCTCTATCCTAATAACCCTCTCATAAGAAAGAGCCCCACAAAACACTCAGTATGTGTTAGACCACCGGGAAAACAAGAAATTCGGGAGCGGTTATACTGAAGTTAGTGTGCAACACCCCTATTGGTCAAATAGGAGATCTACGTAACGTACCCGGCATCATTATCTCGGTTTCCATTTTACAGTAGTAGCAGAGGTCTGCTATTAGACCGGAACTGAACCTAGGGAGACCGGTAATACGCCTATGATAGGGCGACCGACAGGACCTTTCGCTCTCCACGACTTGGGGTTAGTGTTAGTGTTGGCCATATAGCATAGTCCACTTGCCTAGTCACCCACGTGACTTGGGTAGGCCAGTGGGACTATGTTGACGTAACCATCGAAATACATGCTCATGGCTCGTCATGAAGGAGCTGTCACTCGGCAGCTCCCTTCGGGAATGATGCAAGAGAGGGTTTCTGTGTCACCGTTGTCTTCAGTCAAAACCGCGCGTTCCCGTGCCAGCCACGTATACACCCTGAGAGATCGATCAACACTCTGGTGAGCCGGTTGTCTTCTGTTGGTACGCGTAGCCAAGGCCAGCCTAGGGGAGTGGGAAACTTGCTTCCAGCCATGCCTGACACTGGTGGGCGAGGCGTGGACGCAAGGAGCAGAGGAGAAGATCAATGCGAAGAGAGAGGTGAGAGAGAGATCGAGGTCCTGCAAAGGACAGTGGAGGAGCAGAGGTTGCGCGCCCAGAGGGACACGCTGCTCGCTGAGGCGGGAAGAGGGGCCGGTGGGAGGAGGAGAAGAGAAGCAGCTGTGAGGGAGTCAACACCGACGACTTTGCCGACACCTGGGCAAGGAGCCCAATCAGGCACGTCGCAAATGTATCTGTCTCGCCAAAGCTTAACTCAGTCGAAACCCCCGAAATTGGATAACGTAGAAGCCAGCTTTGGAACGTGGCGCAGAAATTTGGCGCAGAAAGCGGGTTTTTTTACGTTATCGGGTTTCGGGGGTCTCGACTGGGTCAAACTAGGGCGAGGCAGATAAATTTGCGATGTGCCTGATTGGGCTCCTTGCCCAGCTGTCGGCACAGTCGACGATGCTGACTCCCTCGCAGCTGTTTCTCCTCTCCTCCCCGCACCGGCCCCCCTCGCCGTCTCAGCGAGCAGCGTGTCCCTCTGGGCGCGCGGTCTCTGCTCCCCTCTGTCCTTTGCAGGACCTCGATCTCCTCTCTCATCCCTCTCGTCGCATTGCCCTTCTCCTTTGCTCCGACGCTTGCGTCCAATGATTGCCCATCAGTACCAGGCATCGCTGGGAGCAGCCCCTCCCCTCTCTAGGCTGGCCTTGGCTACGCTTACCAATAGAAGATAACCGGCCCACTAGCGTTTTGACCGATCTCTAAAGGTGTGTCCGTACGTAGCTGGTACGGGAACGCGCGGTGTTGACTCAAGGCCACAGCAACACAAAACCTGTATCTTGCAATATTCCAGAAAGGAGCTGCCGAGTGACAGCTCCTTCATGGCGAATCATGAAAGGACATTCTCCAGCATACGTATATAGTCCCCAAGGGTGGGTCGGGAGTTTGAATCTCACCGATTTCATAATTGTTGTTTTCGAGCGTGCGCGCTGGAGACATTGTGAATGGTCATGATAGTGTGCCCCTATTATCGATACTAACCCGTGGCGAGGGAAGTGCCCCCGGGATCAGTACAGCAAAGTGGGATTCAACGAACACGAAAGTATATCCATATTGTTCATGTTACACGTGTAGAATAATCCACTCGCCCACACCCGGCTAAATACAGCACGCGACTTTGATAATTAAGAATTTGATACTGAGATTTTGGAGTAAGGACAGCAGTGGACTATGCTATATAACCCACAGTTAATCGTATACCAGGGTGTACGGTTCGGGGCGGAAAGGGGCGGAAAGGGGCGAAGCTCCGCCTCGTGGAAACCCTCGTGTGCGCGTGGAGAGAGTTATGATACTGATGTTAGCACGTTCGCACTGCTTGGCCTGTTGGCGTGCTCGACAAAATGAGCGCTTAAGGTTGGGTGCGCGTTTGTTTGGCATTTGTGGTACAACATATATACTGCGTATGATGTTATACTGCGCTCTGCGCTCATGCGGAGCGGGGCGTCTGCGCGGGCTAAACTCCCCTCTCCATCTCTCGTGAGAACGTGTTCGAGAGGAATCTGTCTTTGATTCTGCATGCACCGTGTACGTACCGCATCACACGGGTGATAAAATAACACACCCCATCCCAGGAATTTCCAAGCAGATTTGCTCGACAATGGGGAGAGTACAGCAGTACATGCGTAGTGCAAACGCCGACCGATGCGTCTATGGAAACCCCTCCATCTCGTCCAGCAGATCTCTCCAAAAGCCGCCATTTTGTGTGTGTGTTTGCCCCCCTTGCTTTGGAGAAACTACATCGTAGGCTCGGAAATTCGCCCCAGGGGGTGTGTTATCTTACTATATTGAATACAGTATACGGTATGTGCGAGTACAGCAGTATGTACCGGGCCCTCTGACAAGAAACCCGGGTACTGGCCCAGGCTAACTTTCATACCCTCGGGTACCTGGTTTTACGAGAAAGAGTGTGTTTCACACTTAACTCGTCTTGTAGAGCTAAAAGGATAACCTCTCGAGTTCTGATTTCCCTGAAAAACCTCAGGCTGGATTTCTTGTGGGGTTCTAACCTATGAGAGGGCCGGTTCGTGTGTACAGCAGTATCACTCGTAGTCGTGCAAGGTGCCTAGGTACTACAATAGGTGCCGCCATGGTGACGAGGACTGACAAAAGGAAACAAAGCTAGCGGTACAGCAGCAGTCGCAGTAGTTTTGAGATTTTGAGCGCGGGTGTCTGCGGATATCCACGCTCCACGCTTCGTTGCAGTGACTACGTGACTACAATAGTGAAACCGCTTCCCCGGCCCCTTCCTCCCGCTGCCAGCGGATACCAGAGGCAACTATTGCCTATTACCTCATTTTGCTGCGGTATACATTGCGTTCCCCACGGGCTTCCGATGGCGATGGTACTCTCGCCGTTTATGCGTTGCGGGCATGGCCCTATGTACGTACGAATCATGTCGAAACAGACAGAAGCGCCGGGCGTACGCGTAAACGCTACTTTACATACACGCGGTCTGACTGCGATGCCCGCTCAAGTATCAACCCAATCACTGCGAAGACGCCCTGTGTTTGTGCATGGTACGGCATGTGTACAGGCAGTGTACAGGAAGCCATGCAGAGCAGTTTCTATTTTGCGGAAAGTAGTACGTAGCCTACGGAAGCTCAACAAGCAGAAAAGCGTGGGCATAGAGGACCGCAGCAGTGTCTTCAGGCTTCAGGCCCCCTCTGAGAGGGAGAGAAAGGGCTGACCCACCACGAGGAGGGTCGATGTAGAGTGCGGATTTAGACTTTCAGAGCAGCCGCGAATGCGGTCATTCGTGACCAAGGCAGTGCCCTCTGCTAATCTCAGACCTCATGGCACTCACTTTATCGAGTATCCCTTGCTTGCTTCCTCCCTCCCGGCTCCCGTCGTATGTCTGTGTGAGATCAAAATCACTCTCACGCGGGGGTATCATAGGAGTTCATACACCTTGCAGTGGCTTTCTTATTTTGGGGGCATACATTCTACGTGATCTTCACTCCAAGTCCGGTCCAGCCTTCCCAGCCTCGGGTCCGACCAGCGGGTGGTCGATACAGCGGTAAAGAGGCAGCATGGCCTTACCTGAGAATCCAGCCCCACTCTTAGGGTGAGAACTGAGAGAGCCTGGGCTTACACTGCTGCTGCGAACCATGCTAAATACGGGTGCTGGTTGGTGGAAGTGTTAATTTTACGTACAGTGCTGAACCTGACTTGATTTGTTCTTTCCTGTTCAACAGCCCTTCCATTGGTTCAAATAGCAGCGCTCTTGGCATCGAGGGCCTGGTACATCACGGCACGATAAGGAAGGCATGCAGTACCATCAGCGATATCATACGCTTGCACTACAAGCTCATGAGCTCCGTGCCTGTCTCCCCGTGCTGTGTTGCAGAGCTGCCGCGGCGATCTGCGTGCCACTGTTGGCCTGGGCGTGGAACAGACGTCTCCGCTACTGGTACTACGAGTACTCTCCCATCGCCTACCCGGGGGACATCAAACCCAACCGTCTCCAGAGGAGGTATGATATCATGACATCACCTTGCTTGTGGGTACATACAAAACGGCTGCTATTGTTGTAGGCAAATCACGAATGCTTGGTACCAGTACGAGATTCGGAGTGCTCTGCAGTGGTTTTGTGGTGCTGCTTGTACGCGTGTACGTATGCGATACCTCGCTCGTCGAGTATTATTTGGTGCGGAACTACGAGCCCGCTTACATATCCGGCTCGTTTTGTTTGAAGTTTCACTTTGCGCCCTCCATCAGGCACGTGTCCACTGGCGTACCAACGACAATGCCGTGCTGCTGCTGCTGCTGCTGCTGCTGCTGCTGCTGCTGCTGTGTGTTCGGCTCGCTGTGCGTCTTCCCACCCATTTAAACAGCTTGGTCAGGAGCTTAAGCTTGCGTCGTGTCTTGTCTTTCATCGCACGCTCGAATCCACTACGTACCACCACATGCGTGCGGTATACCAGGTACATAAGAGTGCCTCGGCAGTGGATTCGATCGCCTCGGAGGCTATCGCACTCGTGCCCACCGCGGCTGCTGCAGCTGCTGCTGCTGCTGGAGATGCAGCCTCGTGTTGACAGAACGATCGAGGTGTACTCGTATACGCCAATACCCGTATGATCTGGTATCATATGTATGTACTTTCAGTGGAACATGGGGCAATGCCAAACCGTGCGTGTCCTTGTGAATGAGGTTTTGTACAGAGACTAAAAACGCTCAAATTCCTCTAGAACTGCACCCACTCTGCCTTCCAGAGGGCTCTTGGGAAACAAAAGGAATGCCACAACGTGGATGCACCTGTGAATGGCGTTTAAAAGACGACTGACCCGCTCCTCCTAACGACATGCCACCATGTCCCGCAATATAATAACCGTTTTAGTACAACATTATTGTAAAAAAATATCGTTATATTGGGGAACAGAGAGGTACATGGTACCCATACTGCAGCCCACCCTCTCTCCCTTCCAGAGGGCGTTTTTTGCATAGAAGAACAAGATCAACCATGAAAACGAGATCAACCAAAAATTCCACAAGTCGCACAGATTACGATATATCTATGTATACATACCGCTGTAGATCATCTAGATCATCTATTAATATATCCTATCATAGTCTGCCGTTATGATATGTTGTGCAGGATCTGTCTAGCACAGATCCAATCCAGGAAACTGTTACACGGCTCCCACAAGGCAACGTGAGCTAGATCGTGCAGATCAGGAATCTATTTGCCCTGAAAGATCTAGATCATCAAGTGAATGATCTGTGTGATCTGTCCCATACCCCACCCTCTTGCCCTTCCAGAGGTTGCTCTGCCTACAGACTACAGTACATGCATCGTACCCATTACACCTCCCTCCCTTCCTCCCTCCGTAGCCATGCACCTCCCTCCCTCCCTCCCTCCCTTCCTCCGTACTCATACACCCCCCTCCCTCCCTCCCTCCCTCCCTCCCTCCCTCCCTCTCTCTCTCTCTCCCTCCCCCCCCTCCAGAGGACGATGGGAAAATAGGACGAGCTCCTTGCCCGCGGGCTGGAAGTTCTTCAGTGCGAAGGACTCCCACGAGCGCACGGAGGAGCGCTGGAGCGAGAGCGGTCTCAAGCTGACGGGAGAAGCCGCCGGCAGGCAGTCGTGGGACAGGACGGACGCCGGGGATAAGCCGTCCCCGGATTACGCTGACGAGGCGTTAATGTTCAACCCCGCCGTGAACCCCAACTCGGGGGATAAGGTCGTCCGCGCGCAGCAGGTGAGGCAATCGTTGCCCTAGTTTTTGGGTGCACTTTTTGTTTTTGTTTCTTTACCGCGACTGCTGGAACGAGAGTTAGCCGAGACTTGTGCTTTAAAACCAGCGGGGACTACTACTGTCATTGTGATCGATTTAGATATACTGTTGTAATACGTGTATACTCGGTAGAGGGGTTTTATGTCTCCCTCTTGAAGAAGGCTGGTTTTGTAGTTTGGAAACACGTTATACCTGAATTTCGCGAGACTTTGCGGTATGGAGCGAGAGCAACAAGCAGTTGTTGTTGTTGGTCTTACATTGACGCCATAATGTATTACTGTAATAGTGTCCGTGGTCACAAGAGAGACATGCACATGCCCAGCTACTGTCGAAATTCTGGAAGGAAAAAACACACGAAGAGAGAAACTGTTCAGTGGATGATTTTTTTTATCATAAATAATTGATGTTGTCACAAACCCTTGAAGTCCTAAGGGCCTCGTCCTCTGTTGCCCTTTGTCCTCTTCCCTTTACCTTTTGTCCTTCACCTTGCGTCCTTCGCCTTGCGTCCTTTGTCCTTCGCCTTTTGTACTCTGTCCTTTGGCCTGTGCCTTTCGACGCGTGCTACGGTAGAGGTAGCACTTTTTGGCCGAATCGTTTTCTGAACGATCGGGCTCCCCAAATTCGTCGGATTTTCATTTTTGTGACGAATAATGTTTCAGAGTATACTTCGGTCATGATATTTCTCATCCGGCAGCATTTTTATTTTCCTCCAAAATAATTTTGTCGGTGAGGTATGACACTGCAGCTCAGAAAAAACATGGTGCACCTCTATCGTAGCATGTTTATTTCGTCCTTTGTCCTTTGCCTCTTATCCTTTTCCTTTCGTACGTTGTCCTTTGCCTTTTTGTCTTTTGGCTTTTGCCCCGCTTGCCGCCAGCTCCGGCAGTGGAAAGGTGAGAGGCCTGACGAGACGGAGACGCCGAAGGACGCACACGCCGCCGCGAAGAAGGGTTTCGCTTTTTATCAGGCAGGTCCTATTGGTGTCGAATGCGGGAAAGGGAGGGGACATAAGGGGGTTGTTTCGCGTTTACTGGGAAAAGGGAGGGGAGGGAGGAGAGTTGTTTCGCGTTTAGTCGGTGTTGCTTTGAAATGTGGGAACTGGGAGGGGGGAGGGGGGAGGGGGAGAGGGCTGTGTGCTTCGCGTTTTACATCGAGCGGGTTGTGGGGGGTGAGAGTCGTAGTCGGGGGCGGCGGGGGGGGGCGATGGGTTGTCTGTCTTTTCGCGTTTTATCAGGCGGGTTGCGTTGTTTGGAAATGCACGTGGGGGGGGGCAGGGGAGGTGGGATGTGTTGTTTTACCCGTCGAAATGACGGGTGGGTGGGTGGGTGGGTAGATCAGGCGGGCTGTGGTCGCGGGGGGGGGGGCAGAGGAAGTGGGGCGGGTTGTTTTACCCGTTGCATGACGGGTGGGTAGGTGGGTGAGTGGGTGGGTGGATTGGTCGAGAAGAGGTGGCGACACCGGCCGCACGCGCGAGCGAGTGGATTTGTTTGGCGACTGTCGCCCCGTTTCCTCGGGCGACATGATACACGCTTTCTCAAGAGTCTCCCCTGAGAGATTGACTCTTGTCTTAAATCTGTATGGTACGGATACGTGAGCAACTAAACTTACCGTGCAAATCGGTCCAACGAACCGTCACCAGTTCCGCCGCCATTCCTGACCATAAATCATATATATAATATACCATGTATATATTACTGTTATTAATAATATAATTTTGAAATGTACCGTTCTTGCGGGTGGGCGACGGACAAACAGTTGAAAAGCCGTTCAATAATACTGAGTATAAACTGTTCATAGTCTTAGTCTAATAGTTTCCTTTTTTTACGTCGTTTTTTAACGTCTAGTATAATAGTCATTACGCATACACGCACCGGCGTTCCGCAGATGCTTCAGTGCGACGACGGCCACTGGTCGGGCGACTACGGGGGACCCATGTTCTTGATGCCCGGCATGATCATCGCCTTCTACGTCACTGGAACTCCCTTAGGGGAGTCAAAGAGGGGGGGCATGGAGGCGTATCTACGCAACCACCAGCAGGTTGGTCGCTTGCCGCCGGTTGAGGCTGGCGGGCTGCGCGTTATTTTGTGCGTATGTATGTTTGGTGTTTTAGTTTTTCATTTTCGTTTTTTTTTATCATTTTCTTTGTTTAGAGTCAGGCCATTTTTACGTTGTTACGAGGGAACGTATATGTACAGGGCTAATCAGAACCAAATATGATAGGTAAATATATAGGGGGGTATGTGGTTTTTGTGCCTATCTTGGGTTATGGTTACTACCTGGTATGTATTACTATGCCCCCCATTTGGGCTACTAACGGTGGTGTTCTTACTGTAGTGTTACCAGTAGTGAGCTCAACTATGCAATCTGACTGAGTGACTAAGTATAAGTTGTTTGTCGCGCGTGTTCTACAGTTCCTCGTGGAGGGCTAAGCATGCAAACAGACCGGGCAGTGGCCTACCTACTCAACTGATAGTTGGCGCTAGAGGGTATTTAGTATTTAGTATTTAGTAGTTTCCGGCTGCTCGATTTTCAATTTTGATTTCGATTCAACATTTTTCTCTTCCACGGTTTTCGATCTGCGATTTAATGTTCGATCTTCTATGTTTCTACCATTCTATTTTTTCAATTTGATTGTAGATAATCGTATTCGATATTCGAAATCCGTCGTTCTATTTCCAGTTCTGCCTTTTTTAATTTCTCAACGTTCCGATTTTTCATTTTTTCATTTTTTTCGGTTTTTCACAACTTCCGATTTTTTTCATTTATTTGCAAATTTCCGATTTTTCCCTTYTTTTTTCTTCAATTTTTCAAATTTCCGATTTTTCGATCTTCCAGGACTCCCACGAGCGCACGGAGGAGCGCTGGAGCGAGAGCGGTCTCAAGCTGACGGGAGAAGCCGCCGGCAGGCAGTCGTGGGACAGGACGGACGCCGGGGATAAGCCGTCCCCGGATTACGCTGACGAGGCGTTAATGTTCAACCCCGCCGTGAACCCCAACTCGGGGGATAAGGTCGTCCGCGCGCAGCAGGTGAGGCAATCGTTGCCCTCGTTTTCGGGTGCACTAATTTTTTGTTTCTTTACCGCGACTGCTGGAACGAAAGTCAGCCGGGATTTGTGCTTCAAAATCTGCGGGGACTACTTGTCATTGTGATCGATTTAGATATACTGTTGTAATACGTGTATACTCGGTAGAGGGTTTTTATGTCTCCCTCTTGAAGAAGGCTGGTTTTGTAGTTCGGAAACACGTTAGACCTGAATTTCGCGAGACTTTGCTGTATGGAGCGAGAGCAACAAGCAGTTGTTGTTGTTGGTCTTACATTGACGCCATAATGTATTACTGTAATAGTGTCCGTGGTCACAAGAGAGACATGCACATGCCCAGCTACTGTCGAAATTCTGGAAGGAAAAAACACACGAAGAGAGAGACTGTTCAGTGGATGATTTTTTTTATCATAAATAATTGATGTTGTCACAAACCCTTGAAGTCCTAAGGGCCTCGTCCTCTGTTGCCCTTTGTCCTCTTCCCTTTACCTTTTGTCCTTCACCTTGTGTCCTTCGCCTTGCGTCCTTTGTCCTTCACCTTTTGTACTCTGTCCTTTGGCCTGTGCCTTTCGACGCGTGCTACGGTAGAGGTACTCCCTCCCTCTCTCTCTCTCTCCCTCCCCCCCCTCCAGAGGACGATGGGAAAATAGGACGAGCTCCTTGCCCGCGGGCTGGAAGTTCTTCAGTGCGAAGGACTCCCACGAGCGCACGGAGGAGCGCTGGAGCGAGAGCGGTCTCAAGCTGACGGGAAAAGCCGCCGGCAGGCAGTCGTGGGACAGGACGGACGCCGGGGATAAGCCGTCCCCGGATTACGCTGACGAGGCGTTAATGTTCAACCCCGCCGTGAACCCCAACTCGGGGGATAAGGTCGTCCGCGCGCAGCAGGTGAGGCAATCGTTGCCCTAGTTTTTGGGTGCACTTTTTGTTTTTGTTTCTTTACCGCGACTGCTGGAACGAGAGTTAGCCGAGACTTGTGCTTTAAAACCTGCGGGGACTACTACTGTCATTGTGATCGATTTAGATATACTGTTGTAATACGTGTATACTCGGTAGAGGGGTTTTATGTCTCCCTCTTGAAGAAGGCTGGTTTTGTAGTTTGGAAACACGTTAGACCTGAATTTCGCGAGACTTTGCGGTATGGGGCGAGAGCAACAAGCAGTTGTTGTTGGTCTTACATTGACGCCATAATGTATTACTGTAATAGTGTCCGTGGTCACAAGAGAGACATGCACATGCCCAGCTACTGTCGAAATTCTGGAAGGAAAAAACACACGAAGAGAGAAACTGTTCAGTGGATGATTTTTTTTATCATAAATAATTGATGTTGTCACAAACCCTTGAAGTCCTAAGGGCCTCGTCCTCTGTTGCCCTTTGTCCTCTTCCCTTTACCTTTTGTCCTTCACCTTGCGTCCTTCGCCTTGCGTCCTTTGTCCTTCGCCTTTTGTACTCTGTCCTTTGGCCTGTGCCTTTCGACGCGTGCTACGGTAGAGGTAGCACTTTTTGGCCGAATCGTTTTCTGAACGATCGGGCTCCCCAAATTCGTCGGATTTTCATTTTTGTGACGAATAATGTTTCGGAGTATACTTCGGTCATGATATTTCTCATCCGGCAGCATTTTTATTTTCCTCCAAAATAATTTTGTCGGTGAGGTATGACACTGCAGCTCAGAAAAAACATGGTGCACCTCTATCGTAGCATGTTTATTTCGTCCTTTGTCCTTTGCCTCTTATCCTTTGCCTTTCGTACGTTGTCCTTTGCCTTTTTGTCTTTTGGCTTTTGCCCCGCTTGCCGCCAGCTCCGGCAGTGGAAAGGTGAGAGGCCTGACGAGACGGAGACGCCGAAGGACGCACACGCCGCCGCGAAGAAGGGTTTCGCTTTTTATCAGGCAGGTCCTATTGGTGTCGAATGCGGGAAAAGGGAGGGGACATAAGGGGGTTGTTTCGCGTTTACTGGGAAAAGGGAGGGGAGGGAGGAGAGTTGTTTCGCGTTTAGTCGGTGTTGCTTTGAAATGTGGGAACTGGGAGGGGGGAGGGGGGGGGGGGTTGCTTCGCGTTTTATCGAGCGGGTTGTGGGGGGTGAGAATGTAGCGGGGCGGCGGGGGGGGGGGGGAGGTTGTTTGGCGTTTTTTGCTCCTTAAGTGAGGCCGGTTTTTTTTTTTTTTTTTGGGAGGGGGGGTGCGGGGGGGGGGGGGCAGAGGAAGTGGGGCGTGTTGTTTTACCCGTTGCATGACGGGTGGGTAGGTGGGTGAGTGGGTGGGTGGATTGGTCGAGAAGAGGTGGCGACACCGGCCGCACGCGCGAGCGAGTGGATTTGTTTGGCGACTGTCGCCCCGTTTCCTCGGGCGACATGATACACGCTTTCTCAAGAGTCTCCCCTGAGAGATTGACTCTTGTCTTAAATCTGTATGGTACGGATACGTGAGCAACTAAACTTACCGTGCAAATCGGTCCAACGAACCGTCACCAGTTCCGCCGCCATTCCTGACCATAAATCATATATATAATATACCATGTATATATTACTGTTATTAATAATATAATTTTGAAATGTACCGTTCTTGCGGGTGGGCGACGGACAAACAGTTGAAAAGCCGTTCAATAATACTGAGTATAAACTGTTCATAGTCTTAGTCTAATAGTTTCCTTTTTTTACGTCGTTTTTTAACGTCTAGTATAATAGTCATTACGCATACACGCACCGGCGTTCCGCAGATGCTTCAGTGCGACGACGGCCACTGGTCGGGCGACTACGGGGGACCCATGTTCTTGATGCCCGGCATGATCATCGCCTTCTACGTCACTGGAACTCCCTTAGGGGAGTCAAAGAGGGGGGGCATGGAGGCGTATCTACGCAACCACCAGCAGGTTGGTCGCTTGCCGCCGGTTGAGGCTGGCGGGCTGCGCGTTATTTTGTGCGTATGTATGTTTGGTGTTTTAGTTTTTCATTTTCGTTTTTTTTTATCATTTTCTTTGTTTAGAGTCAGGCCATTTTTACGTTGTTACGAGGGAACGTATATGTACAGGGCTAATCAGAACCAAATATGATAGGTAAATATATAGGGGGGTATGGGGTTTTTGTGCCTATCTTGGGTTATGGTTACTACCTGGTATGTATTACTATGCCCCCCATTTGGGCTACTAACGGTGGTGTTCTTACTGTAGTGTTACCAGTAGTGAGCTCAACTATGCAATCTGACTGAGTGACTAAGTATAAGTTGTTTGTCGCGCGTGTTCTACAGTTCCTCGTGGAGGGCTAAGCATGCAAACAGACCGGGCAGTGGCCTACCTACTCAACTGATAGTTGGCGCTAGAGGGTATTTAGTATTTAGTATTTAGTAGTTTCCGGCTGCTCGATTTTCAATTTTGATTTCGATTCAACATTTTTCTCTTCCACGGTTTTCGATCTGCGATTTAATGTTCGATCTTCTATGTTTCTACCATTCTATTTTTTCAATTTGATTGTAGATAATCGTATTCGATATTCGAAATCCGTCGTTCTATTTCCAGTTCTGCCTTTTTTAATTTCTCAATGTTCCGATTTTTCAATTTTTCATTTTTTTCGGTTTTTCACAACTTCCGATTTTTTTCATTTATTTGCAAATTTCCGATTTTTCCCTTCTTTTTTTTTCAATTTTTCAAATTTCCGATTTTTCGATCTTCCGATCTCCCACAGGCGGACGGCGGGTGGGGCACGCACATCGAGTGTGCGTCTACCATGTTCGGCACCGTCCTGTCATACATCTCCCTCCGCCTGCTGGGCGTGCCCGTCGAGGACCCAGCTTGCGCCAAGGGCCTGGCTTTCGTGCGTGAAAACGGCGGAGGCGTTATGGCTCCCAGCTGGGCCAAGTTTTGGATGGCCGTGCTCGGCGTTTACGAATGGGAGGTGAGGGACGAAAAAAAGTTAAGCAAGAGTCGCCGTCTCGAAGAAGGGGCACATATGTGTTTTCATTGTGAGGCCGACGGGATACCCTTGGCTCCGTTTTTGTATGAATGGGAGGTGACGGATGTCGGGGGGGGGGGGGGCAGGCGAGGGATGACGGGGGGGGGGTGCTTCATATTCATGCATGGCCGTAGTCGTATGACCATAGACCCTTGCATCCCTACAATGCCGGGACGGAGCATGTCGGGTTATCACCGACCAGGCAGACATTGCTAGCACCAAGCGCGAAGCGCCGTCAGGTGTTGAGCGAGTCGCATGAAGGGTGACCTGCATCCTACTGAGAACCGCTTGGTGAGGCGGACTTGCACATGGATGGCAGCTTCAATGAGGGGGGGGTGGGTCTTGTTGCACGAGGCTAGAAATGGGGAGGCCGGGGTGGGGGGGGGGGGGGGGGGGCGGGGGGGGG